>OY776674.1:118754573-119359573 GCA_963675555.1 Leptura quadrifasciata | reverse complement strand
TGGAGCACCCATTGAGGCAGCGGTGTCCCTTGGATAATTCAACATAGTACGAGCTGGTGATTGTTGGAACAAATTTGCAGCAAATGCAGAGACGAGAAGACATAGCAGTGTTTTACTTTGTGAATATGTTGGACATATTTATGGAGGTGTGATGAAACACAACAGAGAATGTTTCTGTCAGGAAGCGTTACTGTCGAGACGGGGGGATTTCATCTGATTAATTCCATAAATATGTATTTGTATTTTTTCTGTATTATATACGTTTTAAATAAATATATTTAATCTATAATTCGTTGTAAATATTTTCTTCTCAATAAAATTTATTAAAATGATTTTCTTGATTTCATCTAATAATTTTTAGGAGTAAAAATTAATTCAAAAATTTTAACAAATTTGCATTTGTATATATTTTTTCGTTAATGTGTATATAATTACTAAGGCTTTGGAGTCTTATATGGGGAAAATAAATAAAACAAATATTAATGGAATACACACATTTTATTATGAAATTTCTAAACATAAGTAAAATATTAGTTGTTATAAATATACACATTTTATATAAAGAATGTGACAATATTAAATAAGAGCTGCTTCGTTAATCCAAGAGTTGTGGTCATTAGAGAATCCGAGCCACTTCACAAAAACCTTGTTCCCTCTCCTTCTTAAAACCTTTTCCACCAAGTAGACATCAGGGTATTTAGCTTTTTGTAGCTCCATTTCATAAAAGCACCCCTTTATTGGTTGGCCATGAATGTCCTGGAGTGTATATGTTGTGGGATTTGTTACATTTATTTTAACGATCTTGAAAAGTTCAGTTGAAAAATTTGGTGTGAACCCCTTTTCAAATATACCTTTATATTTACTGATTCGAACTATATCGCCAATACGAAATTTAGGTTTCAAAGCAATTTTAATGTGATTATAAGCATTTAAACGTGTAGTTGGTTTAACATCAGCAGGTTTCATACCAGTCGTACGATGTATTTTATTATTGTACAATTTTGTAATGTCGGATAGAATGTCAACCCATTTGTATTTACCTCTAGCTGAGAATTCTTTATATAACCAGGTTTTTAATGTTCGTATTACTCTTTCTGCAATTGCTGCTTTTTTCGTACTATACGTGGAGTAATGATTAATGATGTACTGTTTCATTAAAGCAGAAAAGTTTTTGTTGTAAAATTCCGTACCCTGATCGCTTTGTAGATTTTTAGGAGAATAATTTGATTCTTGTAAAATACTTCTCATAGCCTTAGTAATTTCAACACCAGTTTTATTTTTTAGAGGTTTAGTCCACAAATATTTTGAGTAACAGTCGATCACTACGAGAATGTATCGATAACCATTGTTTTCATCAGCGTATGGTTGCATTTCAGCTAAATCCATTTGCCATAAATCACCATAACCTTTGATTATTGTTCTTCTTCTACGGAAATTTCTCCTACAAGCTTTATGCAATTCGTTAACAACTTGTAATTTCTCATTACTAATCACCATAATTGAAGTTTAAGTCAGGCGTTTATATAGATAATTTAGGTCTGTTTTTTCACTTTTTTCCTAATGTAGCAGCGTTGTCCGTGACTTCAGCCACTATTTCATCTATCACTTGTTGATTACGATCGTTCCTCCCAGCTTGTGCCACAATATTTCCAAGTGATTTCTGTCGCACTGTCATACCTTTCAGACGGGATTCATCGAGAATGTGGTGCACTTTGCTTATTGCATCATATAAAATAGTATAATTGTCCTCGGTTAATTTCTTAACTCCAGAAATTTCTTTATTAATGTGTTGCAGAGCGTCATTAATCATCTCGGTAATTTTGCTGTGTACAAACTTACTATATTCAGTCCACTGATTCTCCATAAAAGCAATGTGTGACTTTTTAATGTCTTTCATACATTTATCGATATTTTCGTCTACATAGTTACGAGTTACACCATCTTTTTGATTTATTGGTTCACCAATGTTCAGTAAACGCTTATTTTGCATATCAAATTGATTATCTGCGGTAAGTTTAAAACCAATACCTGGAGGTCCATGTACGATAATCGATTTATTATTATTACTTCTTCGTCTACCGAACTTGTCAATTGTGTTGTTTACAACAGCCATTTCTGTTTACGTCTGACCCCGTTTAAGCATTTCACAATATTTTATACTAATTAAATAAGTGTGAAATGAATTTTAACTTCACTAATAGATTATCCTTTCTTCCCTCATTTCTTCCAATAAACTGACTATTTCGTTATTGACACCATTGTTACCAACCATTTTTGAGCTATAGAGCAGGCGTAGGCGGTCCACCAGTTCTTTCGGTTTATTCCAATATACATAGTCAACACCTCTATTATTGTATAATTTATTAATAGGAACACCTAAGCCAGTTTTAGATCTCGTCACAACTGTAGAAGATACCAATGGTTCTATAATATTAGTGAATTTCTTCCATTTAGCTTTATTCAAACCCTGTTTCATATCATAATTTTTATATGGTGCTTTTGTCTGTTTTAAAATCCCCCCATATAATTGACACTCTTTGTCGCCAATAATAGCCTCATTACTACGCGAAATTTGTGGTTGTTTCATAAATATCATATCATATAACTTAGGACTGCCAGAATACGTCCCCACCTTCTTAGTTCCACGCCACAATGTGATATTTCCATTAGAAAAGCGTATTTCAGCATTACCCATTTGTAGTTTTTCTGTATGGGGGTCTAAACGTACACCGTATATAGTATCATACCTAGCATTGTCGAATTTCAGATTTTCTAAATGTGTTTGCACTATATCACATTTTCCTTCTGCGCCACTAATAGAACTTTCTGAACATGGAGTGCTCATTAACGACGATCCCGGTGGTGTTTCCAAAAAATATTGTTGACTTGCATTTTTGTCACCATCTTCATCACTAGTTTCAGGTGTTGCTTTAAATGTACTAGTACTAGCTCTTGCACTTTCTATCGGTTGTGTTGGTTTCTGAGGTTGTGTTAGCGATTGGTTATGTGAAGCAGATGATATAACCTTTAATGGTTTTGTTATGGGTTCATAAATTTTTTCGAGTGTTAACTGATTCTCAACGTTTCTTCTCTTCACAGAGTTGAATTTTTTGCGCACTGAATCGGTGGCCTCAATCAATTCACGTTTCAGTCTTATTTCTTCTCTCATGTTTCTACCTATAGCACTACTGAGTTTATTCTCACCATTGTCATTCATGTCTAACAAATGCAGCCTCACTGCTGAAGTTATCCCGATGCTATCTGTAGACCAATTAAAATTTTAATTACAATACTTCATGGATATATGAAACTATCAAGTTCTTTGCGATATCTCCCTTCATTTACTTCTCTATCCTTGTCAATTACAAGAAACCCATATTTGTCTTTCCAGCACTCTGCACACATTTCTTGAAATTCTTTATAAGTCACATCCGGTGAGACATGGTCTGAGAAAATGTGGTGTAAATTCATATCATCCTGCTTAAAAATTGCTATGAAATTACTATTATCCCTTACCAACTGTTTAGGGACGCGGGAATACGTTTGTGCCAAATAGAAACAATCTACATGTTTATGACGCCCCATTGAGAAGTATGCTCGAATAACATCTTGCTTTTCACATATAACATCATCAAATATAAATATAGACTCAGGCTCAGCGTCGGATGGTTGCACTATTTCCGCGTTGTTACTGAAGGTGTAATATCCTAGCCCCGTAATCGGTGCTAATATATCGCGTAAATATTCATACTTGGGTTGATGTAAGGACTTTGAATATAAGTAAATGTTTGAAAAACGTAGCCCAAGTGGATGAGTAAGCAAAGTTATTAGTAAATTTGTTTTGCCACAACCACTTGGACCTATTAAGAGTCCGCGAATAGTTGAGGGAAGTAGCGGGCCATGGCGTGATTCGACTTGTAGTCCACACCCTACTTTTTCATCTAAATTATCTACAGCAAGTTTCTGTTTCTGCTTCACAATGCGCATCGTAGCACGGATGGATACTATATAAATAGATGTACGTATTGTGATTGTTATTTAAATGGTGTCAACCGAGAAGCACACACGTGAAAATCGTCGTGGTTTAAAGATTGGTAAGGGGGTAGTCAATTCTCTAATAAATAAGCTCCCATTTGAACTACACTTACCGGGAGGTTACCAGTATTGTGGTCCAGGCACCAAATTACAAAAAAGATTAGCCCGAGGTGATCCAGGCATAAACAAACTCGATGCTGCATGCAAGCAGCACGATATTGCATACGATCAAAACACCAGTAATTTAGCAGCCCGACACAAAGCAGACTATCAACTTGAACAAGCTGCCTGGAAACGAGTTAAATCAAAAGACGTAAGTTTCAAAGAAAAGGCCGCCGCGTGGTTAGTTACAACTATAATGAAGGGAAAGCAACGTCTTGGTATGGGTTGTACGTCAACAACACCCCGTACTACAAAGAAACGTATAATTAAAAAGAAAAACAAGAAAAAAACTAGAAATATAGCTTTTGGTGCTGGAATAGTACGTAAAGTACGTGATGACATACGTAAAGCCGGTGGTAAACGAAAAATCGCTAAGGACACAAAAAAAGTTACGCAAATTGCGCTTCAAGCAGCACGACGACACATGAGAGCAGCTGGTGGAAAACGTAATATTCGTACACCTAGGATAATACCAATACCGAAAGTGGGTGGAATTCTACCATTAATACCCATTTTTGCTGGATTATCAGCTTTGGGTAGTTTAGCTGGCACTGCTGCTGGTATAGCTAAAGCTGTAAATGATGTTAAAACGAGTAGAGAGGAATTAGCTGAAAAAAATCGCCATAATAGGCAGATGGAGGCGATTTCTATAGGAAAAAGTGGTAAAGGGCTATATTTAAAACCATATCGCAAAGGACTAGGACTTTATCTAAAACCACAAAGTTCAAAAAACTTCTAGATGCTCTACCCCGAAAACCTCTCACTAATATCGATCTTAAATATTATGCAGAGAAGATGAAAGTGCCCTATTTTCGGGGGATATTTATGCGGGACACTCTACCATATTCTGGACCACGTCATAATGAGTCGGCCATCATAAATCTAGACAGTATAAATGGCCCTGGAACACACTGGGTTGCATTTAAAAAACGTGGTAGTTTAGTCACATATTTCGATAGTTTTGGTGATTTACCCCCACCGACAGAATTAGTTTTATATCTGCGCAGAGGTTCAAAGTCGACCGACAAAATTTACTATAACTATGAACGCCAACAAAATTTTAACACAGTGTGGTGTGGTCATTTGTGTTTGAAGTTTCTCACTACAAAATAACTACAAACGCTTGTGAAATAACATCTGCAGACCTTGAAATGGATCGGGAAAGCATCAAGCAGATGGGTCAATCACTAATCGCATTCTCCCGTTTACGCAGTCTATTGAAGATGAGCAAACAACAACTGGCAAATATGCCTAAAGAAGTAATGATTGGATGTGCTGCACATGAAATTGCATTAGTATGGGACAAACTACCCCAGCATCTCCAGAATGATATTGATATTTTAAAATATCAATACTGTCAGGAACATTATCATGATGATGATGATGATGGCGGTGGTAGCAGTGTTGATGTTAATGATGGGCCGCCGCCTCGAAGAATATTTTGCTGCTACTGTAAAGTGCGCGATGTCAATGTTGCATCAAATAATGAGATACAAACGTCTCCGTCATCCAGCAAAAAACGAAAATTACACCACGATTATTGCTGTAGTTCACAATAAATTCATGAGAGAACACTAAATATCATCAGTCATGTCGTATACGTTCACTCTATCAAACCGATCTAGTGTGCTCAGTGCTGAGTTTTATCCTCCCATTGAATTAGATACTAATAGTCGATATGGGTTAGGATTAACAGGCTTCTATTCTTACAATTCTATATTCAATGTGGACGAAACCAACAATCGTTTTTGCTATCGAATTGGACCAAAAGTAGCCCCCACACTTATCCACATACCTTGCGGAGCCTATGAAATTGAAGAGATATATCGTGCAATACTGAAAGCTATGCCCGGTGATAAGAAAGAGGAAAAAGAAAAACTATTTCGACTGCGAGCGAACAACAATACGCTAAAGTGTGAGATTTGGTCAAAATATGGAATTGACTTTACACAAGCAAACTCTATTGGTAATTTATTGGGATTTGAATCGACTTATTTGCATCCAAACACTAATCATGAATCAACATTACCTGTTGATATTATGAAAGTAAGGATGATACGTGTAGATTGCAACATTATCTCTGGAGCATATCTGAATACCCTTAAATCCCATACCCTTTTCGAGTTCGACATAGACGTTGAACCAGGTTACAAACTTACCAGAGAGCCAGCGAACATCATATATTTGCCTGTTAGACCTGAAGGACGTCAGTTTATCGACAACATTACACTACGCATATTGGATGATAATGGAGATTTAATCAATTTTCGTGGTGAGAAGATTATCGTAAAGCTAGAATTGAAACAGTTTTAAAATCGCAAACACAATGGGTTTCCGATATAATCAACAACGATTAGCACACAATCGTTTCAATGTGATTGACGATAAAAAGACTAATGACTGCGGAAATCGACTCATTCAACGTGTAGAGCTTAAACGGTTAAGACATAACCTGCCAGCTAAAGATCGTGCATTTCTTCGATCCATCGGATTGAAACTGAGAGAAAAATAGTTAATAATGGTGACTTTTACATCTAGTGAAAAACTTGAGGTGTTCGAGGAACCTGTATTCGATCAGTCACTCGTTAGCTTACATGAGCATACATATAAACCACACGGTTCACCATATTATAGAAACTCTGATGAAGTACGCATTCCTGTCAATTTTCAGGACTTAATACTTGACATTACAGAGAGTTACATTTATATAGAAGGAAAATTTACCCCTAGTGATGTTACCAAGAAGTGTTATCTATCTAACAATGCGCTAGCTTTTCTCTTCGAAGAAATAAGATATGAAATGGGTGGTGAACAGGTCGCTGTCGTTAGGAAGCCTGGCATCACTACTACAATGAAAACTAGGGTGTCATATGGACAAACATCCCTCCCATCGCTACTAACTATAGGTTGGGGTCTCACCGAGAAAAAACAGGATATTTTAGATACTACCAGCCACGTTTTCAGCGGTAAACTCCCTCTTAAGTACCTCATGGGTTTTGCAGAAGATTATACCAAAGGTATTTTAAATACAAAACAGGAATTAATTTTAATTATAGCACGTTCCTTTAAAGACTCTTACATTGGAGAAGTTGATGCACAGTTAGAAATTAACAAAATCGAATGGAAGATAAGACATATTGTGCCTGAAGTTAGACAAAAGGTTAAACTATTAAAGAAAATTGATACGAGCAGTAATAATGCTAAAGTTAAAATGGCTTACCGTATGTGGGATCTCTATGAGCTACCCACTCTACGTGATACTGCTTCTGATATATGGGCTGTTAAAACCACTAACAGTCTTGAGAGACCTCGATACATCATTATCGGATTTCAAAACAATGGCAACTCTAGTGACAGAACCAAGGACGCCGCAAGTTTTATACATGCAGATATAAATAATATTCGGCTATACTTAAATGCCGAAGTATTTCCATATGAACGTTGGAATTTAAATTTCGATAAGAAACTCGACTCTGCAGCCTACTACGCCTATGAAAATTTCCAACGTAGTTATTACGATAAAGATATGAGTGAACCTATGATGGACCTTGGCGAATTCAGAAAAAATCCATTGTTTGTTATTGATTGCTCACACCAACCAGATGCAATGAAATCATCCACCGTCGATATAAAAATTGAATTTGAGACACGGAAGACGAAGTTTCCCGAACAAACTCGAGTATATGCACTTATACTTCACGATGCGTATTTAAGTTATAGCGCATTAGATGGTTCAGTTCAGTGTGGCATTGCTGGTGCTAAGTAACGAATACCTATTACCATGACGTCATTAGGTAGCCAATTTCCTACTTTGATAGTTGACTTGCAGGGGTTTCAATATAAAACAAATGATTTTACCGTTAAAGAATTAGCTGTTCTATGTTGTAACACTAATCAGCAAGCACACTATTTCTTCAAACCACCAAATCCTTTCTCATCACTAACCCAAGGCGAACAGACTCACTACCGATGGTTAGAAAACAACTACCATGGGGGCATAAAATGGAGTGATGGATATATTCAACTGTCAGAATTCCCACTAATACTTCATCGACTTTGTCAAAACGCAGTTAATAATTTTCGACGCAACGTATTGTCAGAGGATGTTATAATTGTATGCAAAGGCAAATTAAAGAAAAATGTTCTACAGCATCATCTAAAATGGAATAGAGTTATAGATCTAGATGACTTCTCACCCTGCATACCCAATCTAAAATCGTTAAAGGTACCAAGATGTATGGAACACACCCAACCAAAATATAGTCACTGCTCTCTTGCAAACGTTCACTTTCTTAACAAATGTATTATAGATTTAAATATAGAGTTAAAATAAATATCTTTAAATATGTTTATATTTAGGATTAATAATTAATATTTTTTAATGTATGTCACCAAAAATAATTATAAATAAATTAATGTATAATCTAATAATGTGTTTCATTTATTTCAATTTTAATTTTAAAAATAAAAACAACTATATTTCCATAATAATAATTTTATTACACCATTTACATATTAATATTATTAACAGAAGAATTACAATAAGTGATTAACTACTAATTGAGTTGTCTTCATCCTGTTCTTCATCAGATTGGTCGAGTTGATACTTTTCAATAATTTTCTTAGGTAAGTATTTTTCTATGTCACATAGGAAATGTTTTAAATTTATTTCCACTAGTTGCTCACAGAATTCTTCTAAATTCACAATACCACGAGAGAATTTACCACATAGTTGTGCACCTCTGTAATACCTCTCAGAATCCTCATTAAGCTGTTTAACTTTTTCAGCATCGAAGCAGTAATTCAGATCATAATTTATTGCATGGAGTCTATCCATACTTAAGTCGCCTAGTACAGAAGATAGTCTTTCAATTGCCGAATTAAAGTCTTCTGCCCTTACCCAACGTTCTGCTGAATATTGCATCCACATTCTTGCCAGTTATAGTGAGGCTAGAAATTACATAAATAAAATTAGAACAAGTTATCAAATATGTGATAAAACTACTTACATCTCTACTACTATTGTAGTGTATTTGTAATATTTCAGTCTAAGTTATACTTTCACTATACCTTATTTATTGGTCTGATAATTTAAAGTATACAAATATTTTAAATAGTTTAAATCACGCAATAATTTCGAATTTTATTAGTGACCTTGATTTGGCACCGGTATAAATGGGTGAATTCTCTCCTAAATAAATCAACGCATATTTACCACTAGACGAATTTATTTCTTCTATAAAAGTTATATTTAATAGTTCAGCAATACGTTTAGGCAAAAATGATTTAAAGGTAGTACTTGTACTTTCATCAAATAAATGTACTAATATCGATTTTCCAAAACGTGTATTAAGCATTAACATTTTTTTAATGGCGTAAACCTTATTTAAAATTAACGATGAAATAGGTTTTTGGTCTAAAACTTCAGTATCTTTAATAATAAGTTCATTAAGGGCTAATAAATCGATATTGGTAGTCATATTTAAGTAGTTGAGTACAGTGAAAGAATTACTAACCAAGAAATATTACAGAACTTTGCTTACTTAAAATATTTCAGATCACAACACTATGCTCACTTATTAACTGTAGGTGAACCAGACTAAATATGATTTTGTTCTAATAGTCCGTGCTTTTTTTATAGAAAAAGTATACTACGTCACAAAATATAGAACCCCACCACATTTTACTGTGTACGTATTGAACTAATGTAATTTTAGAGGTCAAGTTGCGTGGCAAGGAGGAAGCTCCGTCCTTGCATTCTCTAATAGTGTTAGCCAAGGCCAAGGTCACCGCAAGTGATCGTTCTGGGTAACAGCAACACTGCGCCCTTGAAGTCGAAACGCACTGCGGCCGTCCAAGGTCAAGGTCACGGTATATGCTATGCGAACCTACGATGCCACCGTGGCCTTGAAGGAACGGACCACAGGTGCACGGTCAAGGTCAAGGTCAGTGGTGGGGGGAGACCGACCTACGGCTAACTTCCTCTACTACTTTAATTTGTTTTTTTAACTTCATTTGCACCAGTCATTTACGGTTAAAAAACGGCAAATTCTGAGCTACCTACTTTCAATTAAAAAAAATTTTGATAGATGTTCTGCTAACCCATGTGAAGTTAGCAGAACACCCGAAATTTTTTTAAAAATTAACAACGGTAAAATTGTTACTTTCACGATTAATTAGCGGCTAATTAACGGCAAATAATAGGCCTATAGTTTTTTTCATTCTGCAAAAGTGTTCTGCTAAGTTCACACAAATCAAATATTTCCAGCGTATTTGTTATTTAATGAATCATACTTACAATTGTAATGTCTTTATTTTACTAAGAACATAATGTGAAATGCACATTGTTTATTTATGAAAATTTTAAAAATTCTCCATCAAAATATTTGCTTTACTTACAAGTAGATATATGCCTATGTGTCACTTTTCCATTGTAATTTTGTGTTTATATAAAAAGGCCATTTACACATATCGATCAATTCTGACAAATATTTCACTAGTAAATAATACGCTAAAAATATGAGATGAGTTTCCATCCGGTTATCTGATGAATGGGACTTGTTAAACCAAACTTTAAAGTGTTTAAGAAGATACTTTCCAGAATCTCCCAGTGGGATTCTTTTCAACTATAGATACAAGAATTACTTAATTACTTCCACGTCCAGTTGAAGGATTCGGGGGTAAATGGGGTACAAATAAGGGTAAATAGGCAAAGCAAGCAGGTAAGAGTCCATACAATTGCAATTGACGACATGTACGAAAAGTCAAGGTCTCAAAATTTTGTTTGACATCACCCCCACACTATTAAGAAAAGGAGTAAAAAGAATTAAAATGTTATTTAGTGTATATACAAGAACGAAACGGGTCAACAAAATTTTTTGGCGTAGCTACCCCCTCTACCCTATAATTAAAGGAAGTAAAAAATTACATTCGGATTTGATGTGTATAAGAGAACCAAACTTTTTTTGGCATAGCCACTCCCTCTACCACTCCCATTGCCACCCCACCCTATTGTTAAAGAGAGTAAAAAATTAAATTGGGATTTAGTGTGTACGAGAACCACGAGCCTTTAAAATTTATTTTGGCATTAGCCACCCCCTCCCTATAGTTAAAGGGAGCAAAATATTACATTGAGATTTAATGTGTATAAGACTTGGATACAAAATCTGGATGTGGAAGTAGTGATTCGTGATTCCTTGGGCAGCGATTGTTTATATTTGCTGTCAATTATTTCTAACTGCAACTGAAGACAATGTCAATTGGAGATTTGCTTGCTAACAATCCACAAGATCAATTTGACTGGAATGAGATGCAAGGGCGAATTGCCTGAAATCCATTACAGCATATAAAACTTAATAATCATAGTGTACTTGATTGTTGAAAATTGACCGCGACATATTTGTTCGACAGTTATTAATAAATTTTGGGTCCTCGTGAAATCGATGATATCCGCGCGTCGGACTGGAAAATCGGAAAATGTATTTTGTCGGACAATTCAATAATTGGATTCCACACATTTTTATTAAACAATCCTGAAAAAATCAGCTGGTTATTGATACACTTTTTCAAAGTTGTAACTTTTACATGTTTCTGTTGATAGACACCCTTAAGGTTCCGAAATTTTTGTCGGACAATTTTGTTCTCGCGCGTTTCATGAATTTTTCTTGCAATTATATTTTATAAAAGTACAGTAGGTATCTGTAAATTTTTTATACAATTACTAAATTGACGACTTTCGGAAAAATGACAGAGGAAAAGCCGCGATTACGAAAATTTTCATAGAGGGAAAATATAGTAGACTAGACGCAATTAAGCCACACAAGAAGTTATACGCGGTTATGTATGAGTTGCACTTTATGTCGGTGGGCACCCAGACTACATTAGTTAGAATCAAGATTTTGTTTTCATTTAAAACATTGAATTTAGACCCATCTGGTCCGCCGTCTCGCCCCAAGCCCGAGCTTCATAAGCTTGTAATGCGCCTCTAAAGATGTGGATGTGATGTAGACTTTCCAATAAATACAGTATTTAATTATAGTCACAAATAGTTTGTTATAATGAAAATTTTAAAATTGTTTTTATTAATTTTATACTCGTGGATGATAATACACGTCCTGATTTAATTATCTGTCATCTGACGGATCAGTACATGCGTATAAGTTATTGAGTACCTACGCCTAGTCTTGGCCTAACAAAATATTCTGAACTAGCAGTATTGGTCTAATAAGTATATGATAACTCGAAATAGGAAACGTTCTGGGATCTGAAACCAATGTCGCCAATCAATCCGGCGTATCAAAATACGTAAAACTCATAGTAAAATACTTCTGTATACCTTGATAATGCGAAAAATCACAATGTTTGAGAGTTTCTCGTGGAAAAACTCGCAATAGAATCACATCATCATCTTTTAACTATCAAAATACCTACCTACATAAAAACAGACACTAACATAATACAGACCCTACATACACAGGAATATTCCTGTGTACATCAAATGAAAATGCGATAAAACGCAGAAAATGCAGGGACGCTGTACGGGAAAGAGTTGAAAATCAATCAGCGTCACATAATAGGTACTTCCATAGGTTACCTTAGCATGCATTAGAAAAATAGATCAAGAGGTCAGACTATGAAGGAGATGAAGATAAATAAACATTCAGGGGTTGTGTGGCTTGTACACAACTTGTTTATTGTTTTTATTTGAATGTCGATTTAATTGGTTCCCGTAGTAAACAACGTCACATGACCTGGGTGTCTCTTTGTAGTTTGTTTATTTTCTTCTACCGCCATATTTGTTAGTACTGTGTATTGCTATTTTAAGTTTGTTATAAAGTACTTTATGCTTGTTATGCGGTTTGATCATCTGCTAAAAGACCAAAGTTGTTTAATTTGTTTAAGTACCTACAAGCACAAGCCACTTTTCTTCAATGTATTTTAAAAGGGATTACTTATCTATGTTTCTTTCTTAATCTGAGATCAAAAGCTACTGACTTTTTCAATGAACTTCTGAGAACCTCCTTCCTCCTTCAACTTCTACCGGTTTAAGGAGGCAACCCTACGCTGGGTCCGAGTCTTGGCGGTGGGGGGCGTTTTCGTATGAAGACTATTTATCACAAATCAGTATTTTTGGTACCTATCTAAAGACCACCTTTACAAAATGCTAAAACATTTAAACACTACACTCGAATACACTGTTCGACGCGCGTATACTTTGCAAATTCATTTGGTACTTAGACCAAATAGGCACTGTCAATTATTTCGGCTTATAACCGGTAGAAACCTAAAAATATACATATGAAAAAAGATTACTTTGAACAGTGAGAAAAAGTGCTAGGGGCATTTTAGAACCCAATAGCACAGAAAACGTCGATCACTAACATTTTTTTATGAAAAAGTTAAAGAAAATCGGACTGTCAACCAACACGACTGAAATAATACTAAACAATCAGAAGACAACCACCTTTAAGTACTAGAAGACGGCCGCGCCAGCCAACTTCTCCTCGAAATACGGGTTTATTAACCGTTCAATGCCAAGGTGTTGAAGACTCGACAATTAATATGCAACTTTCCCAATAATTTTCGTAAACACTGGGCTTCCGCCCTTTTGACTCCAGTTACCAAATTTTAATTTGCAATCGAGTCCCCGAGTTACGTGTTTGTACTTCTATTGTTATATCTACCAATCGTACCACATTCACTATGGCTAGGGAATTAAATACCTGTTTGGGGTAAATGATAATTTGAAAATAGTGTCATTAACATAATCCTTTTTGCAAAAAGTCAAATACACAGATATCTATTATCTACAAGGAACAGTAATCTCAGAATAATTGTGTTTAGGACATCTACACAATGCTGATATATTATACTCTTTATTAGGTACATTTTGCATAGTATAAACTTTAGGTATTATAAAATAAAAATAACCTATTAGATAGATATAACGATATGGATGCTCCCCGACTATTAGGAATAATAATTAATTTATGATTTGCAAACGAGTACCAGTTCTGGTAATCCGCCCTGTATGCAGGTCACAAATATAAATACGTTATGAAATATAAAATGTGAGGAATTTCCTAAATTAAACACAATAGATGCATTTATTTTGATTAAAAACATACACAGGTGTTGGTCAACGATTACTGGACTTTTATCAAAATGTTAATTAGCCAAATGAATGTTGCTGCAATGTTAATTTATCAATCGTGTTCTCGATTGTTTACATCAACATCATGCCACTTTATCTGCTTGGAAAGACTCCCTGTATAACAAATAAAACTAAGATTGATTCTTCAGTATTCGCCCGATTTGGGAAAAGAAAATCTATTGTGCAAAATCATGCACTATTTTTGTTGTTTTGTTCTGTCAAACATTTTAAATGTAGTTATCGATTGTCATAAACTCGGCTAATAAAATCTTGCACTTATGTCGCCTGAACTTATTGTTTTCATTGGTAGCTCTCAGCTAGCATGATTAATGATTAGAAATGTTTATCTGCAGTTATTAGACACGATATTATGCTGATCGTACACTGGTTACTCTGTTGTTTACGTCGTCATTAGTCTGCTATCACACAGAGGTTATAAATACATTTTACATACCTTGGTTGTCACTTCAATAACTTCTTTCATAATTTTTTCGAAAGCCGCCGTTTCCTCGGCTTGTCGATGATTATGAAGGGCTATTTTTTCACTAAACTTCCTAGGATTCGCCATGATTGCTACACTACTCACTGCACTGCGCGGCTACTCGCGACAAGACGCGCGAGCCTCTCTCAGGGTCGGGTTCAGTCGATATCTTAGCGCTCTTTCTGCGCGATGTTCAATACACAAATGTTTAAAACAAGCGAAACACGAGAACGATGAGTACAAGGACTGCCCACTGCTTAAATTTTTAACAGTTTTCACCAAAACAAAATGGTACAACCTTGAACCGTGATCGTGCAGTTGATAACGAGAGGAAACAAGATTTCATACACAACATTACGATTTTCTCTTATTGATGTATGCAACCAGCATTACGTGTTACTATTAATATCTCGAGTTACATTTCACCTAATTTGTTTATAATTATAAATTTCGAAATAAATATCCGCTAATAACTGTTCCTTTGGTACAGTGAACTTAATTTGAAGTTCTTAAAAAATTATTATTATTAGAAATTTCGGTTTGGTTCCGTTAAATACAAGATTTATATTATTTTATACATTTTTCAGTTTATCTGTAATATCGTTATCATTGTTACGGATATGTAGGTAGGTGTCAGGTCATTGAAAAAAATGGAATAATTTTAAGCATGCATGGCATAGAGTTATTTCAAACCAGAAGTTAATAGTTTAGCTATATCTGTAGTAATTACAATTGAGGCCAGCGAGAGTCACAGTGGTCCAAAACATAGTTCAAACCCTTTTTAGAAACCTATTAAAGATTAAAGCTGAGGATTGTTTAATTTCTATTAAAATGCGTATAGGCTATTTATGTAGTTTATTTAATTTCGAATCCAGATTCCCGATAGATATTCGGGTGCGGTGGCATGGCAGAAAAACCCACCACCACCCATCCTACAACTCTAACACCAAGTTTCTTCAGAAAAAAGATGCTAAACCAAAATGTTTCTATAGGAAATATTTGGTACAGATTCATTATACATATATATATTTTTTAATTGGTCCGGCCGATAAATATCATGATATAAAAACCGCTGTCCAAGGAATCACTTATACTTCAACATCCAGATTTTGTAACCAAGTCTTATACACACTTTATCCCAATGTAACATTTTACTCCCTTTAATAACAGGGCGAGGGTGGCAATGGGGGTAGCGGAGGGGGGGGGGTGGCTAATGTCAACAAATTTTTAGAGGCCCTTGGTTTATGTACACACACTAAATCCCAATTTAATTTTTTATTCCCTTAAACAATTGGGTGGGGGTGGTAGAGGGGGTGGCTAACGCCAAAAAATTTTTTTGACATGTTTCGTTCTTGTATTCACACTAAATCACATTTTAATTTTTTTCTATTCTCTTTCATAATAGTGTGGGGGGGGTGGTATTGGAGGTGATAGTGGGGTGGGGGAGGGAGTGGCGGATGCCAAAAAAAATTTTGACACCTTGACTTTTCGTACATGCCCTAAATTGCAATTTTATGGACTCTTACCTGCTTACTTTGCCTATATACCCCATTTGCCTCCGAACCCTTCAACGGAATTAGATCAAAATATAATCTAGTTCCAGATCCCGTTATAATACATAAGTGTACCAAATTCCAAGTCAATATCATAAACGGTTCCAGAATAAACGTGCGCACAATAAAAGTTACAGACAGACCAACAGAGAGAAATTTTTTTTCCGCTCAAATTCATGCACTTACCTTATTAACTGGAGGTGAGCGTAGGTGCGTTTTTACTGTACATATCTGTCTGTGTAAAATAAAGAAACATCAGGCACGTTTAGTACTTGAATGCGTGTGATTGTTGCAAGCGAACACATGTCCTTGCTTTGTATCTTCTAGCAGTTTATATATCAGGCGAGGATTGCATAGTGAATATACCATCCTTCAGAGGGGATGCAGCACTGTCGGTCCCTTGTCTATTAAATGTTAGACAAGTAAAAGATCCCTACTTTTCGAAAGAGAAGAGGTTCAACAAAATTGCTGGTTGGTTGGAGGTAGCTCATTTACAGATGACAGGCCCACAGATAGGCTGATGTTAAATTAATGTACCTATATATCTTATTAATTAGACCTTATTACCTAATATCCATATTGCAATTAAAAATGCATTTGCTTCCGTTATTAGTTGATTTATACACTGATTATTATCTAATTCAAAGGGCAAATTCAATATTTATCTTATTTTTGAGCATCCAGTGCATATTCTTGGATTTTTGCTTTTGAAGATAGCTAAAATTTTTTGTAAAGAATCTATGTATATTTTTCAATTTCAGAATCAGACAAATGCTATCTATATTTGCATTATCAGTACCAAAATTTACTTAATTAACCACAAAGAACTAAAGAATTTAAAAAGAAATAACATTAACATTAAGTAAGTCTTTACATAAAAGTCGAAAACATTTTTTATAATAAGGTTTAGCAAAAAAATGTCTTATGACCAACCAAAAATTAAAAAATTTCTATTAAATAAAATATCAATTTTGAATCTTTGTATTTCTCCGATAACCATCTTTTGTTTTTCTGGTTATGTTAGTTAGCTTTTCATTTTTAGCCGATTGTCATATTAAAGATTTATTTCGAGACAAACATCTCAAAATTTTCAATCAATTTTCATAAATAAATATATTTCAGGTCTCTTAATTTTCTATCATAACCAGAATGTAAGTTATAAGAAGTATATTAGAAATTAATATTTTGAATGATGATGATTATTTTTGATTAATTATCGATTATTTCAAAATATTATATTGTATATCAAGATTATCAAGTAGGAAAGCCTATAGTCCACTGAAATGTTACATTTTTTTAAACTAGGGTAACATTTTGGGTAGGACGCGATTTTTTTCTTTTGTTGTGTAGGGGGGTTTAAAATTGAGCTTTTGGGTTGGGCAGCAAACAGTTTTTGCGTAATATATCCGTAACTATATGCATCTTACAAATAAAACGTTTTTTGTTGAGAATCGAATTTCCCACAACTTTACATGAATAACTTTTAGTCGAAAATTCAATAGTACAAAAGCTATAAGCCAAAGAAAATAGAGATTAGCTAATCAATTATCTTTTAGGTGCTATAACTTTTTCCTATCAATTAAAAAAAGCGTTACATGTCTTTTGTAGGAGGTTTTATTCTCAGGGGTTTTATAGCTCTGCGAAGAGACCAAAAATAGAGATCATCTGTGAATATCCATTACAATTGATACATACAGAGATTCGACAAAATTAGTTCTGAAGCAAACAAATGCGAGAAAGAAAACAACAAAAATTAGAAACAGAAAGTCGGATATACTACTCCTAGCACGCCATACACCTCGTGAAATATTATTTTTATCCCCTTGTCATGTAACACAGGGCATCGGTATTGTCGAGCAAATGGTTATAGTAGAACGCGGTCGCGGTAAGACAGGAGGTCGAGAAACTTTCATTCGTGCCCCACTAATATAATAATCATCTGTCTTGCTTTCACATAAGCGATTTTTGTTTTCTTTCTCACTTTTTTACATCTGGATGTATAAAACTACTTTTGCCGAATCTGTATACATATAGTTTTATTTTGAAAATTTATTGTATTTCTCATCATTGTGTATTATTTTATTGTTTTACATTATTATTTGATAAGTCATTTCTACACCACCATTGAGGTAGAGTTTGAAGGCGTGCTTTTTTATATTTTTTACATAGTATCCCCAATAGGCCTAATCCACAAAATATTCTTATTTGAATTTATTATTGTAGACTCTATTGTTATTATTATGGTTTTGCTGTATTTTCAGCCTCTTCGAATGGCCTCGCTGTGGCTCATGATCGATCACTGGATTTATATCGAACTGCTGAGGAATGAGGAAGAGTGTAGTGACATCAATGTTGGATGTTCGTCTTTCAACTCATCTTCATCGATTAATTCAGAAATTTCCATAACGTTATAGAAGTTTCATCAGAACAATTTTGGTACGCTGCGGAACTTTTCTATACAGCCTTGCGACAGCCACGAAATGCACTACAGTTCTGCTGTCCGAAGGAAAAAGAGAGCAAGTAACAAATCCATAGTTACGAGAAAAAAGCCAAAAACTATTTTATTTTGTCCCACATTAACAAAGCCGTTTAAACAAATTATTTTGGAAGGATAGGATTTAAAAAAATTATTTTTAGTTATTTAGGCATAAGATAACACTAATACATTTTTTGTAAAAAATATGTAGGTTAATTCTATTTTGCTTCATACTTTTAATTGAAATACGATCATAACTTTAAAATAAAAGACGGCAACCAACCTAATTCCGTTCACATGCCACTTTCTTCATTCAAATTTTCTGGAAAACCTACTATACTTTATTCTTAACGTACATATTAACTTTAAATAATAATTGTTTACTATTTATTTGTAAATATTCTGACTGATTGATTTTGATTGAAATTAGAAATGTAAAATTAGCAAAATTAATGTATTTAAAATTTGTTTCTTTATTAAGTTCTGGTTAACAAAATTATTAGAACTTGAAATGAAACAACTACCATATAGTATAAAAGATTTAATATTTAGAAAAAAATAATACAAGATAAAACGTTCGCGATAATAAATTCTAGAATATTATATATTAAAAATCAAAATACATCAGAGCAAGGACTGCACAAGAAAAATATAGCACTTACATTTGTATGAAATAATAGAGACTTAAAACAATTTTTAGGAAATATAGGAACTTTAAATGCAGTAAAACTCTTTACCTATCATAATATATTTTGATAATAAAAGGAACACATATAATGAATCATTACAGAAAGTAGACAACAACAAAAATAACAGTAATAATAATAAATAATAATAATATATGTAATAGTATAACGTGAAAAATAATAATTTTGAGAACATAAAATATAAACAAAAGTTAGTCATATATGCAGGATAGAAAATACATTACCTAATTTATTCAATAAAAATGGCACTAATTAAGAGATTCATCAAGATCATTGACATCCGCTTCCTTTAGACTTTTCCAAAACAATCGCCTGTTCAAATGTTAATATTTTCTCTAACTATATTAGCAACAATATGTTTTTCTTATTTTATTCACTTTTGTCTTCTTAAAAACTAATAATCCTGAATTTCTTGATGCTTTTTTGTGAAATTTTTCAAATTCCAAAAAATATATATATTTTTAAAAACTAATTACCAGTTTATGTGTGGCTTTTATAGATCTTTAAATATATGCCAAATTTTATCTTCATATCTTTAACAGTTAGAGAAACAGACAGACGACATACACACACTTAGTTATGAGTGTAGAAGAGGAAATCTTTTTTATTTATCATTTTACACGAAAAATTTATTCTTGATATAAAGTTTTACTTTCGTTCAAATTAAGATTGCTGGAGTAAGTTAACATTTCATGCACAGGGTGTTTATAAAATTAAAGAATCAGAAAATTATGTAAGAGTAAAGAAGTTCAAATTTAACAATATTTAAAAGCTATTAATTATTAAGAAAGTTGTCTAGTTGTCATGGTTTCATTTTTGGATAAATCAGCCTAATCCGATTTTTTTAGATAAAAAAAACTGTTAAGTTTGGCGTGTGATTGTCAATGATATTTATATTCACCCTCGAATTGTCATTTTTCTGTAGAACGTCATTTTATACTTTTTTTTTTTCATTTATTTAACGTCGGCCTATTTCCGCTACTGAGGCCTAACACCGACGCCTGTAGACGAGCTACCCCCAACCAGGAATTTTGCCGAACCTCTTCCCTTAAGAAGAGTAGGAATCTTTTACTTGCCTAACATTTAATAGACAAGGGACCGACGGCTTTACATCCCCTCCGAAGGATGGTATATCCTCTATACAACCTTCGCCTAAGGTTGTATAGCTTCCACACATACACTAATATACAAGCCGCGGTCTTCGTTGGAACGGTCACCCATCCAACTACTAACCGTGCCTTACATTGCTGAACATCGCATATCGAAGTATGTACATAGTAAAGACGCACCCACACTCTCCCCTTATTTTATACTTATATTGATAATTTTTTATTTTGCCAGTAAGTTTTGGGTGAATGAAAAAGAATTCTCTTTTATCCACACTCAAGACTGTGAGCATAGTCTATATGAACAATGAAGGCTCATCATAAGTGTTACATTTGGATTCATACGGTGACTGATTCTGAAATTGAGAAATTACTTTTTAATGTTCTAAAATTTTTAACAGAATAGAGAATAATAATACCATTTTCTGTAGACAGTTTTTTCATTCAAGTTACTGTTTTTTATTTCCTGGGAAACCATTCTTTTAGCCCGCTCGGATATTTTCTAAAATAAAAAACCTTAGCAATATTTGTATCCTAATTTTTAGTCTTTGTAATTTTGAAAATTGATTTAATTTTTCATAATACATGCAAATACATAGTGTACCTAGTAATAATTTAGGCTATAATTAATATATTTCACCATAATTATATCCTATTTTATATCTAATATTTATTATTTGTCTATTATTACTTACCGGCATGAAAATTTGAAAAACACTGTTTAAAACCACTTTAAATTTAAATTTTATCACAATGAAATGGCCTCGAGTGGCAAAGTTTGCGCAGCAACAACTTACCCGCCTTTTTAACACATAGGCACTTTTGAACTTAAAGTTACATGACGTAGCAGACAGGCCAATTGAAGATATTAAGTTGTATATCACTTTACCACCTTTTAGCTTAAACTTTTATGATGTAAGTGATATTATATTATTTAGTTAAAAAGTAGTAGTGGTGTTTGCCGCTCTTTAAGTAAAAGATGTATTTACAAAAATGCGACTTTCTTACTTAGATATTACTGAATGCCGCCTTTCATTTTCGTAAAGTAGTGACGTAGCGTATTTGCAGCTATTTTATTTTTCTAGTTTTATGACTAAAATAATTTTTTTTCTTAAATAACGCATAAATGTAAAAAGCCAAAATGTCACTTGTCACCTTTTTCCTTCGGATGGCAGTGTTGCAGAGACATCAATTTGACATTATTTGTCGAAGTTATTTCTATAATTTATTTTTATCTTTTTTTTTTTCTTATTGTAGACAGAAAAATATCGTATAAAACTCAGTCATAATGTATCTTTTTTTCACTCAAAATAGTGTTATATGTCGAGTAAAGTGACTTTTGTGTCTCGGCTATTCTTGCCGTCAAGCACATCCAAACATGGGTATGAGATGGAAAAAATTTGATCCTTTTCAAATGGAACCATATTGGTATCGAGCTACCATTAATAAGAAATCTACCCTTTGTCTTATTTAAATATGTGACTATTACAATCAAAATGACAGTTAGAGTAGAAAATGAAAAAACCTACTTTATTCCAATTAAACTATAATTACACATTGAGGGTGGCAGCGTGGATTTTAAAAAGATGATTTCAATCAATTCAAAAAATATTTCACAGGCGTTTAGAGAACACTCAATAGAATGGTTACTGGACTATTGAAAAAAATGTTTGTTTCTCACAAGAGAAAAAAAGTCTAGTATTTTGTTTTTCACACGAGAAAAAATAGACTAGCACTATTCTATTGAGTTTTCTCTAAAAGACTATAAAAAAAATGCTTTGAATCAGTTCCGGGATGTGTGAAATTATGTTCACGGCACCACCCACCTGAAGGTAACTGTATATTATAAAAACGAAAAATTATAATAAAATGTTGTCCATTCATGCTAATACACTTCATCAGTTGCATAGATGTATTTCGAATTACCAGGGATGTTATGCTGTTCACTGCACATGTTTTCACGGGTTGTAATTGGAGTTGCATAAAAATATATTTTAAATAGGGTCAAAGAAAAAAATCTAAGAGAGTCAGGTCAGGTGGCCTTGGAGACCATCGTACAGGATTATCCGTTGCAATGACGTTTTCTCAGAATTTTTCTTCAAACAAATTAGTCACCATTCTAGAGTTGTGGAGAGGAACATCACTTTGCTGAAAGTACGTTTCCTGTTCTATGTTGAAATATAATTCTTCCATTAAATCCCTTATAGGAAGCCCAAGTGTCTGGTAGCATTCAAACATTTTTAAAATATTATCGGACTGATTATTCTTATTCCCAATCAAACATCGAACCCAGAACCCTTTTGAAAATCACCCCCCTCAATAAAAATTGATTTTTCTGAGACCAAACCTACCTTTTTTTACTTACAAGCCTCTTTTGACCGTTTTAGAGAAGTTATCAAGTGAAAATTTCCTAACCCTAAATAATGGAAGAAATACCAATGATTTAAAACTTATTTTTTTTACCTTGGATACTTTAGAGCATGAAAATTAACCTTAGATTGAAATTTAAGGTATAAACAAGCTATATCTACAAGGATTTTTTAAAATTAATATTTTATTTAATATTTATGTTTTAATATAGAGTGGCAAAATATGATAAAGCTTAACTTTCAAGTGCAATTTATAAGAAATAAAAATTATAAAAATTAAAAGTAAGTATACCATTGAAAAGCTGAATTCTTCCTCTTTAAAATGCTACCTGTTTTTTTTTCGTTTTTAATGGGTACAAATTGTCTTTACTACGTAGCGGCAGTCGAGAAATGCTATTTCCTTGTGCGACGTGCGTGAAATATTGAGCCAAACTAGTGAACTGTAATAATTTCTTGTGCTAAGGGAAATATTTATTTAAAAAAACTTTTATACTATTTTTACGTAAAACTTCCCGCTCTTTCACTGGTGTTATCCGTCTTTTTTGTTATTATTATTTTTCGAGATATTAGCTAAGAACTGAATTTTTTCGTTTCAGAGGGTTATTTATAAGGGTTCGCGGGCGTAGATTTTGATAAACTTTTTTGAGTGACTTTCTACTAGCAAAAAACTAGCCTTTCATGAAAAAATTAGTGAGGTAACAATTAATTCCGACTTACAACCCCTGGCAACTGGGCTATAAAGAGAATGTGAACAAAATAATTTACAGTTTGTTCATAATGTCTGCTTGCAGTTTGTAAGGGCAGGAAAGGCTGTACAATTTAAAATTCACATATTTTATTAATTTTAAGGATGAAAAAATAGTATACACACCTACAACCAGTCACACTTGTCTATGACTTACAGCATCAAGTTTCGACTAGCTGATCAAATATACAAATTTTTTTATTATTTCCTAAAATATGCATCATATAAATATTAACAAATCATGAGTTGCGCTTTCAATTTTCATCAATAGGTCTAAAATGGTTTAACAAATTGACTGTCCAGTCCCCATCGACACCTTTTGTAAATTCCCTGATGAATCTATAATTACATATGGAAATTTTTTGTTGATATTCCGGCAACATTCCCATATTTAATGGAGGCTCTTCTCCTCGAGTCCTCATGACAGATAAACCTTTTAGGGAGTGATACACCATGGTAATTTCAACAAACCTCTTCTGGTCTTTACCTTCTTCATCAGCAAATATTATTCCTACCTAAAGAAAAAATATTAAAATGTAAGTATATGTAATAAAAATGCTACCTGCAAAATTTCCAACAAAATATACTAAAATTATATTACAAGTGCTGTTATTTGTTCTACATTCCTCTAAAATTGTTAAACATAGTAACCCCTCACAAGCGCAGCAAGTTGAGTCACCATTGTTGTTAGGTATTTAGTAAGTAAGTAAATTTTTTATTCATCGTGTTAAGTTGCACAATAGTGAAACTTATAAGACTAGTCAAAACAAATAGATACAGTTAAAAAATAATAACAGTTAAAAAGAGTAGTGAATATCTTAAGAGTAATAATACCAATAAAAAGGCCATAAATACTAAGATTGTAGATACTCGTCTAAGGAATAAAAAGCATTGTTAAGTACTTTAACAGAGTATTTTTAAAAGTATTAAAATTGTTAAAATGACCAAAACGTCGGGTAAATTTATTAAAACAGTAGATTCTCTGAAAAACGTGAATTTTGGCCCACACTTAATCTGGAAAATGGCATCCTAAGTTCAGCGTGGCTGCGTGTGTGGTAATTGTGAACATCATTATTTCTTAAAAACAGAGTTTATTGCTTTTTTATATTTGTAACAATTAGATATACAGGCTGTCCATTTTATCAGGGCACTCGAGAATATCTCACTTAATATCGGTCGTACAAAAAAAAAATATTTTTTCGAAAATTGTGTCGATTTATGTAACCTACAAAATATCGAAAATGCGGAAAACGTCTAGGCCAAATATCTCCGTTATTTGAAGAGATACGAGAAAAATTCTAAGGCGAAAATTTTTTTGCAAAACAGAGTGTTTCAACGAGGTTTCATCTAATTTTTTTCAAAACCGCTGTATTTTGAAATTTACTCTTCAATCTGTTAAAAAAACTATTTTGAAACGGGCGGGAAATGACGCCATTAAATAGAGTATTTTCCTCCCTTTTCAACGATATATCACATGCCATATTTATTTATTGGTACTACATTAGTAATTATAAAAACATTTTTTTAAAATCAATAAATTTTTTTTAGCAAGCATTATACTTGCCGTGGAGAAGTATGATTAAATAAAACGATAAAATAATTCAATAAGTTGTTCAAATCTTTGTTATAATAAAACATTAACGCAATTAAGAAGAATAAAGTAAACTCAGGTAACAAAAACAAAATAATAATCAAGATAGCAACGTGGAGCAATTATGGAAAGAGTATTCGCAGTTATGCCAATGTATAGAGGTCCTCCATAAAAGCGTCACTCCTTGCTCAGAAAGTTAAAATGACTTTACCAATTAATTTAAGTATAATATCCACTTGTTTGTATTTCATGATTTCACTATTATTTCAATTATTTTAAAATAGTTGGCTATGAACAAACTTGACAATTTAATTTTTTGACAGATCATCTCAGTAAATACTTAAACTCTCACTCAATCACACTCGTTTAAGAATTTAGAATTTTCAAAAATGATTTTCACTCACATTGATCGTTATAATATGTTCATTATATATTGCCAATGCAATTTTAACTCTGGATTAGCTCAAGAAGAATATATAAACAGATTTCCACAAGCACTACAACCGAATAAAACTCTGTTCAGAAAATTAGCTACGAAACTGAAAAATAATGGTTAATTTTTAAAAAAGAAGACAAGGTTGAACAGTGTTACTGATAATGTAAATAAGGTAAACCGAGTTATTAATTATGTAAGAAATAAAAATACAAAAAATTTGGAAACATCATTAAGAGAAATTCAAATTGCCAGTCATATAAATAAAACAGGTGCTAGAAAAATTTTAAAGAAAAATGGTTACCGGTGTTATAAAGCCAAAAAAGTTCACAATTTACAAAGGGGGACAAACCAATGAGGATGACTTTTGTAGGTGGCTGTTGGAAAAGAAGCGTGCCGATCCATTAATATGTAGTAAAATACTTTGGTCAGACGAGGCAAATTTTTCAAATAATGGATTTTTTAGTCGTAATATTCATTACAAATGAACTTCTGAAAATACACACTGGCATAGTCCGACTGGGTTTCAAAATCATTTTTCAATAAATGTGTGGATAGGTATTTTAGGCACCAATTTATAGGCTATATCTTTATTTTTATGAAGGTCACCTCAGTGGTCAAAGGTACCTAAACTTTTTGAGAAATGAATTTAATGAATTCTTAGAAGACCTACCTTTAGAGAATCGACACAACTTTCAATATTTTCAACAAGATGGAGCTCCTCCACACAATTTCCAGATTTGCCTAGATTATTTAGACGAAATTTTGCCTCAACATTGGATAGGTACCAATGGATTTATTCGATGGCCCCCTCGTTCTCCAGGTATAACCCTAATGGATTTTTTTCTATGGGGGTATATTAAGAATAAGGTGTTTTCGACGACATCGCAAAATGTAGAGGACCTAAAAGCTCGAATTCAACAGGCATGTATTACAGTTACCTCCGAAATGCTGAGTAATGTTTTAAATGCAGTGCCTTGCGGCCCTCGATGGTGCATAAGTAATCGCGGTGGATACTTTGAACACTTGATATGATATCTTAAAAATTATTTTGAGGATTAGATAAATATTAATGTTCTGTGTGCTATATATACTTTTTATTATTAATTTGTTTTTGTTACCTGAATTTACTTTATTCTTCTTAATTGTGTTAATGTTTTATTATAGCAAAGATTTGAACAATTTATTGAATTATTTTATCGTTTTGTTCAATCATACTTCTCCACGGCAAGTATAATGCTTGTTAAAAAAAATTATTGGTTTTAAAAAAATGTTTTTATAATTACTAACGTAGTACCAATGAATAAATATGGCATGTGTGATATATCGTTGAAAAGGGAGGAAAATACTCTATTTAATGGCTCCATTTCCATTTCCCGCCCGTTTCAAAATAATTTTTTTAACAGCCTGAAGAGTAAATCTCAAAATACAGCGGTTTTGAAAAAAATTAGATAAAATCTCGTTGATACATACGTTTTGCAAAAAAATTTTGGCCTCAGAATTTTTCTTGTATCTCTTCAAATATTTGGCCTAGACGTTTTCAGCATTTTCGATATTTTCCGCCATAATTCTTAAAGTAAGCCATGGATTTCAAATGTCTTTAAACCATTTTGTAGGTTATATAAATCGGCACAATTTTCGTAAAAATATTTTTTTTTGTACGACCGACATTAAGTGAGATATTCTCGAGGGCCCTGATAAAATGGACAGCCTGTATATATAAAGTGAAGGTAGAGTTAAGATAGATAGTGCAAAAAATGCCTCTTTACAGTGTGCCTGATAAGAAAGACCAACCATACAACGAATGATTTTCTTTTGTGTGATGAATACTTTGTAAGTGTGTGAAGAGTTTCCCCAAAAAATTAAACCATAGGACAAGATAGATTGAACTAATCCAAAGTATGCTAATCTTAACACACTAAGGGAGACGGAGGATTTCAGGTATTTAATAACAAAACAAGATTTACTCAATTTCTTCAATAAATTTTCAGTATGAGTTTCCCACGTCATTTTACAATCCAAAGTTACTCCCAGGAAATTTGTCACTTCTGTATGCACAATCGATTTATGATCTGCCTTGATTAAAATGTTTGAACTGTGAACATAGTTCTTTGGTAAAATGACATAAAAACGGTTTGGTCAACGTTCAGTGCAAGACCATTGTTTGAACACCATTTGGAAAACTCCTTTACAGATGTATTAGCTTTCTTTAGCGACTGTGATCTCAGAAGAGTTACTAGAAATCAAAAAGTTTGTATCGTCTGCATAGAGAATTGTTGCATTGGGTGTTATACAAAAGTGTGGCATATCATTTATAAAGATTAAGAAAAGCAAAGGACCTAAAATAGAGTCTTGTAGCACGCCAGTGGTCACATGCCTGAAATCTGATTTAAAGTGATCAATTATTACGCCTTGCTTTCTATTAGTGAGATAGGAGTTGATCCAGTCATGAGCAGGTCCACGTACACCCAATCTAGATAGTTCCTCTGAAAGCAGATTGTGATTGACAGTGTCGAAAGCTCTACTGAGTTCGAAAAATAGAGCTATTGGTTGTTCTTTATTGTTTAATAAATTATAAATATAGTCACATAATTTTTCAATAGCATTTATTATTGATTTTTTTCTTCTGAATCCGTATTACCTAGAGATTAACAATTTATGAAATTCCAAATAGTTTAATAACCTATTATTAAAACAAAGTTCAAAAACTTTTGCAAACTGATTTTGTACACTTATATTTCTATAATTACAAGCCTCCATTTTCAATCCCTTATTTTTATATATTGGTATAGATTTTGAAATTTTCAGTGAATCCGGATACTGGCCACTAACAAAAGATTCATTAATTAAGTAAGACAGCGGAACACAAATTTCGTCAACCACTGCTCTTAGTACTTGACCTCTTATCTCGTCAATCCCTGCAGCTGATTTACTTGTTGTTTTAAGCAACAATTCACTAACTTCAGCTGGAGTGGTAGGGGTTAGATAAAAGTTATGTATAACATTGTCAAATAAAATTCATTTGTTAAAATCAGGTTAAGGGCTCTTAAAATTCAAGAAGAAATTATTGAAACCGTTACCAATATCATAAATACTAGTAAATTTGGCAGTTAATATTTTTATTCTTAAAATATTGTCCAATATATCTAGGTCAAAACTCTACGAATGGGGTAAACATGTATGTATGAACCATTTAAAGATATCAACTAGTCTTCACCGATAATTTATTTTTAATAAAATTGGTATATTGGTATAGGCCAATATAAGGTGCTAACTAAGATCAATTTATATTGTTAATATTTTTTACTAAAAATCGATATATTATGATTCTTCATATTTTACTAATAAAATTTGCAAATATCGGACATAGACTCAGGTTAGAACAGAAAATCCTATTTGAGCACGATCAAAGAATAATTTCTATATCTGATATCACATTTTCACTTGCCTTACAGGTTTCTGACCACTGTGGCATTAGATTCAAGAAATACTATGTTTGTGCTGTGAAAAACAGTTACTATACCTGTCCCCACGGACTGTTACCGATAGACAAAATAAATATTATTTGCGGAGGACAAATTTTTCAGGTCATTATATATTCTAAGCTTTAATTTACTTTTTTTTAATAATTCATTTATAAATGATGAAATCAACAATTGGCAAGAATTATTTTTGTGATGTAGAGTAAGTTCTTTATCTTATTTTTTATTTAATTATTTAGTTGTTTGTTTCGTAGTACTTTTCATTTTGATAGACGTCTTAATGTAAAATACACCTGTTTTTCTTCATTCTATACATAATGTTTTTCAATTAATTCAATTTGACGAAAATATTGACATTTTCTTGCCCATCGGAAATATCGGCAAGTGCTCATAATTGATAACTATATCGGTATCGGTCGAATGCTACTTTCAACATCAACATAAAAAGTGTAATAATTTTGCAAAGAACATTAAATGGAAACTTAAGTAATCTTGTCCGTTAAAAGATTATTTTCGAAAATGTCATTTTCAACTGATTTTGTTTGTATTTCTTAACCGAATGTGCTATACAAAGAAGGTTAATGTGTTTTACAGTCTACATATACAGGGTGATTTATGTAAACATGCGGAAAATAAAATGGTATAAAATCTGTTATGTGGGAAAGCCTCTGTAAAATTTTAAAGCGATCCGAAGTAATTTATTATATTTTTTTGCATTAAAATCTGCAAAGATACGTTTCTGAACGGGTGAGTTATGCTATCTCAACGCGTTCACACACGTGTCGCTTGTTTGTTTACCAGGTAATATCAGCTGTCTTAGTTGTCTAAGGTCAGTGCACCACGCGTTCACTGTTCAGTTCAGTGACTCTTCAACTTCCATTTAGAGCATTTCCCATTTTTGTTAAATTTTAAACTCTATTCGCAAATATCGATTATGCCAGAGTTCACGTCGCAAGAGTACTGCGACATGATATTAACTTATGGTGCAATGAATGAAAGTCTTGCAGGGGCTGTTCGAAAATACGGAAGAAAATTTCCTCATAGGCGCAAACCTAATGAGAGACAAAATTTAAGTGCAGTGCAACAAGCTCGTGACACCGGGTTTTGTTTACCAGGCGACAGAGAAGGTGTAGTAAATCGTCCTGTTGAAATAGACGAAGTTCTAGAATTACTAGAACAAGACCCTTCAATAAGTACCTTATACGCGAGAATCGTTTTTACCCATACCACATAAGAAAGGACGTGATTTCGTCGCACTGTATTAAGTCAGATTGATTAGTCATAGGCGCCGCACTTCTACAAAAAAAATAAGGTAATTTTTTTCCAAATTTTTTTATTTCTTAATTTTTTTAACTTTTTTGGTGGGGACAACCCACTGAATAATTTTCCGCATGTTAGGTAAATCACCCTGTATATGTATACTCCTTTGATACCTGTTAAAGTCTAAAGTGGCCCTAAATGGCTGAACATGTAGACAGTAAGTTAAAAAAATTCTTGACACTGCACAACACAAATTAATGAAAAAATATCACATAACTCCAGTATTTTATTACGGCAAAGTTTCATTATGATAATAAAATGGTATAGGACCTTTACTTACTTGATATGGAAATGAAAAATATATGTCGTCTACATTTATTGCTATTTGCTCCCTTTGACCTAGAGACATTAACGAGATAGTTTTCTGTATGGTAGGAATAATATCATCTGTCACAAGCCCTTCCAAAGACTTTAGATCACCATCAGCCAATTTCTTTGAAATTACCTACGAAAACAAAAGAAAAGTATAATAAGCCAAGGCTTGAAAATTCAAGGTGGACGAGCTAATACCAAAATAAGTTCTAAGATTGGTACTTACATAAAATAAATTGTAAATTTATTTTAGAGCCTACCTCCACAGCTTTCTTGGATCCAGCTACAAAATCTGGTAGATTAAATTCTCGATCTAAGTATGGCTTAACGATAAAAGTTGCCAATATAAAATTTCTAATTGATTTTATTAATGAAGGCCACACGATTTTGGGAAAATTAGGCATCAACTGAGGTAATTTGTTTGATGGAGGGCCATTTTTTTCCTCAGAAAGCCATCTCTTTTGACGAAAACACGCAAAATTCTGATAATATTCATCCGTCAGAGACCAACGTTTGGAGGTTATGTTGACAAAAGTTGAGCATTCGCATATTGTTGGTACTCTTTTATAATTAAAAGTGTTTTTCAGTAATGTAGATTTTAATAATTTGTTATATTTACAATAATTTTGAAAACTATTTCTACTTGCTAGGTTAACGTTCATTTTAAAAACAAATTTGACATTTCTCTTATGCTTATGAGAAATAATCTGACAAATGACTTTGCGACGTTGCCGAGAGCACAGAGAAAAATCAAAGATGAACAACATCCTTGATAAAAAATTCTCTTAAGTACCAATAACTTATATATATTTTTTAATTTTTAATATTAGGTTTTAGGGAGTTTTCTGAGAACTACGACTGTCCTCAATGACAAATCATGTAAACCAATCTAGATCAAGAATTGTATATGCTCCTTCAGAGGAATTCAAAATAGTTGATCCCCATCATTGGCTTAATATTTTCATCATTTTTTGAAATCCGGGTTTGAGCTTTGGCACAATGGGGAACATTCTCTTTTATTTTATCCGCCAGAGTGCACCAGCTATACTCGGTTGTATAAACAAAGTTACCAACTACCGTAATTCTTTTTATCAATTTGGCTCATTTCTACTAATAAGAGATTGGGATACGCTCAGAAATTGAGAAATTTAAACAATTTAAAAGTTATAATATAACCACAGAATAGGGTGACCACTGACCTCTTCAATTTGTTCGTCTTCGGTAGCATCACATTTGTTGCTTTTTGGGACTCATTTTAAACAATAAAATGTAATGACACGTATTAAAACACGCAGCGCACAAGTCGCACAACGTACTAGACTGCCCACAGGCCCGCGCCGTACATAAGGGCAAAGTCGTGTGGTGCACGACGGCGCCGAGGCGCCGAAGGCGCCGAAAAGCCTCAAAACTGAAAAGTAAAAAAAAAGATAAAGCAAGAAACAAAATTTATAATGATAAAAAAAACCAGTAAGGAATTGCCTAGCTATTACATTGTTTTTTTATTTGTTTTTTTTTTATTTTTATTCTTTGAGACGAGGGAACCGAATTACTTCTCGAAAATAATATATTTTCCAAATGAGAGTACGCAATAATAGCATTTATTCGATCAAATACGTAACATGATAACATGAATTGTGTATACTCAAACAAATCTGTGATTTTAGTCATGTTTGAGATTGAAATTTGGCTTGCAACGAGCGAACAAGCTTTTGTATCATATCATATTTGAAACTAAAATACAAAAATTTTGAGTTGTAATACTGTTAGAATATATTTCTGTTTTTTATAAGTTTATAATTATGTTATGTACTTCAATGAGAAAATACTTGTATGGCTTGTACTTGTAAAATATAAAAATGAAAATAAATTTATGAAAATACTTTTTAAAATTATTTTTCAATAGTGGATAATAATACCTAACTTAACCCGTATCTGCACTCACATATGAACGTAATACAAATTTGGGGCGTTATTTTAAATTTGCACTAGGGCGCCAAAAGTGCTAGGCGCGGGCCTGACTGCCCACGAAGCAGTTGCGTCGGAGCGTCGGTCGTATTAAGTTGAAGCAGAACGTTTTACACAGTCTAGGAAAACGCTTTCATTTAATTCTCACTGAACAAATCTACTGCGTTTGACGCCGAGCATATTGCGTCTTGCGTAGCGTAAAATGTGCGTCGCTAAAAAAACTTGACTTCATCAGGTTATGTCAATGTAAGAAAAGCTCATTGACGCTTTAAAAATGTCAAATAATTTAGTCGCATAAAGATCATCGTTGCGGAAATACATCGCTTTGCGTAGCAAGTTGCACAAATAGGTACAGCAATACCGGTAAAATGTTACTTTTTATAAATTTCCTCGAAAGGCTCATGAAAAATATCGCCGCGATCGATGGATACATATAAGAAAAAAATGTAAAATGGAAAGTATGTCAAATATACTTGAATTACATGTTAAATTGGTAACGTGACACTCCAAGATTTGAGAAGAATTACGAATGCTTATTTTATCAAATATGATGCAAATTGAGAGCCAGCAGAAAACTACAGAATTTGCAACGCGCATTTGATTGGTGAGCAAAAATCTAGCAATCCGGAGCACCCAACATGTGCTCGAATGGGAAATAATTCCTGTATACGTTTTCCCTTGCTGTACTTTTCCTCTGATTTTTGGTATCTTCGGCGTTTGACATGTACAAGCCTCACTCGTTCGTGACCTGACTTGTCCGATTCCCAATTAATATATTGAATTAGAGCCGGTATATGCTTCCAACGCTCCCCGGAGCCGACTACACATGCACAATATGTATGACTTATTTCTCTCGCAGTGTTTTAACTAGTTAAAAAATAATCAAATTAATAAAATTAAAAATTACTCATAGAAAGTAACCAAACAATTGAAAAGATTATATATAATTATAAATGACAATTTGTCTTCAATTATCGGCTTTATCGATAGTTATGAGAATTACATCAATATTTACTGAGTATCCGGGCAAGTTTTTCGAAGTTTGTCGAATAACTTTTGCAGTAATTACATTGCAATCCGAGTATTGCAAATCCCGCACGTTCAAGCCGTCACCTCTGTCATATATAAAGATTTTCCCCTTCTTAAGCGTGCTATCAGGAAAGTTTGATGAGCAGATCGCTTGAAATCCACGTTGTATAACGATAATCTCTATCATTTTAAGATTAATTTGTGGACGTATTGATAAAACTTGAATATTACATATTAACAATAATATATAATGCGTTGACAGTTTGAAATTTTTCATACCAAAAACTTGTGGGTCCAGTCACTAGTTGGTGTTTGTGGCGTAATTTTAAACGTACGCAAGGAGCCTATATAAGACGTACATTTCGAGGTGACCAACTTAAATTTAATTAGCAAACTAAGACAACGGCAGCCCCAAAAGGGGCCCATTCCCGATATTTTGCTTCGCGTTGAAGATATCGAAAAAAGTTATTAGAAAAAGTTGTTCAGAATCTAATTTTAAGCTCCGATATAGTTTTAGTTTTTTTTCAACATTTATTTCCGCAAAGTCTCCACACGGTTACAATTTTGGTTATGTAAAGAAAAACGATTAAACTAAATGTCAATCTGGTTCTTAGTTTACAATCGTAAAATGCGTCTGCATTTAAGTGAAAAAATCGAAACAATAAGGTTATTTGGTGATGAGCTCGTAGTAGTAGAAAAGTAGCCGCAGAATGTAACTGAAGACATCCTTTACGAGTCGATATTTGTCATGGAACTGCAGCCACAATAAATGCTCTTTTCAATGAAACTGGCAGCGTTTTTAAAAGATCTGATAATGACCAACCTCGTCGAATGCATCCGCATCCTGAAGATAATGCGATCTTAGCTGCAAGTCAAGGGAAAGGGAATCCAAGATCGAGTCTACTTGCCTACTACTCCTAAGTATCTACTTAAAACACCAACAAGAACGTGAAGAACGTAGAGTAAACCGCTGAGTAAACGTATAAAATCATAGGAACGCACGCGCAATAGCGAATTGTAACCTTGCTTGTTCGTACGTATATCCAAAACACAGACTTCCAAAACATATCGTATCGAATCAGGTAATGGCGATGGGACCAACCGATTGCACCCGATTGTATCACTGTAACTGTCATAGATATGCCACATTTGCATAACCACCATGATTTTACTTATTTTTGATCAATTTACAAAATTATGCAATATAAATAAAACAAAAAAATTTAGTTCAGTGGATATGTTACGTTTAAAAGTGATTTATGCGAGTGTTGTAAAAAGTTGTGTAATTTAAGTTTTGTTAATCTAGTTTTTTGAGACTGTTTTTGTATGATATCACCTATTTTAAATTTATTTACTTGTAAAAAGAAGTCTAGGTTTAGTTTGTTCAATTTTTCGTTTTCGCCGACCCAGACCTGCTCCGCCCGATCCTGCAATCCGCCAACTCGGTGGTTGCACGATCGGATCCAGAGCAGTAGCAGACTCTGGTGAGGCAATTGTTTGATACCCTTTTAATATTGAGTAAAAATATTTTGAATTTCAGTAGGATGCCCCATTCTCACATGCGAGCTCGAGGATTCGAATCCTTTTGTTACAGTTTTTTTTTACTACATTTTGTTAACAACTAAAATACGTAATATGAGTATTTCTTGAGGTTAGTTCTTTAAGTTAAATATGTTAATATTATTTGATGTAGTATAGTTGCTTATTATAGAGATAATATCCCTTGCCCTTGACATATTTATGTTTTTTTTACTACATTTTGTTAACAACTAAAATACGTAATACGAGTATTTATTTAGGTTAGTTGGTTAAGTTAAATATGTTAATATTATTTGATGTAGTATAGTTGCTATGATAGACAATTTCCCTTGTCCTTGTCACTTATGAGTGACGTCATGGCACGAGATGCTTGATTTACCACTTCCTTAAAGATAGAGATTATATATGTACTGAAGCCTGTCTGAGGAGTTAAGAAAACTTCACTGCATACGCGTTATTAGTGGACAAGGATAAAGTGTACACTTTCGCCGTTTTATTGCAGCTACATTTAAGTTTCATTCGTGCTGTCCTAAAACCAAACAAAACTCTTCCTCTCTTATATAACACCAAAACAGTACTTACAAAATATAAAATTTAGGTTAGGTAGGTAATCAATTTATATATAGTAAAAAATTGAAATAGACATCATACTACAAATCGTATATCATTTATTACGTCTCCGCTAAATTCAAAATATAGCTCATTAAATTAAAGTACGCTGCTTCATCAAGGTATTATACTTTACGTTACTTTTTGGCAACATTGCAAAGAGGATGTGGCGTTAGATTCTTTGTGCTTTTTTAAACCAGATGGCTACAGTGCTGAGATTACCACATATATTTCTAGTTTGGGTGATTGCCTCGAAATTAAAACGGACAAGCTCTAAAATGGACGTCAGTGATATTAATAAAGCCTTTTCACCACAGGGGGCGATCCGAATACTTGCGATCCCGTGTTATAGTTATCAAATTTGTACTCAGTATATCCCTTCCACACAGAGCGCAATCTGCGTTTTCGTTCCACCAAAATCGTCACGATCAGTTTCGAATGTTTTGGAGGGGATATACTGAGTACAAAATAAATGTGATAATTATAACACGAGATCGGCAAGTTCGGATCGCGCGATCAGATCGCGCCCTGTGGGGAAGAGGCCTGGCCTAAGAACGACTACGTGAACGATTTTTTTTGTTCGACACAATGTATGTCACATTACCGGTTTCCTACGCATGCATCTGACTACAAAAGTGATTTGCAATATATAAATAACTTCGCTATGTAAAACTAACACGATTCATAAATCTGTTCGAAATCCTAGTAGGTAGCGCAAAAACCTCCGAAAAATCACTTAAATTATATTATTTACTGGCGCCTTCACAAAGTGATTTAAAGGTCCCTTGAGTTAGTGATGTCAAATATCCGAAATTACTTGTTAAACGATCAATATGCAGATGTATGATCACCAATTACAGCGATGGAATCTTAGACAAAAAAAGAAAAAGTGGTTCTGACATAATAATCAATATTAATTATTCTCATTACTTACCTTGATATACACAAATGTACACCAAAGTATTTTAAAATGCTGGGAATAACAGCAAATAAAGATAACGAATAATTTAACAGTAATTTTTGACAAACGTCAAAACTAAACAACATCAAAAACATAAAATGGTTGGTTTTATTATGGGATTTAAAAAATCAACCAATAGAATAATTCTATTTAAATATAGTGCACTTTTTTGGGGAGTGGCTTAGCTATTTATATTGAGCAAATAAATAATAGATAGCATTGAGTTTTAAAGCCAAATTGTACAGTAACCAGCAAAATAGTTATTTCCAAATGCCATCGACGTCATCCAGATTACTTAACATGGCTTTCTATGTGTAGTGAGTATTTATTTATAGAATTGAAATTGTTTTTCAAATCTATGTCTAGCTGCAATTTTGGGCTTTTTTAGAACTTTTACATCTAAACTTACTGCGTCATATATATCCTAAAAGAATTACTTACATACTAAAAATTGTCCATTTTTCACATGCTGGTTACACTGCAATGTAGAGAATTATTAAATATAGGACAAAATATTTAGTTTCAAAAAATTCTTAATTTTTAGGACTTCGAAAGGCATTGAAAAAATTTTACTATAAGAAAAAAATTTAGAACTAAAATTTAAAAAAGGAATAGGTATGCTTATTCCCTAAAATCAAGATAATGTTATCATGAGTATACATAAGAGGGGATTTTTAGCGAATGAGATTCACATGTTTGACAATTTTCTCCTGATATGCTGACTGAATGCAGAAGTGCTTTATAAGATTTTCATTGGGAATATCTTGTACAGTCCTTCAGAAAGCTATTTGTTACTTAGTTTGCATGACAAGTGTAGTTTTCTAGACACCACAGCATCTACTAAATGTGGGCATAAATCTTGGTTCAGTTTTCGCCATAACAATTTGTGTTCCTATCTCTGCAGCAAACATATATATGTCAAATATATGGGAGTGGTTTATAATTACAAACTGTAATTCATATTTAAGGTATAGCACATTCACATTTCAAATTCATGCGATGAAAACATTGTAAACAAACGCACGCGAGTTTATGGTCGATCGGCAATGCGACTCAGCGAATCAGACTTTAGTGCGCGTTGATATTTATTTACATCGTCTGAATTGGAAACGTAAATATACAGTAGTTTTACTGCATAAAAACCTATTGGCAAACTTTATACAGCAACTTCTTAGCAGCCGTATAACATAAACACACACATCTCATATAGTACACAACACCCACGTTGTTCAGAAGGGAGTTATACGTTTGAAAAAACGCAGACAACATCTTTTGCCACCCGATATTACCAGTGTCGGTGCCCGAGATCGAACCGAGAGAAAAACTGGAAACAAAATAGAGAAGTTGCCATGTTATGCTACTTAAGTGTCTATGCACTCTTTACGGAATTTACCGAGATTGTATAAACTGTGCCCATTTAAGCTATATAGATACTTCATTAATACTGGGATAACGTTGTTAACTCTTAATCATAAAACATTGAGCTTTATGAAAAAGTTGAATAGATATTATTGTCGTTTTTAAAAAGCAATTTGTACTTTGGCGGACTTTTTGACAGTGACCGTCCACAGATAGTTCACTTTCAATGAAGTTAAACCAAGGATATGCTCCTTGGTTAAACGTCGAAGCACATGCTGACTGAAAAAAATCCGAAAAAGAGATGGAAGATGTTTGATTTACCTTGTATGTAGGAAGGCGTCAGAGCTACTAAAAAAGCACGGGAAATTTTTTGAATATAGGATTTTAAGTAAACGTATATGGCATTCTGAGATCTATTTATAATAAGTTTATGTGCCGAAGTTACAATCATATTGACGATGTTTTCCTCAAGTTATCTGTTGATAGAAAAGATGTTTCCCTCAAGTTATCTGTTGATAGAAAAAATGCTTGTTAACCTAATAATTCTTGACTATGTGTGACGTTTGCTTCTGTTGATGTCGTTGATGAGTTTTTAACTTTTTTTTCATGTATTAATACTTGTCTCTATTATCAACAACTCGCCCGTCCTAAAAATCAATGTGATGTGTCTCAAATATCTACTTAAACGTCAAAGTGGAATAGTTGCCTAGTACTACCGTATAAGTCTAAGTATATATATTTTTGAAAACATGTACTAGGAACTGAGGATGGGATATTTAAATTACCATTTGTTGTATTCTAAAAAATGTGCTTCCATCAGTAGTACATAATAAAACCTTTAAAATACCTTAGGCACGTCTAGACGAGCGCATGCGTCAGATCTGATCGACCAGCTGTTTTGCTAATCTGTCGGAGAACTAGTGAGAGCTGCCACAGACGTAGAGAGACAAAATCGCGGAAAGAGTGAGGTCAGTGGAAGTGCGAAGGTCTCTTTGTTTTGGTTTAAAACCCTTTACGTTTTTCAAAATCATTTGCCGAGGCAAGGTAGTGTACGGGGAAGTTTACAAACAATTCACATTTAAAAAGTTGTCGGTATTAGATATCAGTTATTTTTCAGTGTATATTCTGAGTTTATTTTGGTTGAACTATATGAATGGCGTCTTGACTAAGTGAATTATAAAATAAAAAGTATATTTTTTGAGTAATTTAATAGACAATCGTAGTGATTGTGAGCAAAAATAATGGCAAATACTAAGTCAACTAGTAGTGCTCTCAGAGCATTAGCTGTAGAATACAAAAGTCTGCTGGAAGAACCAGTAGAAGGTTTTTGTGTAAAACTTGTGAATGAGGACAATCTTTTTGAATGGGAAGTTGCTATTTTTGGACCACCAGACACTTTATATATGGGTGGATGTTTTAAGGTAAGTTTTGCATTTTTTACCTACTAAAGTTAATCTTCCAACTAGGTAAACATCAACATCTCAATTGTCACTTTCAAATTGGATGAGGTACTTAGACGCACTTAACTATATTGTTGCCCATTTATCTTACATATTTAAGATTCCCATACCTATAATTAATTAATTACGTACATACATTTAGAAATCGACTCATTTTTTCAATTTTTTTTTTAATAAATGAGGTACCACCTAATTAATTGTAAGAGCCTAAATTTGTGTAAATGCACAATAAAGTACTTACTTATGTACCTACCTACCTACTTTTCCTTTATTCGCAAGAGAGACAAAACCTCGGACAAAGATTATCAAAATCTGGTGACAGCACAAGTAAAAATATCACTCTTAATTATAAATATCTTCCAGCAAATGTTTTAATTAAATATTACCTGTTGGATTGCTAGTACCTATATAATAGTAGTTCACGCATTATAGTACAGTTAGTAGTTGGTAAATATTAAGATTAAGCCTTTCACACGTTCCAACTTCCAACTCCGCAGTATGATTGGGTATTGGGTTGCGTACGACGAAATTGAAGTATTTTTGGCTTACTGCGCAAAGACCAAGTAGTCGGTCCGATTTTGACGACATACAAAGAAGACGGACGGTCTGCAACAACAGTACTCGGTACGATCGTTTTGGTTGCAACAAGATTTGAACGTGTGTGTCATTCGAGGTGTCATTCCATCGTACAAATAGAATTTTATTTTGTGGTAGAGGAGACCACTATCTTCATTTCTCATATTTTCCTCTGCTCTCCGTTATACAAAGCGTTTTTTTTTTATACATTTAACGTCGGCCTATTTCCGCTACTGAGGCCTAACACCGACGCCTGTAGACGAGCTACCCCCAACCAGGAATTTTGCCCTTAAGAAGAGATCTTTTACTTGCCTAACATTTAGTAGACAAGGGACCGACGGCTTTACATCCCCTCCGAAAGATGGTATATCTCCTATACAACCCTCGCCTAAGGTTGTATAGCTTCCGCGCATACACTGATATACAAGCCGCTAGAAGATGCGTGAGGCGAGGACGCGGTTTCCGTTGGAATGGTCACCCATCCAACTACTAACTGCGCCTGACGTTGCTTTACATCGCATACCCATCGCATAAAGAGGCACCTACGCTCGCCATACAAAACGTTTGCTAAGAGAATTTTTTTCTTACAACATATCTATTTTATTAAACCAAATCTTTAATTTCAAGAATGTAAGCGTAACCCTAACGTATGTTTACAGCAAAAATCGTGCCGTTGTATAAGTACTTATATCTTTTTATTTTCTTGATCGTGGAAATCAAAAATTACCTAATTGATTTGTAAACTCCTAGGATTTCGGTCATTAAACTAAAAGTTATATTTTCTTACGTTTCGGTTTTATTAACCATCCTCAGAGAAATTTTCTAATTTCTGTTGTGGGATTGTTGAACTGTGAGTGGTCGAATCTAGATAGTTATTTCAATATAAACGGAAACTGTAGCTCAGCGGGTTAGCTCTGTCCATACCTAGCGAAGTGGGTTCGAGCTCCACCTACTGCGAAGTAATTTACAAATATAAATTACTCCCAAGAAGTAGTTCGGATCCCATTATAAACTGTAGTCTCGTCTCCTTCATCCAGACAAATCTAAATCGGCTAGACTTAATAGGGTTACTCAGGTAACTTGGAAGGGGGTTAACAAACATTTATTTATTTACTTATATAAGTCGTTGCTTATCTGCGAAGCCTGCGATATTTCTTTGTCACATTGTCACTTGCCATTATTAGCTTGTCAGCTAAATCAACAAGTGCCATGAAAACCGAAAATGAGATTTAATTTTAATTGCGTGTCTATAACTAAGCATAATTTTCCTCAACTTGATTGAAATTGATCTCGAGATTGATGATAATTGATAAAAGTGTCAACATAACATATTCAACGAGTAGGTATTCAGTTTTGATTATGATCTTATGATTTTAGAAAGAAAGGAAGTTTTCTTGCTGCCAAGAATAAATACGAAATTGTTGCCGCCTGCTTTCAATTTTAACATTTAAAAAAATAATGGGTGGATTTGATGTTTTGCAATGTTTCATTAGCAGCATTTAATATCGTAAAGTTAGATATATTACGAGATATATTACGTTAGTGAAATAGTGTTGCCATTTTCTTGAAATTAAATTGACAATGGTATGTGAGTAAACAAAGGACATCATGCTCTTTTTGTCTTAACACTTCAACTAATAGTCTATTTCGGTCCCGTTAGTCAGCAATTTCTGCATCATTCGACGCATTACCTACTGCATTTCCCATCTTTTTTAATCAAAGGTTGGTGGTTCATTAAGTAGCATGGAATAATAGTGTTAGGTGTTTACACCCTTTAGTAAACACCGCAAGCCTGAATTCAATAATTACAACACGAGTAAATCTAACAATTGATTTGTTTAACAATTAATTAACTTACAATAACTTTAAACCAGTATAATTCACATTTTTCACTGTACTGGTTACTAGTCTGATCCTTTTGTTCTTTCTTTTGATCTGATCACTTTGCTTCCTTAAGTAGAACAACTCTGAGGGTACCTGTCTGATCCTTTTATACTTGTAGATAGGCACTCTAGACCAGCGATGTAAAATTCCCGGAATTTATTTTTGAGGGAAAATTCCCGAATATTTTCCCAGAATAAAAAATAATAATAATAATAATGCTAATTTTATTGGTCCTAAATCGAGTCCTAAATATATTATTAAAGTATTATATGTTATTAAAGTTATTATTAATAATAACTTTTGATTTTAAATATTTTATTATAAGAATAAAAAAGATACATAATATTCTATGTTATGTAAATTAACAAAAAAAATAAACAAATAAAAAAATAATGCTACATATTAACATATTGGTCAGGTTAGGTTAAGTAAGATTTAGTCAGTGTCAGTTTTATTTGGCGAGTGGGAAAATACGAAAATATCATCGGGGAAAATTCCCTATATTTTCCCGATTTATATTTACCCACCCACTGGGAAAATTCCCGACTCACGTCACTGCTATAGACTGCTCTACGGCTTTCCTGAACTTGTCGGTTTATTTTAGTCCGTGATTGAAGATAGGTTCCGAACTATCTAGTACAAAATTACCCTGTGGTGGGAAGTATCAAGTATGCTAGTAGCGCCATCTCTAGGCAGACTGGCTAACTACCAAGCGAGTATACACATAACAATAGTATCATGGAACAGTATGGTACGGTTTATCAATGGCGAACATTCTCTTTTATTTTATCCGCCAGAGTGCACCAGCTGTACTCGGTTGTTTATCCGTCAATGTCAATACGAAAAAATATGTCTTTGAATAGACAAAGTTAATAATTAGGATGTAAAATGAAAACTTGTTGCTGTGTACCAAAGAGCTCTAACGCAGTAGGACATTTATTTCCTAAAAATGACCGTTTCCAACAACTATGATAAATCTCGTGTTTTAAAATTGTAATCTATATCTTCATCTTCAAGTGTACTAAATAGAATATTGTTATAATTGATTAGTCTAGAATAAAACAGGATTTATAAACAAAGAATTCAACAAGTTCATAAATGTAATTATATACCTTTTAACCAAATCAGCTTTTTTCCAAGAACTCTAGCACCTCTTTTTCTCAAACGATTTAATGATCAACTACCGTAATCCTTTTTATCAATTTGGCTCATTTCTACGAATAAGAGATTGGGAAACTCTTAGAAATCGGGTAATGTAAACAATTTGAAAGTTATAATATAACTTTTAAATTATTGTTTAATGTCATTCTCAATTTGTATCCATATACAGGGTGATTTACCTAAACATGCGGAAAATTATTCAGTGGGTTGTCCCCACCAAAAGGAGTTACGTTTTTCGTACAGCCCCTGCGAGACTCATGCATTGTACCATAGGTTAATATCATGTCGAGTACTCTTGCGACGTGAACTCTGGCATAATCGATATTTGCGAATACAGTTTAAAATTTAACAAAAATGGGAAATGCTCTAAACGGAAGTCGAAGAGTCATTGAACTGAACAGTGAACGCGTGGCGCACTGACCATAGACAACTAAGACAGCTGATATTACCTGCTAAACAAACAAGCAACACGTGTGTGAACGCATCGAGATAGCATAACTCACCCCACCCGTTCAGAAGCGTATCTTTGCAGGTTTTAATGCAAAGAAATTTAATAAATTACCTCGGATCACTTTAAAATTTTACAGATGCTTTCCCGCATAACAGACTTGTATACCATTTTATTTTCCGCATGTTTACATAAATCACCCTGTATTATATGATACAAATTGAAAATGACATTAATCCGAGTATGCATGGCGTTATCTGTTATCTATTGGATATATTAGGAACTGGCTTGGATTGTTCCCCATTGGTTAGCTCGTAACTTGAGGATATGTCAAACAAAACAATAGATACCTATTGTTTCATTTGACATTTATCCTTTAGTTAAGAGTTACTCTGTATTGATAAACCTGACCTAAGTGTTAATGAGTTAGAATCAAGGTGAATGAACGTTTTTGTGAAATTTACTAAAAATACATACCTAAAAAGTATCAATTTCTACACAAAAAAACATGTTATATTATTAAAGTACTTAACTTTCGATAAACTAACTCAACTACCGAATCTCTTGTAAGAGTATTAAAAACTTTCTATATTCCTTTTCGGTTAAAACCTGTTTAAAATTTGCCGAAAAACAAAGCATTTGAAGGTGTAGGTATGGTCTAAGTCAACGCTTCTCTGCAAATAAAAAATGCAACAAAAACTTTACGAGCTCATTATTAACGGCGGCGAACCAGTCGGTATAGTATCATCAAACAAGCCGACGTACATTAAAAACTAAAGTAAGTGAGGAAATCAATTTACCGGCGGAATAGTACAGGTAGTAACGGTATTTTAATGAGGTCGTAAAGTTTTTGTTGGATTTTTTATTTGTAGGGAGGCGTTGACTTAGACTATACATCTTTTCGCTTCTTTGTCCATAACTTAGCCAATTTTAGTCGTACGGAAATAAAAAGAAGCAGATTGTAAATAATTAAATTTTCTGTTGAAAGCGAGGAGTAAAACTAAGAAAACGCGAAGTAGCAAAGTGGTGAAAAATGACCAAATTTCGAATATTTGTATCTCGCTTATTTCTTAACCCAAAATGTACGAGGGCCTCAAAATATCGGGCTACAAAAGTATTAAAAACCGTATCTTGCTAATTTCACACAAATTAAGGAGTTCCGAGGAAAATGTGAACTTTGTTGGTGAACTTGTGTGCAAAATCTCAAAGAGACATATTTGCTGAGACTTTTTGTCTGTTTATAATTACCTAATGTAAGTACATAATTTAAAGTAAAACAATCTGTCGAAGTGTCAGCCACAAGACATTCCTCAGATATTACGCGCGAGAAATGGAAAGGAACGCTATATTCACACATTTAAGTTAGGGACAGTACAGTTTATCCAATGTGAATTTAAACCCTTCAAACTTGAAGCGTGTCTACCAAAGAAGCTCATTACCAAGCACATAGGTAGACATTTAATAAAAAAACTTTGTATTACTTAAAAAGAAAATAATATTTTTTTTTCTGATCTTATGAAAATTCATTTAAAATTTACATAGATTATTAAAACTAAAAGTGTTGAGGACGAAAAGTTGTACCCAAGAACAATTCAAACAACTTCTACAGCATCTTTTCGCGCTTATTTATTAATGTTCTTGGATCAAGCTTCTGTATTCTTAAGCCGCCCAGAGATCGCATCTTACCTATTGAGAGCTATACTATATGCCAACCCAAGCGTATCACTGCATTGTCAACTGTAATACTACCTTGCATTTTATGCACAGTTGAAGCCGACGAAAGTATTATTGGTAGCATTCTTCTTTCTTCAGTTCCATAGCTAAATTTTGGTGGAAATTGATCAATTTTGTGGAACCATCTTTACCTAAGTCTATCTTTACTGATGGAATAACCTGAGCACGTCTACTTAGCTATACTTCGGCCGAAAAATCGAGACAGTAACGCAAAAAATAAGCGGCACTCTCGTTAAAGGATAGTAGCTCTTATTTGATACTAAAGCGGCACCTCGTTCTACCATATAATCCCATTGAATCGTGAGAAATATATTAAGTTTTATCCGCCTACGTGAAATGGAAACCACGATTACAACAAACAATTGTAATGACCTAGTCGACCGCATAGAGTAAATGATTTAACGTGCCGCCTTTATACCTAATAATTTGCTCGACTAACTATTTAGTCGTAAACCAACTTGGTGAGAAAGAAAGATATCGTATATCCCGGGCACTCAGTGGCGCCACATACGTATTTTTGTAGGTATATGTAAAATAATAATATTTCATAAAATAAAAAATAAATGTAATTAAATTTGTTTTCACGCTCAACTCAACCAAAAACAAAAACTGGAGTTCTTTTAAGAACGTTTTTAATGGCAGGCATAATTTTATTAGGAGTGGAATACTTACGTAATCCGACATTAAAACTGTAGAATGGTTGACGTTTATAAAAATTTTAACCATGCTAGTTGTTCTTATTTCCCAGCAAGGACCAACGTGGAGGCGCGAGCATATTCCTTGCCGGAAATGATGGTGACAGGATTGTTAATTAGGGAGTAACAGGCTAAAAAGGAGAATAAATAAGTAGAATTATTACCTAAAAATAAATAACTGTTCTAACAACATAAATAAACTGTCTTGTTAAAATAGAATAATTAAAAACAAAACATACTAAAGTTAAAAATAAATAACTGTTTTAACAACATAAATAAACTTTCTTGTTAAAATAGAATAATTAAAAACAAGACACACCAAAGTTAAAAATACCAATCCGAATATCCGTATTCCACATTTTTTCTTCAACTTTCTTAACGTGCCCTATGCATTTTTGCCAATAATCAGCTGTAACTATTTTTAATGCACTGGATAGAAGGCCTTTTACATGTTATAATTTAAAAGTTATATTTTCTCATGCAACATTCCCCTTTACTTCAGCCCTAATAAGCTCAATGGGATTGAGTTCACAGTGGTAAGGCGGCAGCCGTAATACCTCAATACCGCTAGCTCTAGCCATTTCATCCACAATATATTTCTTATATATCGGCGAATGCTGTTTCGCTAGAGTTAGCAATTCGGCTTTCAGCGAAGCACGATCGAATGGGATACCTTTACCATCTAACCATTCTTGAATTTGCGCTTTTCGCCATGCACTGGTTGGTAATTTTTCCAGTAATCGACTGTAGTACGGGGCGTTAACCATAATAACGACAGATCCGGGTTCTTCATCTTAGCGAGAATTTTTGCAAACAATTCCTCGAAAACATCCGCATTCATGTCGCCACTCTTTTTCGACACGAACGATAGAAGTCCATCTTCCACGAATCCTGAATCACTTCCTATGTGCATTATTATTAAGCGTTTTCCTTTTCCTGGTGGCATTTTGAATTCTGTTGACCAATCTTCCATATGGCTTTGATGAATACTTTTTGCATTTCTATCTTGCCAAAATTGCGTTACAATATGTCGTCCTTCATTTAACCACGTCTCATCTAAATAGCATTTTCTTCCTCTTTCACGGGCAGCTCTAATTGCCCGAATATAATTCCTTCGCCAACAAATCATATCATTTCTCTCAAGAGGCTATTTCTCTTTCCTTCTGCAAATGCAAAGTTCGTATCATGCAAACATTTTTTTAACACCGATCATCATTCTACTCATCGAACCTTTTCATTTGATAAAAGGTAATTCGCCGTAATCTTGGGACGTCCATCATATCAGGTTTAGAATGAATGGCGTCACATAGTTTATCGTATTTTACTCATCAAACCTTTTCATTTGATTTGAGATAAATAGACACTTTTTTTTTTTTCAAAAAACCAGTCACCCTACTATGTGGCTCCGACCCTCACAGAGGGGAGCTGGTAATACCAATAGCCACTCCCCACGCCCGTGGGGTGAGTGACTACCGGGTCCGCGAATCGTGTGCCCTGAGTAGACGCAATGAACCGAGGATGACAGCCTTCTGCATTCTGCCGGCTAAGATCTCTGCCGAATCTCGGCATGCCGGTATGATCTTTAGTTCTGAAAGCGGCGTCTGTCTTATTCCACCGAGGGCTCCTATAATCAGTAGGTACCACTATTTTAACAGAATGGTCTGGATGAAGCCTGCGGAGTTCGAGGAGCAAATCTCGATATTTTGTCCGTTTTTCCTCCTCTTTCAAGACAATGTTGCTCTTAGCGGGAGCTGAGAATTCCACGACATACATTGTCTTGAGTTGGTGGTCGAGGAGTACTATGTCAGGCTTGTTGGCTTGTATTTGCCTGACGGTGGGAAACGAGTAGTTCCAATAAATTAGGCACTTCTCATTCCCCACAACGGACTCAATATCCCACGGAGCGTAAGGCAGCACTGGTGTTTCGTCGAGTGCCTTAGATGATAGTAAAGCACTCGTAATGCTGCGTCGTGTCTGTGAATATAGGCCGAGACTGCGTATGTCGGGCAAGCCGACAGTAAGTGTATTACTGTCTCCGGCGCCCTGCGGCAGGCCCTGCAGCTGACATCAGGGACCTCCATACCCATGACACGACGTCGATAGACGAGGGTGTTAAATACACCATCTTGGCAAGCCATTATGAATCCCTCGGTCTCAGACTTCAGCCCCGCTGACCTTAAGAAGGCGAAGGTCAGCCTTTCGGATAAGCCGAGGTCTTCTATATTTTTATAGAAGACTCCGTGCAATGGCTTATCCTTATGAAGCTGCAGAAGGATGTTGTGTTCTGCAGCTCTAATGTGGGCTTTTAGTCCAACGGGTTCCAACTCGGTGACAGAGTCGGGGTTTACCCGCTCGACGTCGAAGATGAGGCCAAGTTCATCGGCTGCTCTCCGTGCTGCCCTCGGTGCTGCCTTAAAGAGAAAAGCTCCTACCTCTGCATTTTCATGGTCTCGGACCATGCAGAGGAGGGGATCCGAACTCCTGATGACCTTACATGCTCCATCCAGAACCATCCTGCTATGGAGACTCTCTAAGCTCAAGAGTCCACGGCCTCCCCGATGTCGTGGGAGATATAACCGTGGAACGGACGATTTAGGATGCAAGCTCCTATTGAGATGCATCTTCTTGCGGGTTATTACATCGAGTTGACGCAGCTCTTCTCTAGTCCACTTCACTACTCTGAAAGAGTAGAGAAGGATCGGAACGGCAAGCATATTTGTAGCAGACACCTTGTTCTTCCCCGACAGTTCTGAAGACCACATCTGTCGGAGTAGGTGCTGATACTTGCCGCGGAGGGCATTTTTCACTACACTCACTTCTTGGGTGGAGCGTTGCTCGACACCCAAGTAAGTGTACGACTCTCCGGCATTTAAATGGTGTAAGATGCTTCCGTCCACGAGCTGCGCGTCCTCTCCGTAGTCGCAGCATCGTCGTCTCTTGAGATGGATCAGTGCGCATTTGTCCAACCCGAACTGCATACCGACAGCCTGCGTGTACTCCTGTACCACCCTAAGGGACTGCTGGAGATCCCTCTCTCCAGAGGCATAAAGTTTAAGGTCATCCATATAAAATAGATTGGTGACCTTATGCCTCCTGTCGCCGGGGGTACCGCAGTTGTAGCCACGGGTTTTCCGGAATGAGACGGATAATGGCAGTAGTGAGATGCAAAAGAGAAGGGTGTTGAGGGAATCTCCCTGAAATACTCCTCTTCTGAGTGTTACAGACTCTGTTTGGACTCTATCGTTACTCGATGTAATGGTAAAGCGAGTTCTCCAGAGCGGCAATAGTTCTTCGATACATCTCACTACAGGACCTGGTACCACAAGACATCGGAGCAAGTGAACAATGAGCTCATGCGATGTCATGTCAAATGCCTTGCGGTAGCCGATCCAGGCCATAGAGAGGTTCAGCTTATACTGCATGGAGTCCTGCGTGACACATCTGTCGATCAGCAGGTTCTCCTTGTAGCCAGCGACACCTCTCTTCGACCCTCGTTGCTCATATATCCGTTCGTAAACCGGTTCAACTGCGTGGAGCACCCGCATGTACAAAATGCGTGTAAACACCTTGTAACATGCATTTAGACAGGTTATCGGTCTGTAGTTCTTTGGGTTGGACAAATCTCCATTCTTGGGGATCAGCACTGTCCACCCCTCAACAACCCAAGAAGGGATTTGCTGCTCCCCATTCAACCAGGAATTAAAAATTCTGGCCAAATGGTAGTGGGTGCTCGATAACTTTTTCCACCAAACGTTATTTATCCCATCGGGACCTGGATGGATCGGGATTATTATTATTATTATATCAAGGGAGTTGTGAAGAAAAAGGTACTCCACCATATTGGGGCGCTCGCCATATTGGGTTTAGAATGATGTTGCATAGTATATCTAATTTTATTACCCATATCAAGGGGGTTGTGAAAAAGGTAATCCGCCATCTTGGGTTTAGAATGACGTCACATAGCTTATCTTATTCTATTCGTCAAGTCCTTTCATTTGATACCCATGTATCCATGATCCATATATAAATAAGGCACTAAAATAAAAATAAAATAATGTCAAGGAGGTTGTGAAGAACAAGGTAATTCGCCATCTTGAGGCGTCCACCGTATTGGATTTAGAACGATATTAGATGTATGTATTAGATGCATTGTTACCGGACTTATACACGTGTGCAAAATTTCAAAGCTTATAATTACAATAATTAGTCGAAATTTTGATTGCAAGATTTGTCCCGGACAAAGAAAGTGAAGCTAACAAAAGCGCTGTAAAAATTGACAATCTCAAGTAACTAATCCAACTGCAATTCTTGTATAGTAACCTTATTTTAAAGGAACTACAGTTTGACCCGAGGTCAGACCACACTTTTTTCAAGGAATTTAAAATTCAGCCATACTTAATTTGATTTCATAGTTGAAAATAAATTATATTTACGCGGGGAATTATATGTCGTCTTAAAATGCATTGTTGTTCATAGCTAAAAGATGTTTGTACATTGTAGATACTGGATTTATATTCGTAAACGACGTTTTATTTTAAATGACAAGATCCACACAAGATAAGCAACAATTACAGTTAACTCTACTGCTATTGTTCCTAATTTATAATTAGCCGTATTTCTAGTGCACAACACTAGTTGTTCGATGAAATTGGGTCGCGTTCACATAAAAGTTATATTAGTGGAACAGTGTTTTGTTTCTACTTGTAATCTGACTTTCCTTTATTGAAATTTATATACTTGCCATTGGAATACACTTTCGCTTGCTTGATTCTTGAGTCACATAAGAAGCTGAATAAGATTTCTAGTAATTTCCTGAAATTATGTGTATACAGGGTGGTACAAAATTGTCTCCGATATTTCTGCTGGTGATGGTACATCCAAAAATAATGGTAGTCGTTTATGTAAACTTATTTCCGAAAATGAATAATAAGGGAGATATACCCCTTAAAAGGTTTTCCTGTAATATTTTCCGACTCCCTTAAAATATCAAATTCATATTTTAAAATTTAGTTAGTTATAGGCCATCCGAACACTAGTTTACATGGTATTAGTCAAACCCTCTCTTCTGATTAAGGGGTAGTTTTAGGGGGTGACAGTCAGTATTTTCCTCATAACTTTTTAATTTTTTTCATGTCTAAAAATTATTATAGAAAACTAATTTCCAGATCATTAGAAATAAAAACATTGCATTTCGACAAACCAAGCCGTTCTCGAGTAATTTGTGTTTAAAAAACAACGCGCATTTACGTTTTATCTCGCACTCTATTTGACATTTCTGTTATTTATTAGACTTTGATTCTTTCTTTTTTTCTAAATAATTCCAGATTAATTGTTAATATTATTTAAACATGGGTGATTACACCTTCTCTGAACAGGCGTAGTTTTGACTTTGGGATAATGATTTGGTAATACTGCTGCAGCTGCGAGATGTTATAAAGATAATAATAATAATAATAATATAATAATGTCTTTATTTATCCAAGAAATCACACAAACAGAAATAGGACATGTCAACAAGAAAAGCACGCGACTTTAAAATATCAATAAATAAAATACAAAAGACAACATAAATAGAAATATATAAAATAGTAAATAGGACGAAAAACACTAACATTATTAGAAAAATGCATGTGATAAATACTCATCTACAGAATAGAAAGCATTCTCTACTAAAATGTTATATATAAGTATAAAGAACCTTGTTGCACTTGCATGTTTAATATCTTCGGGTAATTTGTTGTACAGGGTTACACATATGTAATAAGGATTTGATTTGTATAATTCCAATCTATGTAAATTATATTGCAAATCATTTCCATGTCTAGTTAATAATTGTGAAATTCATTTTGAGAATTAAAATTAGCAATATTTTGCTGAACAAATTTTAGCACATCTAGTATATAGATATATGGGAGCGTTAATAGTTTTTCTCGAATAAATGTTGTTTTACATGTTTCTAGAAATTTTAGTCCAAATATACATCTAATTGCTCTCTTTTGCAAAATGAATATTCTATTTGCTGCTGTCGAATTTCCCCAAAGAATTATTCCGTACCTAATAATAGACTCAAAATTTGAATGATAAAATATTTTAGATATTTCTTTTCCCGATATCTCGTGTAATCTTTTCAGTGCAAAACAATTTTTGCGCATTTTTTAGATACATAGTCTACGTGACACTTTCAGTTTAGGAATAAATCAACACCCCTAGCAATTTAAATTTAGTTACTTGTACTATAGAATTATTTTTCAGTTTAATTAAGGGACTATGTATATAATTTGCTGAATGTAGATGAAATTGTTGGGTATGTGTTTTAGTCGGATTCATTACTAAATAATTTAGCTCGAAATATTCATTAATATATTTAACATTGTTATTCATTAAAGATATCATTTCTAGCTGATCTTTGTGGTACGATAATAAGGTGGTGTCATCGGCAAACGAAGTGTGAAAAATGGATATATAGTTGTCTATGTCATTACAGTATAATAAAAATAATAGGGGACCTAAAACACTTCCTTGTGGGACATCTAAAGTTATATGTATTCTGTTTGAATTTTCACCAAAATAATGTACAAATTGTTTTCTATTTCTGAGATAATCACTAATATTCCTATATTGGCATTGAATATCTCCCAACCACTCGGATGTAATGAATTTTCGCGTTGAAATAATGCAATCTGCAGATGGGTATTAAAAAAATCACCACAGTCGCATTTATGGGTTTTAAGAAAAACTTATGTGAATACCAGTTACGAGACATCTATTAATGTTTTTGAATCATTTTCATTTCCTAAAAATGCACAGGATGGCCAAAAATTATTTTTCAATTAAGAACATTTTAAATTGAATTTTCTCAATTTTTTCAAATGGAACACCCTCTATATTTTCGACGATGTGATGTAGAAACGAGTGTAGAAATGAAAAACGAACATTTTTTGTAAGTACTTCCCTAGGGCTAATTGCCACCAATTTCGTTTTATTGAACAATAATTAGAAAATTCAAATATAAACTTAAAAAAGAGGTTCCTTCAAATAACTCAGTAATTATAATAAATGTTCCACGTGTTGCTCATCTTGATTGACACACATCTTTATGCGCTTTTGAAAAATGAGGTTCCCACTCTTCCTAAAACTGTCGGTGTGATAGATGTAAAGGCAGTTATTATTATTTCCTTCATATTTTGTACTGTTGTTGGTGTGCCTCTATAAACAGTTCCCTTCGCGTATTCCTATATAAAGAAATCCATTTTTGTAAGATCTGGGGATCTAGCAGGCCATTTAGTGGGTCCATTTCTTCCAATCCATTGATTAGGGTAGGTATTATTTAAGTGGTCTCTAACTGCATTTAAATAATGTGTTGGAGCACTATCTTGCTGAAACCACATCCTATTTCGAATTCTTTCAGAGAGATTTACCAATAATTGTGGCAGATGGTTTTCCAAAAAATGAAGGTAAATAGCTCCAGTCAATGTACCATCAAAGAGATGTGGCCCTATTACATGTTCTCCAATAATTCCTCCCCAAACGTTTATAGACCATCTGTGTTGGTTATCAACTTGCATAAAAAAGTGAGGATTTTCCGAAGCATAATATTGGAAATTGTGGCTATTAACATTTAACAAATCCATTTTTATGAAAATTTGCCTCATCACTGAATAAAATAGTATTGAAGAAGTCATGTTGCATTTCACCTCTGGCCCAATTACAAAATTGTAGGCACTTTTAAAAATCGTCATCAGATAATTCCTGGTGCATTTGAATATGACATGCATGCAACTTATTTATTTTTAAGATTCGACCCACAGACCGTCTACTTATTCCTACTAATGAGCTCACTTCTCTTTGACTAACATGGGGATTGTCAACCGTTGCCAGCACCACAGAAAACTCATTTACTTCGTTCACAACACGTTTTATTCTTTCACTTTTTTTATATTCGACATTTCCAGTTTCCAGAAATCTATCGAGAAGGTTTTGGAAACTGCTAACGTCGGGAATCCTTCTTTCAGGATAACGTTGGTGATAAATTCTATTGGCAAGTAAACAATTTCTGTTTGGCTCGCCCAAAACAAAAGTCATGTCTACAAATTGTAACGACCGATTAGTGTGATAAATTCTCCCTTGTGCACGACAATTTATACCAAACTGAGGTTTTATTGCTTGTCGAATAACGAAAACGGCAAAAAAATGTACTAAAAAACATTACAGTAAAGGACGGGTTAAATACTATTTACTCATTTCAATGGATTGGAAGAAATGGTCCCATTAAATGGCCTCATTTAAAAATTGCATAAAGACGTGTGTCAATCAACATGAACTTACGGAAGGATATATTATTTATCTCTTTCTATTCAATGTATATTCCATATTTCCGTCTTTATTTATATGAGAGAGAAGCTCAGTAGACATACGCGAACAATGCATTTGGGCTGTTGCTTTAACTTTGTGTGCAAGAGAAATGTAGTCGTACTCGTAGTGCCAGGCTATACATACGCCAAGTTAAAGTTTACTAGACTTTTTTTTATTTTCTATAGTGTATTTAAAAAAAAAATAGTATGAGGAACCACTGTGTGCTATGATGTATTTTAAATTGGATACAAACTCAATATAGAATTTCCGATAGAAAGGTAACAACCATCTTCGGCTATATGGTGCTATGGTGGAATATTTTCAGCACATTGGAAGGTACATCGAAGGTATACGAAAGGGCAGTCTATAAGATTGTAAGCGGCATATTGAATGGTCTAAGATGATCACCGGCTCAGTGGCTTACGTGTTAGGCTTGCAATCAAGGAGTCCCGGGTTCGAATCCTGTCTAGGGTATGGATGTTTAGTGGCGTTTTTCATGTGTGTTACCGAGTTGGTAGCAGTAGACTAGACGAGGTTGTGTGAGAGACAACAACACGGCTAGTTGCTGTACCACTTCTGAGTTCGAGTTTCAGCTGCTGCAGATGGCAATGTCGTCGTAGGTAATGATCGTTATACAATTGTCTGCATATATGTATGTGTCCTGGTTGAGTGGTGGAATAGCTAATGCTAAACTCCTCCAGGACGTTAATCTAAATTAGGCCATTAATAAATAAATTAAAAAAAGATATTTAACTAAAAACCTAACAATTTTCATCGTGCACTCTGCTTCTTCTTTGGTAGTGCTGGGCTACAGCAATTCTGAACTGGAAGGCATATAGTTAAAAGTTGAATAATGTGTAACAGAACCAGGAAAGAAGACATACTTAGAAATATTTGACGAATTCGACTGTCGCGCTACTTAAAAATATATATATATTTACTCTTATGTTACCATCATATACATTTGAACCATACGTCTGCAACAAATGTATGTATCTATTTGATGACATTATAGCTGTTGATATTTACCACAGAAAAATTGACGTTGTTGGTTCTGTTGATTGATGTGTCGCTCAGGTGTGATATAGTAATTTATAAATTGCAAAATACCTAATAAGTAATTAATATTTCTTTTCACAGGCTAGAATGAAGTTTCCCACAGACTACCCATATTCACCCCCGTCAATTAGGTTTTTAACAAAGGTCTGGCACCCGAACGTATATGAGGTAAGTCGAAGTGTATGACATATTTATTAATTTATTTATACTTAATATTAAAACAGAAGTGGACGTTCCCTACATATTTTTTTTATTTGCTTAATCGATAGTATTTGTAAAACTATGCGTACTAAATTTTTCCGAATTTTTTTGGATAAATAAATAATTATAGCGTTTGAAATTTTAATCTCATGACATTTTGGGCCAATTCCCGCCAAAGCGCATGCTGCGCGTGATAAAGTCGATAGACCGTGAGATATCACTCACGCTGCGAAAATATCTCTCAATAAAAATTTCTGTCGAGTATTTTAAAGTTTTAGTTAAGTGCCATATAAACATTTCTAGACAATTCTAGAGTAATTTCCTTTATTTAGACCATTGATTGCCATTGGTTCTGATATTACCTCTGCAGGGAACTCCTGCTCCTGTCTTGAGTCAACATCTTATATGTAGAAAATTGTAAGTAATATAACGTTCAACCAACGCGAAAATTCAAAACAGTTAGCAGCAGAAAATCCATCAAATAGTCCATGAAAAAGTTGAAAAAAACCCAAAACTTCTGTTACAGGGATGAAATATCACCCCTGTTTTCGAGGGCGCTGAACCCGATGGTGATATTTTTAAGGTTCCCACCCCTCAGCAACTACCCCTAAACTCGAAAAACCATCCCTATTTTGCGTTTTTTCCATCGTAGGCATGCGTATCGGTTTTTTGGGCAGGATTCGGGTAGGCCGTATGAAATTTAACCATACAACACCTTATCCATCCCCGGGGTTGAAACAACCCCCTCCCCTAATACTAAAATATCCCCAAAAAATCAAAATGTATGAAAATTTGTTTATCCCCTTTTTCGAGGGTGCTCAAGGCGATTGTAATATTCATTTCTTCCCACCCTCCACCAACCACCGCTAAAACCACCTCCTTTTCATATTTCTTGATACTGGGCATGTGGGGACTAGACATATGCCCAGTTCCATAATGAAATCCTATCATGTTTAGCGCCCTCGAAAACGGAGAGAAAACATTTTCCACTGTTTTATATTTTTTCGGAGGATTTCAATGCTAGGAGTGGTGGTAGTTTCTACCCCGGGGGTGGATAATATGTTGAATGCTTAAATTTCATACGGCCTACCCGAATCCTGCACAAAAAACCGATACGCTTGCCTACGATGGAAAGAAACGCGAAATAGGGACGGGTTTTCGAGTTTAGGGATAGTTATCAGGAGTCGGAATCTTAAAAATATCACCATCGTGTTCAGCGCCCTCGAAAACGTAGGGGTACCCATGTTTCATCCTTGTAACAGAACTTTGTGTTTTAAGCTTTTTTTTGCAACTTTTTCATGGAGTAAAACTGTCCGGGATTGTCTGCTGGAACAATACTATCATAATAGACCGTGATACCCGAGGTGATATCGCTACAAAAATGTCTCTCATTAGCTACTTGCCAATAAATGCAGAGGGGCGGGGGAAGTAGGGGTATTAGCTGGGGGCGATCGGAGCGCTCATGTTAATAAATTCGAATTGAAATTTGACATCGGAGGTTTAAAGGTGTTTTTTGCTGTCCATATGATACATATTTTCAGATGACCTGAAAATACCAACAATACCATTGACAGAAATTTTGGTGGTCATGTCTGGCTTCCAGGCCCAACTTCGGAAATTTCGAAAAAAACGGATCCCGGTGTCATGATGATACGATAAGCTTTTTATTGCTTAAACGTGGCTTTTATGAAGGCAGGATGCTATTGGCAGCAATTTTTGTGCCGTCAAAAAAGTTAATATGCAAAAATGCGTTTTGCAAGGTCGTTAAAAGCTTGCTTCGCCTTTTTGTATGTTGTTTGCTCGAGGCAGTTATTCTTTAGCGTTTTGAGGTTTATTGCAATTTTAAAAAATAAATATATTAATGATTATTAAAAAGAAAATAGAAAGCCATTCTATTATTAACAAACAATGCATAGATCGTCGATTAATCTCAGATTCTTCACAAAATCAGCAAACTGTTTTGACTGTCTACAACCAGTAATTAGGGATTTTAAGATTCATCCTGCTTGAACACATGATTAACCAAGAACCATTGGGCATTTCTTTGCACGAATGCTATTTCCTGTGTGCGCATGCGCCTGATAGTTTTCAGCATTGGTTTCAGGTTGTTTGCTTGAACAATATTAATGCTGCGATGACAGATTTACATCTGCCGATCTAACCTAACTTATCAGTTCACATTCATTCTTGAGTAAATTTGTATCGTATGTCGTTATGTAGTGGTAACATGTAATTTTCGTTCTGTATATTCTATAATTTACCTTTATTTTGGTTGTGTAATATTTGATATTTTCTAGATTATTTTATTTTAATAATAGATAATAAAACTGCCAAAGAGGAAAATAAAATAAGAGACACAATAAATATGTCAATACTCTTTCGGGACAAATATGTAGTGTAAAATATTTCATATAATTTTCTAGCGACAACTTTAAACGATGTCGTAACTAAATATATTTTTTTTATGGTTTTTGATTTTTTAATACAACAACCGGATATATAATGGTTACATATACCGGGTGTAACAGGATCTGGTATACCCCCTTTTCTCCTTTATTTTTGAAGATAATTGATTGAAATTCAGGATATATACTGTTGCGGACCTCTGGCGTATGCGACCCACCATACGCTTTAGCGTTTTGTGGGCCGCATTATAACAACTGCTACACGTCCGTAACACATTTCGCTATTCTCCATGGGAGGGCGACACATTTGTGACACGTGATCAACAGGGAAAACGGAAGCAGCCATTTTTGGTTGGCTTGGCTTGTTGGTTAGTTGTTTATTCTGTGAGCCTTGATTTTATCCAAGGCATCCGGGTGGATTTTAGAATAATCAACTCAAGAAAATTTCCTCAATCTGTTGTTGTTCCGTTTAGCGGAATATTTTGTGTTTGTGAGTAAAGTTTATCTGCGGAAGCAGGATATTAAATTGCACAAGGTAAGCTAACCTCTTCACGCCATCTTGCCCGTTCTCTACCCACGTGTTTCGCAAATTTGCAGGCTTTCCTGTGGAAATACAGTGTCAACTTTAAAAGGCGACTTAACCCCATTTATCCGACTGTGGCTTCCAGGAGTTTTGGTGGATTGTTCCCTCATCAGTGAGGTAAATTATGTTTCATTTGTAGGTTATGTCAGAATTTCTCACATTAAGCACGCTTCACGTGCATTTCTGACTGTGAATTAAATCGTGATATCTTTAGGGTTCTACGGACGGGGTTTCTACACACGTCAGTGAGAGTTCCACGGACGGGGCATCCACAAACAGTGGAAGGTTCCAGGGCTGGTGAGGCTACGATCAACCCCATCCTTGGGTCCATTTCTTGTGTCCCGAAGACATCTACGTAGGGCTATAGTTCTTCCACGTCCGGACTCGGTATCGTACCACCCTGAATAAGTGTTGTGTGTTTATTATTTTTACTTACCGGGGACCACCTTCAGTGGTTCGGCTGGATTTTCAATTCATACTTTTGGCATTTTAACCTGTACATATTTAAATATTTTATGCATATATTTAAGGAGGTTCTTTAAATTGAACCTTTGTGGCAGTATCTATGACAATTTTATGCACATATTGTAAACCGATGTGTAGCTACACGAGGCATTTTATGAATGTATAACTTATTAATCGTGAAATATAGGCCACAACTGTGAACATCGCCAGGTGATATTCTAGAGAACCAATTTTGTAAATTGCTTAATATAGTGCATTTTATTTTTAAAGAAAGTGTCATTATTTCGTCTGCGACCACTACATATGGAAAAACTCAGTGATTTGTTAAGTAAGTAAACTAATAATTTATCTTAGTTTGTGTAAGCTTGGGCTTAACGCCCTGAGATAGTCTGAGCTAGAGAAATTTTATTGTAGGCACGTACATCACTTTCCGGGTAAGTCAGTGCCTACGGTATCTGCTACGCTACAGTAGCCCAAGTGATTTCGTTACGTAATACCTGATAATCATTAAGATCCAACGTATCTATTTGTTTATGTACGTTCAACTCGTAGCAATACATACATAGTAAGCGGCACTTTTTGACATACAAATGATTTTTTTCACTTGCTGTTTCGCCGGAAGTGACACTAACTTTCGATTTTTAAATGGAACACCCTGTATATTATTGCATTTTTGAATTATGCATAATTTTCTGAATCCAACGATGCCAAATAAGTAACATTTCAAACATCAATTTTTTTTTATAATATAATTTTTAGTTTTCCATTTAAGTGTACCATGACGGTTCCGATTTATTGTAAATGACCCGTGTACTGCTACAAAATTCGAAATCCCTTTGAAAACACTAAATTACGTGATTTATGAATAAAATTCACCAAAATCGTTTTTGGGGCAAAACTCAATATTTTCAAATGAAACCATATAGGTACCGTGGTACCATTTATTAGTACTATTAATAAGTAATTTATTCATATGTCGTATTAAAATGTGCGATAAATACAAACAAAATTACAGCTAAAAGAAAATAAGAAAATACAATTTTGTTCTAATTAAATGTTAAGAAATAACTAAAAGATGGCTTTGAAAACAATGAAAAATTTAGCTTGTCAAACATTTGTTGGTTTAACGGTGTTTTTATTGTGTCTTTAAAAATTGTATAAAATTCTTGTTAATTGTGTTCAAAATGCCGCAAATTTATACAAGATATGAAAAAGTGGACATGTTAATTATTTATGGGGAATGTAAAAGAAATGCAGTGGCGGCTACCGACCTTTATGCCCAACGATATCTTGATAGACAATGTCTGTCCAGCGAAAAATTATTTTAAACTTGTTGAAAACCAATTCCGAAGAGAGCCCAACAATGATCCCGAAGAAAACTTCATTATTGACGAAGCTAATGGAAATTAATGTTTTGGCTCCAATAGAAGTTGATAAGATAAGATAAGAATTACACCTTCTTAAGTTTCCTGTAAGTTAAATACCTAATTTTAATTAATTAGATGGGGCGAGCGTAGGTGCGTCTTTACTATGTACATACTTTGATATGCGATGTAAAGCAACGTCAGGCGCAGTTAGTAGTTGGATGGGTGACTATTCCAACGAAGACCGCGTCCTCGCCTCACACATCTTCCAGCGGATTTTATATCAGTGTATGCGCGGAAGCTATACAACCTTAGGCGAGGGTTGTATAGGAGATATACCATCCTTCGGAGGGGATGTAAAGCCGTCGGTCCTTGTCTATTAAATGTTAGGCAAGTAAAAGATCCCTACTCTTCTTAAGGGAAGAGGTTCGGCAAAATTCCTGGTTGGGGGTAGCTCGTCTACAGGCGTCGGTGTTAGGCCTCAGTAGCGGAAATAGGCCGACGTTAAATAAATGTATAAAAAAAAAAAAAAAAAATAAGGCAAGTTGGGTTTGAATCACGGTGTTAGTATATTAGGTGATGCGACAAGATCCGTACGCATGGCTTCGTAAGTGTTTAGTTGTGTGTAATGCAATAGATGGCAGGACAAATAAAGTCTCGTCGTTACTTACGCATAGAAATACAGTTTTACAGGTATGCAACACTACATACATCAAAGGAAATCCGTCTATCTATGCCTAGGTAATTGCAGGGGTATATTTCGGGCGCCATCTATTGAATTGAATAGAAACCAAGCACTTATGAAGCCGTCGATTAACATGGCAAGTGCCGTGTGTCGGACCACCTAATATACTACACCATGGTTTGAATTGGACATCAGTCACTAAACAGTAAGCCGAATTTTGCACAAATACCACTATAAATCTTTTAAATACCAATTGCACCAGCATTTGTACGAAAGTGATTATGAACGTAGGATGGAATAATGCAATTGGATATTGTATAATAACGTGCAGCCAAACAATGATTTTTTGGGACTGTTTTTTTTTTCGGACGAGTCTATGTTTACAAATTTGGGATTATTTAACCGACAAGATACAAATTATTGGTCACAAGAAAATCAAAATTTATTACGGGATTTTCAAGTACGGTTCGGTTTAAATGTTTGCCTTGGAATAATCGGAAGTAGAATTATTGGTCCAATAATATTTGAAGGACCTCTGACTGGTGGCAGATACTTGAGATTCCTGGAAATTGAGATTGAGGACATCTTAGATAAGTTACCTTTAGATTTAGGACCGGGAATGTATTTCCAACAAGATGGCGCTCTTCCCCATAATTGAAGGATAGTAAGTGATTACCTTCCACTGAGATTCGGAGAAAACGTAATTTCGACGAATGGTCCTGTGAGATGGCCTCCAAAGTCACCTGATTTAACGCCCCTTGATTTCTTTGTTTGGGGTCATTTAAAAAATATTGTCTATGCAACCGCCGTTACAACCCGTGATCACCTAGAGCTACGAGTAAGACAAGCAATAAATAGCGTAACGGCCCAGCAATTGGCGAACGTTCTTCGAGAAACAGCTATGCGAGTTCAAAAGTGCACTGACGTTAATGGACAACATTTTGAACAACTGTTGTAATGTTTTGTATTAATTTTTTGTATTCCAAAACCACCTTATGTGTAACAAGGTAATTAGAATAAAATTGTTTTTCTTATTTTCTTTTAGCTGTAATTTTATTTGTATTTATTGCACATTTTAATACGACATGAATAAATTCCTTATTAATTGTACTAATAAATGGTACCATGGTACCGATATGGTTCCATGTGAAAAAAATTAGTTTTGCCCCAAAAACAATTTTGGTGAATTTTATTTGCTCATAAATGACGTAATTTAGTGTTTATAACGGGATTTTGATTTTTGTAGCATTACACGGGTCATTTAGAATAGATCGGAACAGTCATGGCACACTTAAATGGAAAACTAAAAATTATATTATAAAAAAATTGATGTTTGAAATGTCACTTATGTGTCATCGTTGGATTCAGAAAATGCAATAATATACAGGGTGTTCCAGTTAAAAATCGAAAGTTAGTGTCACTTCCGGCGAAACCGGAAGTGAAGAAGAAAAAATTCAATTGTATGTCAAAAAGTGCCGCTTATTATGTATGTAGTATATCCTAAATTTCGATCAATTATCTTCAAAATAAAGGAGAAAAGGGGGGTATACCATGATCCTGTTACAGCCGGTATATACAGTGTGTCCCAAATTCGATCCCCACCATTGGGATATCGGAAACTGTAAGAGGTAGAGAGGTGGTTAAATTAGAAAAGTTGTGGCAATTTTAATGCTGATTTTGAATCCGTCGAGAAATCAGGGCTAACTGCGATCGTCTTCGAATTATTTTCAAAAAACTGAAATTTTGTATTTTAGTTTTTGTCAAAAATCTGAAAAACGAGCAATCGTACGAAGATAAAAATTTTACCTTCTAAAGGCACTTTTTTGTGAACGTTCTAGTAGTGTCGTTAGTTTTTTTGTAAAGCATTTAGTTTCTGAGATACGACCCACAATTTTCAATTTTCTTATGGACGCCATATTGGATTTTTACAGATTTAAAATCTACATTAAATTCTCGTTCTCCTGATGTATAACACTAATGGTTTATGTTGTTAGTTAGGACACCAAACGACGATCTTTGTTTTCATGTTAAGTAGGCTATGTACAACATGATAAATGACAAGCGAGCAGTGACAAGACGCACAACTTATGGTGGAAGTGAATTTTATCAAGTTGTAAACATCACAAAACAAAAAGGTGTTAATTGTGCTTTGTAAAACACGTCAATATGCCATACACTAACCTTGAAAGATTTGACATGTATAACTGTTATATCAGAAATAATAGAAATAGTACAGAAGCAACCAGAATGTATTATAATTTGTACCCAGAGAGACGACAACCTGATAGGACAATTTTTCTTACATTACAAAGGAATTTACAAGAACATGGAAGTTTTTCTGCACCTCGGCAGAAGTATGGTTCCCGTCGTTTAACCCAAGAGAACATTTTAAATATTGAAGAAATTATCAATGAAACACCCACAATTTCTACTCGAGAATTAAGTCGGAGAACTGCAGTGCCAAAAACAACTGTTCACAGATATTTACAAGACAATAAGTACCACCCTTTCAAACCAGTTATCGTACAAAAATTAAGACCCGGAGATGCTGAACGTCGGCTTGTGTTCTGTAACTGGTTCACTAATCAGTGTGACCTAATTGAGAATTTTCCATTAAATGTCTGCTGGACCGATGAAACAAGATTTAATAATAACGGAATTTACAATAAACATAATCATCATTACTGGGCGGTAAATAATCCGCGTATTATCAGAGAATCAAGATCGCAAGACAGATTTGGATTTAATGTTTGGTGCGGAATATTAGGTATGTAAGCCCTTATTGAGTTTTTTTGCTCTGATGCTGGGGCATGTTTCAAACTTATTAATTAATTTAATTAATTGTATTTCAGGCAGTAGACTACTGGGTCCAATAATCTATGATTATACCTTAAATGGTCCACGTTATCTGGAGCTACTACAAAATGAAATTGCACATTTTTTAGATGAGATATCACTAGCTGAACATCAGAGAATGTGGTACCACCACGATGGTGCCCCACCGCACAATTCACGTGTGATTCAGAGGCATCTTCACGATCACTTTGGTGTACAATTAATAACAACACATGGACCTGTAAGATGGCCTGCGAGATCGCCCGATTTTACGCCCCTCGATTTTTACCTCTGGGGCTATGCCAAGAACCAAATTTATGAAGAACCTGTCAACAATGTTGATGAGCTGAGGGAGCGAGTTATTGAAACATTTGAAAACATTGACAGACGTTTCCTGAGAAAAGCTGCAAATCACGTGCACTTGCGACTACTAAAATGTATTGAAAATAATGGGACCCACATTGAACAGTACCTTTGATGTGTTACTATTGTATGTTATTATTATGATGATTATTATCTGTAAATAAACAAAGATCGTCGTTTGGTGTCCTAACTAACAACATAAACCATTAGTGTTATACATCAGGAGAACGAGAATTTAATGTAGATTTTAAATCTGTAAAAATCCAATATGGCGCCCATAAGAAAATTGAAAATTGTGTGTCGTATCTCAGAAACTAAACGCTTTACAAAAAAACTAATGACACTACTAGAACGTTCACAAAAAAGTGCCTTTAGAAGGTAAAATTTTTATCTTCGTACGATTGCTCGTTTTTCAGATTTTTGACAAAAACTAATATACAAAATTTCAGTTTTTTGAAAATAACTCGAAGACGATCGCAGTTAGCCCTGATTTCTCGACGGATTCAAAATCATCATTAAAATTGCCACAACTTTTCTAATTTAACCACCTTTCTATCTCTTATAGTTTCCGATATCCCAATGGTGGGGATCGAATTTGGGACACACTGTATATGTTATATCATATCCATAAAAAAAAAGCCTGTGCGCAAATGCGCATTATTCTGGCAACACAAAATGAAATTAAACATTCGCCGTATTTAAATTTCAGACCTTGTATAGTTGCAAAAAACCTCCGGGAAGTTATAAATAGTCCGTTCATGAATTTTGTAAGTTCTATTACGTAAAATACGTATCTCAAGCATAATATCTAGAGTTACGTCATTGTTACTTGCTAGCTAGTTACTATTATTGCACGTCGCAATGGATGACCATCAAACTATTACCGAAAAGTGAAAATAATTTTGTTTACGGAAGACTGTGCTTTGCGACGCGTTGCGTGGTACGGGATTTATTAAATGATTTAGAGATTTATATCGATTTATGGATGATTGTGTTATAAACTAGTTTTGAGGTCGTAAGGTACCTCTTTATATATATTTTTTACATTTAATTACTTGATCGATAAGTATAAAGAAATACATTATTTAGGAATTATTCAAGCAAACTTCCAGACTGATAATAAGTTACCTAGTTTTATACCATTTAGTGCACCGTAAAACGGAGAAAAAGTAGCTTTCTTCTTGAAAAACATTTTTTTAAGGTACAACTACATAGGACCTTCACAATATGATAGATTAGGTCCTTGGCCATCTGTAACGGCCAATTACAAAATTTTTTGGCACGGCCAAACTTTTTTTATTACGAAAAACGCCATAAATTTGTCAAAATTAATTTTTCTTACTTTTTCGATCTTAGATGCACCCTCCGCGGCGCCACGCAAGCGTGTGGACTATTCGATACAAGTAATCTTATATTGCCACTTGCCAGTTGGAAACAAACTTTTCTTTGTGTAATGTGAATGGGAATGAGTAATATTTATTATTATTATTGAGTTTTACATATTATTTAGTGCTTAACAATGGAATGTTTATTTTGTGGACAAACTTTGAAGGAAAATAACAAATTAGTGATACAAAATCCTAGATTGCAAGGATTAAAAATAAATACATGTGCCGCGGAAAAAAGGCAAGACATTTGTGCCGAAAATATTTTGCAACAAAAGAAAAACATTTTAAATGGAAAAGTCAAAGTGAAATTTCATATAGTCTGCAGACAAACCTATATTAGTTTGCAGAATCTTAAAAATATTTCCCAATTCAGTGAAATTGAAAATGCGTCAAATCTCAAAAAGAAATTCAATATTTGGATAATGAGCTTAATATGTAATAATCAATAATTCTTTATTTCTCAATTAATTGTACAATAAAATGTAATACAAGTAATTATAGAGAGCGTCAAGTACATTTAAAATACAAACATTACACAGTATACACATGCATAAAATTGTATAAAAAGTATAAAAACACATACATTTACAGATAATTGTATATTACAGATACACTTTTTATACAGCATACACACCGGCCGTAGGTGTATATAAAATCATTACCCAAAGCGAAAAGACAAAATAAAACAAACTAACAGACTATATTTATGCATATATGCATATACATAAAAAAAAATTGCGGTAAAGATGTAATTCTTCAAGAGAGAACAGTTTTTGTCAATGAATAAGGTTTTAAGCCTTTTTTGAAAATAAAGATGTAAATAAATAAATTAAGAAAGAAAGGCAAAAAGCCTTTAATATCTGTGTGGACAGGTATAGTGGGGTGTATATTTACTAGGCAGTCAAAAACGCAACAAAAACTTAACGATCTCATTAAAATATCGTTACTCTCTGTACTAGCTCGCCTGCAAATTGAATCGCTTATCTTTATAAGTTTTTAATGTACGGTTGTAGCCAGTGAATATAAGGCACCAAAATTTGTACAATTTAATGTGGGCTTTTATTAACGTCAACCTGGTGCCAACCTAGCGTCAACGCTGCATGCCGCCAAAGCACAGCCCCTATTACAACACAAAATATTAGAAAAATCGGATTCAAGAGCTGCCTCATATTCATTGGCCACAACTGTACGTCTGCTTGTTTGATAAGACCGGCGTTCGGCGTTCATAAGTAGCTCGAAAAGTTCTTGTTGAGTTTTTTGACTGCCCAGTAAATATACACCCGACTTATAAGTAATTAATGTACATTTTTAGTTTATTAGGTTGTTGAAGCGTATTTTAGTTTCTTATTTGAATAGATCATTTTACGTAATATAGTACTTTTGAAGAAAACGAAATTCTAAATTTATATAAAGTGGCGGGTATCTTAAAGAAAAATATTAAAGAGTTTAAAACTGCAAAAAGTTAAAAATTTCATTATCTCAATTGGTTCCGGAGATATCGTGAGGGATGTGTGAAAAAGTAAGAAAAATTAATTTGGCACATTTATGACATTTTTCATAATAAAAAAAGTTGGACCTCCCAAAAAATATTGTAGTTGGTCATTTCAGATGGCCAACTACAACATACCGAAACGGCACCTCGTTCTACCATAGAAATACATTAAATTTTATCCGTTTTTGGCTCCTACCAGAAATGAAAACCACGACTAGGACATTGTGTAATTGCCATAGTCGACCGTAGTCGTAAAATAGGCGGAGCTTATATAGACGAAAGTAAAAAATACGGGTAGCTCGTCATCCAGTGGCACCACACATGTATTTATATAAGTATATATATAAAATAATATTGTTCATATTTTATAAATAAAACCAAAAATAAATATAATTAAAGTTATTTTTACACTCAACTCAGCCAAAAAAGAAAAACTGGAGTTCTTTTAAGAACATTTTTAATGGCAGGCATAATTTTGTTTAGGAGTGGAATACCTATGAAATCTGACATCAAAACTGTAGAATGTTTGATGTTCATAAAAATTTACACAAACTTCAACCATGCCAGTTGTTCGTATTGCTCAGCAAGGACCAACGTGAAGGTGTGAGCAAATCCCTTGCCAAGAAAGGATGGTGACAGGGTTGTTAATTAGGGAGTAACTTGTACCAATTTGTACATGCCCAGAATTGGTTGAGTGCCATAATCTTCTGGATATAGTATAGAGCCTGTCTCATGTGATCCACAGCCTCACATTCAGTCAGGATGTGATAAGCTGTCTCTGTTGACCCATTGCATTGTCTGCATTTTAGGTCTCCATTGTACATGCCTATTCTATACAGATGTCCTTTCAGGGCACAATGCCCTGTTAGGAGACCTGTAATTATGCGTAACTGATTCCTGCTCAGTAACAGCAGTTCTTCAGTCTTCTTTCGAGATGGCCCTTTGATAAAGGTTTTCCCGTGTTGGTGCCCGGTTATTTTACCCCAGTATTGTTTGCGTTGGTTTTTCACCCATTCCCTTATTTGGCCCCTTATGGTGATTTAAGACACACCCAGGACCGGTTCTGGGCCAATATATGGAGCTGATGATCCTTTTCTTACTAGCTCGTCAGCTTTTTCGTTGCCTTCGATATCAGAGTGTCCTGGAACCCACAATAGAGTTATCTTGTTATGGTGTTCCAGAGCTCTTAGTTCTTCTCGGCATTCGCATACCAGTTTAGATTTCACTTTTGGGTTTGACAGTGTCCTTAGAGATGCCTGACTGTCTGTTAATATGCTGATCCGCTTGTTTCTATAGGCCCTCAGATTATTTTCTCTTGCACAATGCAATATCGCATATATACGTATATTGTCCATGTGATATGGTAAATTGTGAGTTTCTCGTATCTCTATACATGCCGGCTCCAGTGCCTTGTTCTGTCCTTCACACATCTGTAAACCAGGTAAGTTCCCCAGGCCTTTTGCTTTAGTTGTCTTCTTTCCATTCACTTCGATGTTCTTGCATTTAAAGAAGATGGGAACTGATTTTGTGATATTAAATAGACCTTAGTGACCTATGTCTTTTGAGATCCGTTTGATTTAAATCAGACAAAAAACGAAATAATTATTATGCTGTTACATCATACAGAAAGAAAAATAATAAAATATTTGTCATTTTACAAGCTTCTTTTGTAGTATACCACTAGTCCATTAAATTATTTTCGAAAAACCGTCTTCAAATTTTTCCAACCTAAAATCGTTATAACTTGAAAAATATAAATTGTACATCACCTCTGCCTCAAACTTTGACTCTGTATCAGATCCCGTGGTTAATGTTTAATTTTTTTGCTCAACTCGCGGAGAAAGAGCTATTTATAAGTGGCAACTTTGTTGTATTTAATAAACAGAACACATTCCCAAAACGTCTTACAAATATTCGTTCATTGAAGCTGTATTCCAAGATTTTTCGTTATTTGACGACACTGCACTACTAGTGCGGAATTGGCAACGTCCCGTATTAATTTGGCTTCATGACTATTTTATGAACGATTGTAGAAAGAAGTCATATTCATGTAATCAAGTATTCGAATGACGAAGTAGTGATGATAGAAAATAACCTTGAGTTATTTGTACCACGGTTGCGGTCGATTTACAGCAGCACCGAATCCGCTGTTGAAAAATTATAATGTGGATTTTATTATAGAATTTTAAACCGAAACTTTTGTATTATTGATTTATTTCATTCTCAGTCTTCAGCCGGGTTCAATTTTTGTGTTATATCTAAATTTATTGTTTATGTTAGCTTAAAATGTACTTTCATTATCTTAATAACTATCCGGATACAAAACAGTGGTGTAATCATCAGTTCTTGTTTTATAAACTGCAAAGAGATTGTGCTGGATTTTAATTCAAAGTTAACAATATTTTCACTTTTCAACTTCTCTCCGTTGATCGCTGAAGTGTGAAAAGCTTTTAAAGAAGTTTCAAATGTTCCAACGGATTACCAGCGGTAACTAGGGCATGACCAGTGGCGGCGGCCGTAAATACATCATTTCATTAGAAAACGATAGTAAATATCGGATATATCCACGAAAATTAAATGAAACATTTGAAAATCAAAACATAAACTAAGTTAATGTTGGTAATAAAATAATAATAATAAATTTTATTCCCGTGAGTTCGTTCACGGCCGTGTATCGACGAGTAATATAAAGCAAAATCGTGTCGTCAAACAGATTCGTCCACCTGGGGGTCGATTCTCAAATGTCACCACACCGATGTCGTGGACAACAAATACCAGTTGTCGAATGAAATGAACATTTCGTTATTCTCTAATGTCGTAGTAGACAATTTTTAATAGACATAAAGGAGAGTGGGTATAACCCAAGGTTTGTTTACAATCCTTGGGTATAACCCGTCGACAATCAAATGTCGTGATCGACACCAGATAAAAAAGGATAATAATTGACGTGCTCTCTCTACTGCGCTAGGGAGAGGGGTCAAAAGCGTTTCTACGTCTGTGTTTGTGTGGTTATGTATAACTCGGCACAGCACAGAGATTTTTTTGGTTTTCGCTGTTTAATTATTCATTATTTTCTACAAATATGATAAATGAAGACATAGAAATTTTAAATGTAGACGAAAATGTGGAAAATAATGAAGCTGCACTACAAAATCAGAGAAAACCCATGTGTATATGAGGACGGCTATTTCTAACAAAACAATTTTCTGTGAAATTAATTACATTTCAAGATTTGGCTTCTTAGTTTTCTCCATTGTTTCCAATCTTTTTTCGATCATGGTATTGAATTCAGGATCACTGCTATTTCTTCCCATTTGTAAAATGTCTTTAAATGAAAAATTTGTGGAGAATTTCACCAAAATTAGAATCTCATATTCTCGACTTTTCAATAAATCTACCATGTTTTTTTGCTGTTGTGAGCAGTAGGACAATTTTTTATTATCTATATTTGAAAGAATGGAAAGGCTTAACCTCAAGGAAAAATATATTCCCCACATATTTATGTAATCGTCGGGACTCGGGCACACTCGGAATCGAACACAAAAATGTGATAAAATTTGTTGCCACCTACTAATTATCGAGAAGCAATTGTCTACTAAAATTTGTTGTCGCAGAGCTCTCGAGAATACGTTCCTTACAAGTTACTCGACATGAGTGATCGACAATTTGTCACAAGTGACAATTTTGATCGTCATTTGAGAATCGGGTCCCTGTTTCATCATGCACTATCGTTCTGTAGGGTGTGGAAATAAAACAGACAAACAACGCTTACGGTTTGCCGCATCAGTATGGTGATTTAATAGTATATTATGTAATGAGCACAAACTGATGCATATTTTGCACGAGTATGAAAGTTTGCAGCACGAGTCGAGTTCATACGAGTGTAAAATTGCTATTTTGTGCGAGTTGCATACTATATTTTTTCTACGACAACCCACTGCTCACGCGTAATATACTAAATAAATAATAATCGATACAAAAAAATATGGAGATATTTTCTTTATTCCTTTGAATACGAACCATAAGTTAGAGTGCCTGGACAGCAATGCCCAACTAGTTGAGAAAAAATAAACTATAAAATAATTTCCTACCTATTTTATTTATTTTTTAAAGATAAATTTGCAATTATTGAAAATCATTTTTGGAGAATTTGTGGAACGCTTGATACTAATATTTTCTTGATATTGGCAATTTTCCGTTGTTGAAGTCGACGGCCTTTCACGATTTTCCATTCCTGAAGTCGATGGTATGTTTGAAATGTCCTGTATCGCATTTGCAATTTTATTAGCTGTGTCAAGCTTACTTTTCTTGGATTCATCGATGTATCCTTCAGCGACTGCCGTGGACTTTCAGCCACCGTGGCGTTTTAACGTGGTTATGTCACCACCAGCATCAACAAGGATAGTTGCGGAAGATCGGCGAAAGCAGTGCCCGGTATATAATTCGTGATTTGGCAATTCTAAATACTTAGCAATGTCTTTGCCCATGGCTCCAAACTTATTCAAGCCTATTCTTTGAACAGTACATTTTCCTTTTTGATAGTCAATGAAAAACCATAGACCGTTAACATTTGGAGGGCGCAAATTGCATATTTTTTGTAAATTTCATAGTATGGAGCGGTTACAGTAAAATTTCGTACAATTTTGGTTTTAGTGTCTGGTATTGTTACTAAAAGAGCTGAACCCAAATCATTGAAATTAGTAATTTTCATTTCATGTAGCTCATGTCTTCTGCATGCACCCATTATGCCCATAACTAATGCGACCTAAATAGTTAACCAAATTACTTATTATTATCACATAATGGCTATAATTAAACTTACTTTTGTCGCTAAATATATTTCATCTGGCGCTTCATTTATAAATTTTTTGATGTCATCTGACGTAAAGATCTTTAACTTTTTGGGCCTGTAGCCTTCGGATTGTCGCTTGAGGAATGCTTTCAGTTTCAAATATTTGGCGATATCTATATTTTCATGAATACTAAGAGTCGTTCTCAGCATTGAGTATTGTGTCCATAAAGTAGAACTTTTGAATTTCTTCGCCAAATCGCTGAAATAAACCATTAAAACGTCCTCGGAAAGCGATTTTGCGTTTTGATCCCTTCTCCAATCCAAAAAGAGGTTGTAAGCGCGTTGATACATTTTCTTCGACGTTTCTGGTAATAAATTTAGTGTTGTTAATTTTGCCGCTTCTCTTATGTTTGGGCGTGTCAATTCTAAGTCATTATCACTTTCCATATTAATCATCAAATTTATTGGAAATAACTCCGAAATTATTTGCAAATGTACAAAGATGTTGACAGAAACAATCTAGAATGACATTTCATTACTCCGTCGTTGGACGTCATATTCTCTAAGCCGCCTTAAAAATTTTGTCATCAAAAACAGTTAAAATGAGTGAAATCTAACACGAAATATTTCATATCGCATTTGTCACTTAGCAACTTGCCTGGCAACCGATTGCGAAATGAAATTCCGTGCAAAATGCAGTTACTTATAATTGAGTTTACACTCTTAAAATAAACATATTTTGATGTTGTCGTAGAAAAAATACATTTCAATCCAGACACACCAAGAAACTTTCAGTTTTCAGACTTTAGAACTCTTTTGGTTTTACATGGTTAGTTAATAAACCAACAAGAAAAAACAACTATCTGGCTAATGTCCTTCAAAATTTTGATTCTTTTCATAACACGGCCTATGCAATTTATAAAAATTTATCAGATTATAAAGCTATTGTCTTCGAGTTAAATATTATTAAAGAGCTACCAAAGCTGAATAAAATAAGGTGTAGGTAGGTTTTAACACTTTATTTAATAATTTAAGTACAATAGATTGGAATTTCACTAATGACGTAAAGCTGAGTACTGATGAAAAGCTTATAGTTTTTTTGAATATTCTCGTTGAGCAAATTGATATTGATTTTCTAACAAAAGTAAAAAGTGTATTTTCCGAAAAATCAAAGACGGATTGGTATGTAATGACGAGCTACGAGATATGGGCGAAAATCTAAATTTTCTTCTCTACTTAAAAAAGCAATATCCAAATTTGACAGGTTTAAGTGAGAGGGTAAAAGAATATAGACGTTTCTATTGGGAAAAAATTGATTGTTTCAGGAAAAAGCAAACGAGTCCTACATTTCTCGTAGTACTAATATATCAAAAGCATCTTGATGATAAGTTCCATCATTCCATTAAAAAACATAGGGCCTCCACAAATTGTCGCCATCTGACTCTGTTCCTGGCAAGTACTTTTATTTCTCCCTATGTCTTGTTCATTTTCGTTGCTTCTTCTAAACACGATTCTCTTCCATGTCACCTTTGGTTGTTCCACTCTTCGACTGCCTTGGGGGTTCCAATCAAGGGCCGCCCTTGAGATAGTGTCTTCTGGTCTCCTAAGTGTGTGGCCTAGCCATTTCCTCTTCCGCGATCTTATTTCCAGTCGTATTTCTCTCTGTCCTGTTATATTTCATAGCTCCCTGTTAGCGATTTGATTTGGCCAGAATATGCGTATTATCCTGCGCAAACACCGGTTGACGAAGACCTGTATCATGTAGTCAGTGAATTTAGTACTCTTCCACGTTTCACATCCATATAGTAGGACTGATATGATGTTGCTGCTAAATAGGCGTAGTTTGGTTCTCTTCGAGTATACGGAGGACCGCCAGATGCCATTAAGAGCACCATACGCTCTCTTTGCTTTTAAGAGTCTTTGTTGTATATCACGATCCGTTCCTCCCGTATTATTTATTGACTATGCTACCTAAGTACTCTAATTCGGCGACTCTCTCTATTAATGAATTTTGAACATATAGATCTTCTCGGTTCAGAGTCATAATGAGCATTTTTTTGCTTTTACTGGTGTTTATTTTCAGTCCTGTCTTAGTTGCCTCTCTTTCCAGGGACTCGAGCTTCATCTTAATATCCCGTAAGGTGTGAGACATGAGGCAGATATCGTCTGCATAATTCAGGTCTTCTAGCCTACCCGTGAGCCCTCATCTAATTCCTGCCTGCGTACGGTTTACTCATCTCATTACGCAGTCTAGTGTAATATAAACAACAGTGGTGAGAGTACACATCCCCGTTTCACTCCACTGCTAACAGGGATTTTTTCACTCATTTGCCCTCTGTGTAATACTTGGCATGTTGCACCGTTATAGAGTTCTTTTGTAACACTTATTATTTTTCTTGGGATCACTTTCTGCCTCATGGCTTCCCAGATTTTATTGTGAGCCACGGGGTCAAACGCTTTTTCAAAATCTATGAAGACCAGGAAGAGTGGCGAGCGCCAATGATGGGATTGCTCGATGATTATCCTGAGGGTGTTGATTTGATCAGTGCAAGATCTGCCGGGGCGGAATCCAGCTTGTTCCGGTCTGATGGATGAGTCTAGGAGGGATCTTAACCTTTCCAGTATTACTATAGCCAGTAGTTTGTTGACTGTGTTTAGCAGAGTTATGCCGCGCCAGTTTTGACATATAGACAGGTCACCTTTTTTAGGAAGATTAACAATTAAGCCTTCTTTCCACCTTTCAGGTATTTTCTCTTCGTTCCATGCCTGAGCTACTATTGGGTGTAAAAATTGGGTCGTTGTGTTTTCACTGGCTTTAAATAGCTCAGGTGGTATATTGTCGGGGCCAGAGGCCTTTCCTGGTTTTAAGAGTTTGATGGCATTTTTGACCTCTCGGAGGCTGGGTTCATTAGTTGCTACTCTTATGTCAGTTACTGGGGTGTTGCTACCTGTTGTGGTTCTTCTTCTTCTTCTTGTGCAAAAGCATCTTGGGACATTGTAAATTCAAAACTTGTGAATAAAATGAGTACCACTAGTGATTGTAATTTAATGTCGCTTTCGAAACAAACAAAAATTAACAAATAATATCGATCCTATCAGCTTAGTCACAAAAACTATGAAAAATAAAAATTATTTTAAGAGAGATTTCTTTTAATCGAAACGCGTGATATTTTATAAAATATTAAAAATAATCCCAGTAAAGATATGTATGACATAAATATTAACATTATAAAATACGTACAAGATATAATTATTATTCCCCTTAAAAAATTGGTCAACTCATGTATAAAGAGTGGAACTTTTCCATGTTGTCTAAAAATATCAAAAGTAATTCCACTTTTTAAGAAAGGTGATGTAAATGACACAAACAATTATCGACCTATATCAATTATTGCACTTACGTTGGGAAAAATAATAGCGAAAGTCCTTTTTCAGCAACTCGTTACTTTTTTTGAATGTAATAATTTTCTATCAAATTGTCAATTTGGTTTTCGCTCCGTTAAATCTATGACTGGTGCAATTAACACAAAAGGGTGGAAAGTATAATAGTGGCTTTTGAAAATAGTAGTGTTGCAGGAAGTGTTTTGTGATTTGTCGAAAGCATTCGACTGTGTACAGGCAGACAGCCGCGTGGGTTAAGGCGCGAGGTGGCAATCGCAATTAATCACACGGGTATCGCGTCACCGGGTTCGAATCCCGGCACTGGCACTGTCGGTGGAAATGGTTGTATGTCCCCGTTTTTTCAATGTGTAACCCCCTTCACACAAGCCTCTGGCTTCTGGAATTGGGGTTGTCTAATTTCTGTGGTGTTTATTTATTATATCCTGATTAACAAATTTTGTAAATATGGGCTAAACAAAACAGCTGTAAAATTTATAAAATCGTATCTATCGGGAAGAGAACAAATTGCTATATTTAATGGAGTATCGTCGTCATCAGCAAAAGTTCGGGGTACCTCAAGGTTGTGTGCTTGGACCCCCTTTATTTATTATGTATATTAATGACTTACTAAATCATTCAAACGAGACTTCAATGGTATTGTTTGCCGACAATACCACCATGAATATAAATAGTAGTATAATCAATTTATCACGGATATGCAGCTGTCACAGTCGAATGTCTCCGACTGGTTCAAAGCTAACAAATTATATCTTAATGAGTCAAAGAAACAAATTATGTTTTTTTCAACCCAGGTCTTGGATCATTTTGATAATCCCGAAAATGTAAAATTCTTAGATGTGATTTATGGATCCACAAGAGCAGCTTAGCTGAACGTCACCCTCCTCGGTAAAATAATCTTTTGTAAATAATCTATCATTAGAAAAATAAAGACATATTATTATTATGTATTGTCCGCTTCAAGAACAAATCACTTTGAAGAGGACAATACATATGGTAGAAAACCCAAATAAAAGGAAAGAATACTATACTTGATAAGACACCTAATGGTAGAATTACATCCAAATATAATAAAAACAGTTTATTTCTCCCTATTCCAAAGTCTATTATCTTATGCTATACTTCTATACTTACCTGGGAACACTCTTCTCATATAGAGATAATATTTTCACTACAGAGACGTGTTATGAGAATATGACAGGATTGAGGTTTAGCAAGATGTAAAACAAAAATTTAAAGAGATGAATACTAACAGTTCCTTGTTATTATATTCTTATAGCGCTCATGCATGTTAAATAAAACATCAATAAATGTAATAATAATAGTAGTAGGTATTTTGACTTTACTACACGTTTATTATTTTTGTAATAATTTATCCACTTTGCGTTGACTTTATATTTTGTTAAATATAACTTAGTCCGAGTCTTTCGCCAACTTTAATTACAATAAGTCGCCACCAGATGAAGCTGTTGACAAGTTGCGGACACTTCTTGTCTGTAAGTTGATGACTAGAGAAACAGTGAAGTGTTGTTGTGCATTCGCTTATCTCGTACTGATGAGAACTAACAAGTTCGAAACTAGTCTACGGCTGGCGATGCACAACAGCCCTGCACTGTAGTTCTTTCTTTAGAATCAATCTATCTGCTGGGGACTTATTGCAATCTGATTTTATTTTGCATTTTCCGATTGAAGTCGTAGTATGTCGCAAGTTATAGGACATTATTTTCAATTGATTTGGAAACACACATTGTGCGCCTTGATTGGTGGCAATGAATCGTTTCCTAAGAAACAGTGGAATATTGGACTTTAGTAGTCGGTATTTTTACTATAACTACACATTTATTATTTTTGTAATAATTTATCCACTTTGCGTTGGCCTTATATTTTGTTATTAATAAATATGTTTCGCACTCGTTTGACGGGATGTAATGTAATATACAAACATTGCATTTTTTTGACATATGTAAACCCACAAGGTATTAAGATCCATAAATTATTATTATTATAAAAATCACGCAAAAAACCTTCAATGATGCCGCGGCCACTAGCCAGTTAGAAATAGAGAAGAAGGAAAAGTGCTGGCTTTAGTTTTATCAATCATCTTTTTTTTATTATTCATTTATTTAACGTCGGCCTATTTCTGCTACCAAGGCCAAGCACAGACGCCAGGTCATAGCTCATCAGTGTCTGTAGGGATTGGGACCCCTAACCTGGAAATTTCGCCGAACCCTCACAGTTTATCGTGGGGTAGGGACCTTTAATGTGCTCACATCGTAGATACACGGAACCCACAGTTTTACATCTCTTTCGAAAGATGGTCACGCGAGCAGATCCGCTCATCCACTATATCTCATTGATTGTTTCAATGTCTCGCACAGAAAAGGCAGTTTACCTGATACGATTTTTATTTTAAAGCTGTTACCAGCACCCACTCTAAATTTGTCACATTCTAATCTACTAAAAATAGATTTGGGTGAAGTAGGGGCAGAACAGAGAAAATTATGTTTAAAATAAAAAAAAGTCATTTATATCTATAATACCACTTTGTCATGGACACTGGACACATCAAAAGTAGGAAACAATAATGTCAATAAAATTAATAGAAATCGAGATATACATTCATACTTTCATGTTTTGTTTAATAAATAATAATTTACATTATTTTTCTCAGATAATGATTTAATAAATGATTCAATATTTATAAACTTTCTTAATTCAATGAATTAACATAATCAACAACAAATAATTTTTGTTTGTTTTAAAATACAATCAACCGCTTAAATAATTAATATAAATTGATATTTGTATAAACATTTATGCACATTATTATGATACACTCACATTATACACAACTGAATATATTCACTGATTTGGTACCATTTAAAATATAGCAGAATAAAGTACACATCAAGAAATAGAGTGAAATGTGAAACAGATTATGGGAAGAAAAAAATAATTGAAATCATTAGGGCTGATATTAGGACGAAATCCAAGGTTACGATAACGGTTTCTATGTATTTTGAACAAAATTCAACTGAATTTTGGTTGATCCACTTTAATACAAGCGGGCCTTGTTATAGTACATTTCATGCATAAGCGAAAAAATAAAAATAAAAATTGCCAAATTAACAAAATAATTACTTTAATTCATTCACCATGGCAAACCATGAAAAAAGTCATCTGGATTATTTAAATTATTAAAAAAAAAATCCAAATCCAAGGTCAACAAAATCTGAAAAAATTCAAAAAAACACAAATTTACCGATACCAAACCTCCAACATTCAAATTAGTTATTTTACGAACAAATTGTTACAAAAGATCGACCTAAAAAATACCGCCTCCATTTGATAACCAACAATATCAAAACTACTTTCCACGCCCCCATTTAAAATATTTTATTTCACTTCCACACATATTTTATAATCATATCTTACTTTATGTTCAACTTCCAATTCGATTGTTCATTCATATAATAAATCGCACCTCATGCAAGTTCCCAATGCATCAACTTCATATTCGGACCCCTTTTCAATATCAACTCTCGCCTTCTTTCGTTCACCGCTAACCATCGGCACAATTTCATATCATGTTCAACTCTCTACGCACAGACCTTCGTGACAACTTTACGGAGCCATTCCAAAATTAATTAAATTCTTCACATATTTTCATTAGTAACTCCTAAATTAAGACCGCTCCAAATTTCATTCTTATATCAAAAAATTCTCCTTTTCAACACCGACACGGTCATATAATTTTCAAATTAGATTTTCACGTATTTCTCGAAATGATTCAATATTACGCTATTGTTGCCCGCACTGAATGGCAGGGGACATAATCTTTCCAGCGCTCGGCATACCTAAGCCCCGACGAACCGTATAAATAGCTGAGCGCAACGAGCTCTGGCTTAGTTCGAAATCGCTAGCAAGCTAAAGTGAAATTAGTACGTTAAGTTTCCGCGAATGAAATCTTTAGTAGTTATTTAAAAGTGATTTTAAATTTAATAAGATTATATACTAGTAAAATTAGGTCCGGTTCTATTTAACTTAAGTTATAGTTCCCACCGTCTAGTCAGCTTCCTACTTCGACCACAGCCTAATTTTTCTGAGACGAAACTGTCGAGATGCAGCTTCCTTGGCCGAACCAAGTAAAAAAGAATTGTTAAATTAAATTAAATCGCCGTCGCGCTTGAAACATTTTAAACTAAATCATTTAAATAATTTTATTTTTTCGCAAACATCAGACACCACTGAATTTCTGCTGTCGAATGGTTGCCTACTTGTTAAATATAATAATCACATTACGTTCGAAACTCTGTTAATTAAACTTAAATAATTTGTTCGTTCTGTTTTAAAGCAACTGTCATTGTTTCAAGAAATACTAGATACAGGGTGTAGCCTTCGACTCTGACAGAAACAATAAGGACTAAAAAAGTGATAAATAAACCAAACTTTAAAACTAAGTGCATACAAAGTTCCAGAACTCACATACAGGGTAGCATTTGACCCGAATCACTACTTCAAGAAATCGAACCCCAAGGCTCCTCTCAGCGAAAAAAGTGCACGAACACCCTCAAGGGTCTCTACCAAACCTCTCCAGCTCAAACTTTTTTAATTTTTCAATCTCGAGGATCCCGTTCGTGTTCAGCCAGTATTACAAGCTGCAGTCACCATATAAATAATCCAGCCTTAACAACTAGAAATTTAGAAACATGGTTTTCTTCCAGAATTATTGACCAGAATAAAAGAGAAAGCTCTATAGACTACGGGTCACAGTATATATAAGAAGCAGAACCAACGCACGGGAGTTCAGTTATATTTTAGATAAGCCAGATAAGATAAAGAACAGCGAACAAACTAGCACAGAGACAATAAGTAGTGAATTGATAGTAGTTAAGAGTTATAATTACTGTGTAATTATAAGCACTAATTATTGCAAGTTAAGTGTTAAATAAATCAGTAGTTAATGACAATTCGTGTTGCAACTATTGAACCTACGTTCGGGGTGTTTACTGGATGGTGCAACACGTAACAATATACATTGTTAACAAAAAATGACATTGCTTTATCTTTAAACATCGATGTATTTTTAATATTTTTGATTCCATCTGACAGTTTATTGTACAAAATAATGTGGTTATAAATAGGTGAGTTCAATAAACAACCATTTTTATGAAGTCTAAGAAAAAACATTGGTAATTTGAACTACTTGTATAATATGTCCGAGAATATGTCGTTGACGTGAGAAAATATCTTTGATGCAAAATAAAATACATACTTACATGCATTCCAGAATGACAAGTAAAACAATTACAATGGGTAAGTATGGTTTATTTTTAAGAAAACAGACTACAGGCTAATTTTTAAAGGTTCTTTTCGCTGCTTTGTCCATTTTATTAATTATGATATTCTCATGCCTTTTAATCGTGAATGGACCACTTCCCACAATATTTATTGGCCCATAAAATTTAAATTTATTTGCCACCACCCGAACATCTTCCTTCGGGAGCCAGACAAATAAATCCAATTCGGATTTTAGAAATTTGATTTTAGACGTATTATTATCATTCCTTTCCAACACTTTCCCAATATACCAATCTTCATCATAATAAACGGCATAGTAACATTCATTTTTAATGTCTATTGCTTTTTCTGAACCTTCGTTAGTGTTTTGTTCGAGGTTTTATTCAAATCCATCATCGAGTCCATCGTCTTCATCGTTGGTCACCATTTCTTCGTCATACGCACCATCTTCTTCGTCCTCTTCTTCTATTATTTCTCCCTCCTCTCCTTCGGCTTCTTCTATTGCTGCTTCCTCTTCTTCTACTACTTCTGCTTCTTGTTCTTCAATTTTCTTTTTCTGGATTTATTTCTCTGAGAGTTATTTATCTCCATACCACGAAGTCGTAACAGCCTGTCGCTAGATAATCTCCCCGACTTGTTACTAAAAAGCCCAACAAAGTGATGACTTTCTCACAACCATAATTTTGTTGTTAACTTTAAGTCTCAAAAATGGAGTTTTGGGAGAGCAACTACTTTTTGTTTGTAAAGTATTGTATTGCCAAGGAGCGAGCGTAGATACGTCTTTACTATGTACATACTTCGTTAGGCGCGGTTAGTACTTGGATGGACGACCGTTTCAAGGAAAACCGTGTCCTCGGCTTACATATCTTCCAACGGCTTGTATATCAGTGTATGCGCGGAAGTTATGCAACCTTAGGCGAGGGTTGTGTAGGTGATATACCATCCTTCGGAGAGGATGTAAAGCTGTCGGTCCCTTGTCTATTAAATGTTAGGCAAGTAAAAGATCCTCTTCTCCTCTTCTTAAGGGAAGAGGTTCGGCAAAATTCCTGGTTGGAGGTAGCTCGTCTACAGGTGTCGGTGATAGGCCTCAGTAGCGGAAATAGACCGACGTTAAATAAATGTAAAAAAAAATTGTATTGCCAAGGTAATGTGAGGAGGTAATGCAAGCCAATTTGATACACGTAATGTCGGAGTGGTTCACCCCTCGGAATTTGATATGAAAGTGTTCCTTCTTCTTAACGAATATCAAACGTTTAAAAATAAAAATTCAAGGTACGGTACGGTCAGAATTTTTTTTGTATATAAACACTTACCTGCTGCTTTCCTTGTATTCTATATTAAGAATTAACCTAATTCAAGTTTTTTGTAAAATTAACATTCTTTGTATTTCACAAGCACAGTCCCAGCTGATTATATTTAATAAAGAGATATGAGAGTATGCCAGAGCATAATAAATATTTAACAGTCCTGGCATACTAAGACCCTTTAATTTGTTTTATGTATGCCTTTCTTAATTTTGCACCTACATTTTAAGTTTGAGCATCCTAGGTAGTAGGTAGTATCATACGCAAACATAATCGGTGCATTGGTAACATGGTCAGATAAATCGTTCACATATATACCAGAAATAAAAGAGGGCCCGAGATAGAACCTTGAGGAACATCAAGTTTCACATCGTGCGTCTCCAGAATATTTACTGAAACGACTATTTTGTCATTGTTTAAATATTCATATACACTATACAGTGTATACATAGAGATAAATTCATTATTTTTGAATACGAAAATATTTTGGGAAAATCCTTGGACGGGTGGATTTTTATTTTTAATCGCTCATATTCTACTTTAATTTTTTTAGCCACGCGTCATCGCTGTTTCGGTTATGAAGTCGTCTACTTTTTTAAAATGCAACACCCTTTATATTTTTTAAATCTCTATGGAAAGTAGATTTTAAAGGCCTACATTACTTATATTAGGGTCTAAAATTCATAAGTCTGGAGCTAGATACATTTGAAAATATTATTTTTAAAATTAAATAATTCTTATTTTATTGTGATATTTTACAATAAAGTAGCAAATGAACAGTAAATAATAACAAATCAAATGTTCAAATTGAAAACCTTCTTGTGCCCAAGATTATCCCAAACGATCAATTAATTTTTGCTGAATTTTATATTTGTTGGGAAATGTTGTTACACTCTAATCCAATTCTGTTTTTCAATTCTTCAATATTGTCAGGTTTATATTTGTACACTACATTTTTTAGGTGACTCCAAAGGAAAAATCTAGCGCGGGATAAGTTTCGATGTCCTTGGTGATCATTCAACATTACCTTGTTTTCCAATCTACCTACTTGGAAATACTTGATCAAGATATCTTCGAACAGCTAATGCATAATGCGGAGGTGAACTGTCTTGCTGATATCATAAGTTTTCATCGGGAGTTCTACAATTGTTTCTATTTGGAAGTAAGGTCACTAAAGTAGGCATTAGATATTCCTGTAAAAATTGTAGATATCTTGGTCCATTTATAGTGTCATCAAAAAAGTAAGGACCGATTATCCTATTTTTCCCTCCCACACATTTACCTTTTGTGGATGCCCTCGCACCCATCGAGGGTTTCCTTTGCCTAGTATCTACAATTTTGGTGGTTGACTTCACCATATAGTGTGAAAGTTGACTCATTCGAAAAAAATATAATTTTCACATATTCATTAATATTTGACGGAATTCATTTCTTCGGTCTCAATCATCATATATCTGTTGTATAAGACGTTAAGCCGTATTTTATAAGGATGCCACTTTTCTTGTTTTAACACTTTGTATACAGAAATAATAGGTAGATCACAATCTCGGCCAAGCTGACGAACTATATTGTGTGGTTTTCTTCCTTAACCAGAAACACATTTAATTTGGTGTCCTCCTCGATAACTGGACGGCCTTTCTTTAGGAGATTATCTACGCAACCAGTGTCTATATTTCGTTTCAATTTTGCTCACTGTTGAATGGCTTATGGATCTATTTGGGTATTTAGTTAATAGCCCAATAAAATGGAACGAAATTTGTCGATTTGGATGAAATAATTCAAAACGGGTTGAAATTTTGGGAACAGGCTTATTTTGTGATATTTTTTAACATATCAAAAGTCCCCACCCGTAGACGCCGTAGACCCGTAGACGCCGGCGAAGGGGTGGGGGGAGAAAATAGTTTAAAAAAATCGGTTTTTCGCAAAAAACTCGGAAAGTACCAATTTTACTGTAAAATATGTACACATAGTTAATAAAAATCCGCACAATTTCGTTTTTTTTAACTTCGTACGACCTATTGGAGCCGAGACAGTTTTGCGACGCAACGGCGACGCGCGAGTTTTTCGCTAAAATCTCGAAAATGGTCATTCGGATCGCAAAATGTTTCTAATGAAAGTTGTAGAGAATTCGATGCGAGCATTTGCTTTTAATTTCACTTCCACGTCCAGTGGAAGTATAGTAACGCAAAAAAAATAATTTTTTTGTTGAAATAGGCTTAAAATGTCATGAAACGTCGAGATTTTAAATTAGAGCGAAAAAAAATGTCCTGTCTGTCTGGCTGTCTGTAACTTTTCTTGTGCGCACGTTTACTCTGGAACCGTTTATGATATTGACTTGAAATTTGGTACACTTATGTATTGTAACGAGATCTGGAACTAGATTATATTTTGATCTAATTCCGTTGAAGAGTTCGGGGGTAAATGGGGTAAATAAGGGTAGATAGGCAAAACAAGCAAGTAAGAGTCCATAAAGTTGCAATTTAGGGCATGTACGAAAAGTTAAGGTCTCAAAATTTCTTTTGGCATCAGCCAACCCCCACCCCCACACTATTGAATGGGAGCAAAGAAAATTAAAATGTGATTTAGGGTATATACAAAAACGCAACGTCTAAAAAGTTTTTTAGCGTTAGTTACGCTCTCTACCACCCCCATTGCCACCCTCCACCCTATTACTAAAGGGAAAAAAAATTAAAATGTGATTTAGTGTGTATACAAGAACGAAACGTCTAATAAAGTTTTTTGGCGTTAGCTACCTTCTCTACCACCCCATTGCCACCCCCACCCTATTATTAAAGGGGGTAACAAAAATTAAAATGTGATTTAGTGTGTATACAAGAACGAAACGTCTAAACAAAATTTTTTGGCGTTAGCCAAATAAAATATCACAATAAGAGAAGAATTCTTTCACTTCAAAAAATGACATTTTCAAATGTCTGTCGCTCCAAACTTATGAATTCTAGACCCTAAGTAGATAGGTTTTTGAAACAAGCCTTGTATAGAGATTCTAAAAATGAAATAATATACAGTGTTCCATTTAAAATAAAGTAGATGAAGAAGTAATGAATTTAATCCACATTTTTTTGTATACACCGTATATAGTTTAGCATTTGACGTGTGGCTGTTTCAGTTAGATCTGTTTGTCCTAGGTCCGTGTTGCGACATGCACAGTATGCCTAGTTCCTAGATCAGCCGGCAAGCGATTGGAAATAATTATTTTTAGCAGTTTAGATGGAATTTGCTTATAGTTGCCGATGTCCTCGGCATCACTTTTTTATCCAGTGGTACAATTAAAACAGTTTTAAATATATCTGAGAAGAAGTGGTCCTAGAATAATGAGTGATTTATCAGATGAGATTGATCAGAAAAATTTAACGCAGTAGTATCGATTGTATTTAGAATAGTTAAAACAGACAGCTTGTCAATCTCTGATGTTTTTTAATTTTTTTTCTAAAACTGTATAGGTGATGAATTAAATTGAAATTGAGTAGTATCTCTATTAACATTCGTACATGGCAATGGCAAGTTTTGTCCAAAATGGTTTAAAATGCTTCTATACTTGCACAAGAGAAATAAATAGTGGGCAAATATATCAGCAATTTCACTAGCATTATTGGCCCTATTTGAATTATGAAGTATAGATAGGATTTTCTTATTAGAAGTTGTAACAAATTTACGCCCGACCGTCAAGTTAATATTACCATATCGAAATTTTGCAATGACAATATATGAATTAATTGTCGCTTTTTTGTCGTAAATTTGTCGTGAAAAGAAAAAAATTGTCGCGCCTTATTTAAAAAGAAACCATGGTAATGCCAACTTGATAGTCAAGTTAGCATTACCACGTTCCGAAATGGGCTAAATGGGTGGAAAAAAGGGCTCTGAGTATCAAAATAATTTGTCGTGAGCAGAATATGCGTAAAACCACCCCTTAATGATTTACGGTGGTGGTAGTGCTAGTACAGAGAAAAATTTATTAATTGTTCTATTTCTGCGTAATGGAAATTCGCGACAAACTGTTTTCTGACACGACAAATTCGTAGGCCCCTTATGACAAATTAAATACCACAGAAATTAGACAGCCTCCAATTCCAGAAGCCAGGGCTTGTGCGGAAGGGGGTTACACATTAAAAAAACGCGGACATACAACCATTCCCTCCGACAGTGCTAGTGCCGGAGCCAGGATTCGAAGCCGGTGGCGCGATCTCCGTGTGATTAATCGCGATTGCCACCTCGCGCCTTTACCCACTCGGCTATCGACCAGACAAATTACTAAATAAGAATCAGTACAAAACACTACCCTTTGATGATTTATTTACGGGGGTGGTAGTGCTAATTACAAAAAGAATACAATAATCACTCTATTTTGCGTAAAATAAATTTGCGACAAATTCCTGAAAAACAATTGGTCCAAAAAACGACCCCTTGATTATTTACAATGGTGGCAGTGAGTACGATAAATTGTAAATGTCCTAATTCTCCTATTTCTGCGTAATGAAAATTCTGTTTCCTGGCACGACAAATTCGTAGGCCACCCGCGACAAATTCCTAAAAAAGAATCAGTACAAAAAACAACTCCTTGATGATTTACGGGTAGTGCTGAGTACAGAGAAAATGGATTGTGTATGATGACTTCGTCCCAAAGGCCATCAATTTAAACAAGAAACGTGCAATACGCCCAACAGTTTTTTCTACGTCATGATTGAAGAAAACATTCAAGATTGATACGTTAATGAAAGGTGTATAATTACAAGTGTGTGATAAAAATATAAATCAGGTTGCAAAAAAATGCTTAGTTTGTTCGTTCACAAAAATAAAAAAATTAATACATTTTTTGCCGAACTCAGCATTATTACCCCTGTAAATCATCAAGGGATGGTTTCTTTAGACTGATTCTTTTTCAGCAATTTGCCGTAAGGGAAGTAGAAATTTGTCGTAACAATATGTCGTGGATTTTTAATTTGCAAAAATAGTTAAATTAGTACATTTTCTCCGTACTCATCATTACCATCCTCCTTTTGGACTGATTCTTTTTCAGGAATTTGTCGTAAAGGACGTAAGAATTTGTCGTGCCACGATACAATTTGTCGCGAATTTTTAGTTTCCAAAAATAGGAAAATTAATAAATTTTTTGCCGGACTCAGCCCCGTAAAGCATCAAGAGATGTTTTTTAACAAATTTTTTTTCCAGGAATTTGCCGTAAAGAACGTAGGAATTTGTCGTGCCTCGAAACAATTTGCCACGAAATTTTATTACGTAGAAATAGAGAAATTAGTACGTTTTTGTCCGTAAATCAAGAGGTGGTTTTTTGAGCTGATTCTTTTACATAACATTTTCTCCGTACTCATCATTACCACTCTCGTAAATCGTCTAGAGATAGGTTTTTGGACTAATTCTTTTTCAGGAATTTGTCGTAAGGGTAGTAGGAATTTGTCGTGAGACGAAAAAATTTGTCGTGGATTTCTAGTTTTGCAAATGTAGTTAAATTAGCACTTTTTCCCCCGTACTCATCGTTACCAACCCCTTAAATCATCAAGGGATGTTTTTTTTGGACTTATTTTTTTTCAGTAATTTGCCGTAAAGGACGTAAGAATTTGTCGTGCCACGATACAATTTGTCGCGAATTTTTAGTTTCCAAAAATAGGAAAATTAATAAATTTTTTACCGAACTCAGCCCCGTAAAGCATCAAGAGATGTTTTTTTAACTAATTTTTTTTTCCAGGAATTTGCCGTAAAGAACGTAGGAATTTGTCGTGCCTCGAAACAATTTGTCATGAAATTTTATTACGCAGAAATAGAGAAATTAGTACGTTTTTGTCCGTAATTCAAGGGGTGGTTTTTTGTGCTGATTCTTTTACATAACAATTTCTCCGTACTCATCATTACCACTCTCGTAAATCATCTAGGGATAGGTTTTTGGACTAATTCTTTTTCAGGAATTTGTCGTAAGGGTAGTAGGAATTTGTCGTGACACGAAAAAATTTGTCGTGGATTTCTAGTTTGCAAAAATAGTTAAATTAGTACACTTTCTCCGTACTCATCATTACCACCCTCGTAAATCATCAAGGGATGGTTTTTTAGACTGATTCTTTTTCAGGAATTTGTCGTAAAGTACGTAGAAATTTGTCGTGTCACGAGACAATTTGTCGCGAATTTCTAGTTTTGCAAAAATAGTTAAATTAGCACTTTTTTCCCCGTACTCATCGTTACCATCCCCATAAATCATCAAGGGATGTTTTTTTTAACTTATTCTTTTTCAGGAATTTGCCGTAAAGGACGTAAGAATTTGTCGTGCCACGATACAATTTGTCACGAATTTTTAGTTTCCAAAAATAGGAAAATTAATATATTTTTTGCCGAAATTTTATTACGCAGAAATGGAGAAATTAATACGTTTTTATCCGTAAATCAAGGGGTGGTTTTTTGAGCTGATTTTTTTTCAGGAATTTGTCGTTCCACGAAACAATTTGTCGCGGAATTGTATTACGCAGAAATAGGGTAATTGATACATTTTTCTCGAAATTCATCACTATCACCCCCGTAAATCATCAAGGGGTGGTTTTCTGCTTATTTTCTTACGACGATATGGTAATGCTAACTTGACGGACGTAACTAATTTGAAGTTGATAATATTCCAGGTGTCATTTGTTTTATTGAAGGAGGAATTTCAAATATTGTAAATATTTTTTAGTTAAAGACGGTTAGAGTACCTATGTCATTGGCTAACCAAAACATATTTTTTAAATTTTGTCCTTGTATAATATCTCATCCAATTTCGGTGCCGACTTTATTTATTTATTCATCACCACTCTACAGGAACGATGTTCCCAATTACAGAGCTCTATTTTTTTCACATACACGTAGACAATTATACAACGACCATTCCATACGACATTGCCATCTGCCGCAGCTGAGACTCGAACTCAGGAGTGGTACAGCGACTAGCCGTGTTGTCTCTCACACAACCTCTTTTAGTCCACTGCTACCAACTCGGTAACACATGAAAAACGCCACTAAACATCCATATCCTAGCCAGGATTCGAACCCGGGACTCCTTAGTTGCAAGCTTAACACATAAGTGTTGAACCACTGAGCTGGTGCTTATAATGACAAGATCGAAAATGTTTGAAGCAGAAACAAGTTTTTGTTTAAAAAAACTTATAATAGTGATGGTAAAAGAATTCACGCGCTTGACGTAATTCACAACAGCAATTTAAAAAAAAAACTGTATTTCCATCCTAATCATGAATAAAAATGTCTTCTAAGATTTTTGCAACATCTGAGGCTTGACCGATCTAACCACATCCGTTATTCTTCTTCTTCTTAAGGCAGCTATATCGTGTGGCTTAGTTTTGTATATCATACTTCTCACATCCCCATGGAAAGAAATCTAAGGGTGTAAGATCAGGGGAATGTGCTGGTCATTCCAGCGATCCTCGCCTCCCTATTCGCCGATTTAAAAATGTCAATTCGAGGTATTGCCGGATATCAATTCTGTCATGGTGCTCCATCTTGCTGGAACCATATTACATCCGGCTTGGATTCGTGGGTTTGCTTCAGCAGGATATAAGTTGGCCAAAGTTGGCACGGCATTATTTTGTAGCAGAGCTAAATAATTATCTCCTTTCAAATTGCCATCAATGAAAAAGGGACCAATGACATGGTTTCCAATTATCCCCGCCCAAACATTAACCTTTTTAGGATTTTGCGTATGGATTCTCTCATCCAGTGAGGGTTTTCATCGGCCCAGTAGCGACAGTTTTGACGATTAACATGGCCATGAAAAGTAAAAGTGGACTCATCCGAAAACAAAACATTTTCCAGTCGTATAACATTGTTATCTAACCTTTGCATCATTTGTTCGAAAAAATGCGTTCTTCTATCAAAATCATCTTCACTAAGCTCCTGAGTTGGGATCAGTTTATAGGGTACAGGGATGCATTTTATTTTCTTTCAATACGCGAATATGATATGTTGTTGGATAGGTTAATAGATATAATATAAATTTTATTTTAAACTGTGGTTGGTTGTATGATTTTGTGCCTTAATGCCATAAAAAAAAACGAGAATAACTGAGGAATAGGAAACGTTTAATGCTGAAGCTGCTAGTCGACTTGAATTATGTGGGTTCTAATTTGGCATCGGTACTCATTGCATTGGAAGTTTCTTTTTTATCTGCCGTACATGTCCATTTCCGCGAAACTACTGCTGTTCAATTTTGCTAATTGTACCTTGGGATATAGGCGGCAAATCAGGATATTTTTCTTGATATAGGCGAGCAACTTTATCCTGTGATCGCATTCTATCTCTGTAACCAGCCATCTGTAGAATTATTATTTTATGCATTTCGTTTAAGAGTTGTTCGGAGTGTATTAGTCATCCATGCTTCCAATTTTAATTGTAAATGGCTTCACGTCAATAAAATGACGCAGCCTAATGTACGGTGTGCTTGGAAAGAGAGTGATAGAGATGTAATAGAATATGACATTGGACAAATTTATTATACCTAATCTTTAAATTTCTCGGTGCAGTTGAGGACATTAGGGCTAATTTTATTTTAGTTCTACAAAAGGGAAAATGTTTATTTTAATAATACCTATGTGGGATGATAAGAATTATTTCTGCAAATCGAAAATAGAAGAAAATAAAAATATTTGTTTATATATACTTTTTTTTCTCTCATCGTCCCACATTGTAACATGTTTTTAATGTCTTTTAGTGAAAGCCGTTTTTTTAAATAATGGTTTATATGAGAGTAAATTGCACCGTCTATCCGGCTTATATCCGGAGCCCTCTTAAATAAACCATGTTTAGGAATTGCAGTTAGCAAAGCTCAAATAATACGCAAAACACTGACAACTATAACTATTTATCAATCGCTACGGCTTTTTCAATGAAACTGGCAATGCCAGCTATGGAGAATGTTGATGTTTTTATGTCTTTTTATTTGATAATGTTGAAAAAGAACACTAAAATTGTTTTTGCTAGCCTACAAGAACAAAACGCTGTAGGTTTTTATGTTTTTCGTTCGTTGTAGCGAATTTCGTCAAGAAAATCGTTAGTTTTTGCAATAAATATTAAAGCCATAGCATTTTTGAATAGAGAATGAAAAGATCTTTCAAAGGCCTCTACTTCCTATTTAAAAACTTAGGGGTTGTAACTGTTACTAGAAGAGGGTTGAATTTAGAGATGAAATTTGTACGTTACAGGATGTCATTTCAGAGTCCAAAATCGACATGTCTCGGAATTTTTTATAAATATGCACAATAATAATTGAGATATCGAATTTATTCCATTTAGCTGGTCCACTCTGTATAAGTCTGATACCATAAAAACTATGACAAATCTGCGTCTCGGAAAGTTCTTTTTAGATTCCGCAATAATCCACTTATTAACAGAATATATTAAGTAATTTAATATAGTTTTAATTACTTTTATGCCCCAGATCATTCACAATGCAGTATCGATAGTTCAGTAAAACTCAGAACAATGTGTAATGAAAAAATCTAATCTAATAATGACTAATAGCACTGTTAAGGTAGCTTGTTTGGCCCATTATTATAATTTCACTTTTTTATCAGCTTAACCTTCACTTGTCCTCATTCTTTATTGCTGCATTAAAATTATTAATCGGTTCTAAATACTTTGTAAACCATGAAAAATATGTAACTGATTATTAACATGCAATGTTTTTTAGACGGTGTTCTGTTATCATTGGATATCAGTGTATTTATACGCTTTTGTATAAAAACATTGCGTTATTTTGATTTTTCGATAAAAACAAATGAAAACAATAGCTTCGATGAATTGGTAAATGCAGCATATGAATACATTGTTCACACGAATCCTAACGCAGTTTAGCACAAACAATTAATTACACGACGACCATTTCATACGACATCGACATTGCCACCTGCTGCAGCTGAGACTCGAACTCGTGATACAGCGACTAGTCGTATTGTCTCTCACACAATCCCGTCGAATCCACTCCTAGCAAGTCGGTATAAGTACATGAAAAACGCTACTAAACATCTGTATCCTAGCCAGGATTTGAACTCCGGACTCATTGGTCTCAAGCCTAACGCGTAAGCTGAGCCACTGAGCCGGCCATATATTTCAATCTATTTTAAATACATCGTAATTTTATGCAAAATATTGAACGTGATCGGTACATACAATAAGGGGCCATCCATAAATTACGTCACATGAATTTCATGATTTTTGGAGCCCCCCCTCCTTGTCACAGGTGATCACATTTATGTGACCCCCCCCTCGCCTGTTATGTCACATATTTTGCAATTTTAAATTTAGAAATTATTGAATTAAAGCTGCACTTCCAAAATTATTTTTAAGTTTTTCGTTAGATTTGAAGTTTACAGTTTTAATACTTTTGATTTATATATGTGACGTCACGAAGCTTATGACCCCCCCCCCCCTGTCACACGATGTCACATTTTGTTGACCTTCCTCCTTCCCCCTTAACGTGTGACGTAATTTATGGATGGCCCCTAAGTAAATCTGTAAAGATAGGTATTTTTATAAGTTGTCATTCGTTGTCATTAAACAATGACAACGATTAATGATTTAAGTGATACCAAAGTCAGAAAATGTATTTTCAAATTTTTTGGAGGTCTAAACGGTTGTACCACCATAATCAGTATACAGATAGGGGCAACCAGATACGCGCACGTGCGAATTTATGGGTATAGTTCAAGTAGGAATAAACTGAGACAAAACAAAATGAAACAAAAACTTTACGGCATAATTATTATCGTCGCGGGCCATGGCGCTAAGTTGAAGTAAATAGATCCCAGTAAATAAAAAATGCAATCAAAAACTTTACAACATAATTATATCGCTGCGGGCCATGGCGCCAAGCCTGACATGAAATATTCCCGACGCACATTAAAAACCTATAAAGGTAAGCGAGTCAATTTGCGAACAGCACAAAAAAAGTACCAGTATTTTCCTACTTGAACTATAACTAGTCGTTTCATATTCACGGGTGCAGAGCAAATTGAATGCGCAAGTTGAAGTGAATGGTAGGGGCTCAATCGATATTGTACATGCATGTAAATAATTTATTGCGATTTGAATAAATGAAGTCTGCAGAAATTTATTTTTATAACCGTACATTATTAATGTAATAAAATGGATACTTATCAGGTTGCCGAAGAAATTCAAATAATTAAATGGTATTATGGTGGGTGTTCAATACTTGGAGATGGAAGTAAATAAATATTTGAAACTCCATTTCCAAATAGGCCTTTCCTGCACCATACACAACCGAATTAGAAAAAAAAATCCAAAAACATTGGTGCGTTTAAAAAGTAAGGGATATCAATCAATCGAGATATGCTTTATTATCTAAGAATGAGATACTCTTTTTGACAAAGCTATGTATGTATAAAGTATAACATAACATACATAGTCACAGTTAATTTTAAATTAAAATAAAGTAAGGCAGACACAGTAAAAGTTACATACATAGATATATACAAGGATACAATAAATAAAAAGAAAACCATCAATACAATAGTATTGAACAGTAGTATTTTTACACCACCATATGTACATCTAACGAATGATTACATGTCATAGTTGAAAATAGATTATATAAAATAAAATATATGAATAAATATAATAAATTACTAGAAATATCAATAAACACAATATATACAAATAAACACACATATAAACATATAAGCACAGATATATATTACAAAAGAAAGGAAGCAAGAAACAAAACATATTAATATGAGTCGTCATAGTATTCACTAAGATTTATAATAGACTTTCTGAATCAATATGTCTTTCATTGCCTCTCTGAATGTTTTTAATTGAGTCATATTTCTGAGAGACAGAGGTATGTTGTATATTTTTTTGCTTTCGTATATTACGGATTGCTTCGTTAAAGTTGATTTGGGGATGAGTAGAGGCAGGGTTAAATTTAGCGCTTGTCTCGTGTTATGCTCAGGCAGAGGATTGGTATGTAGTGTGTTTAGTATTTTCTTGTGTATTAGGGATACTGTTTCTAGAATAAAGATGCATGTAAGCGTTAATATTTTGTGAGCGATAAAAAGCACATCACAATGATCTCTTGGTTTTGCTTTACATAAGTATCTTAGTGCCTTTTTTTCTAACACAAACGCAGTGTTGAGAGAATGTTGACTACACATTTGTAGTACCCAGAAGGGGATTCCGTATATTATATGAGACTCAATCAGGGGAATGGAAGCCGTTTTTGCAGCCCTGAAACCCAATTCATTTGAAGTTATTCTCACTACATAACAACCATATGCCAACTTTTTACTTAGATTAGGGACATGTACATCAAATTTTAGCTTCTCATCAACGTGTAACCCAACACATTTAGTATGGGGTTTATTCTCAATAGGTTGGCTATCCAAGAAAAGATCAGCATAGGTAAACTTGAAAGTAAGTATATTCATTTTGTTTATATTGAATACAAGTGAATTAGAATCAAACCATTTTTTTTACTTTACATATATCTGCCAGAATGGTAGTATCGTCTGCAAAAAGCGTAAAGGTGCCTTGAATATCAATAGTGACTAAGTCGTTTATATATAACAAAAATAAAATGGGCCCTAGTACAGATCCTTGTGGCACACCACAGTTAATATCTGCCACATACGATATCTCGCCGAGGGTTTTTACAACTTGAGTACGCTGAGACAGGTACGATTTAATCCAATTAAAGAATTCACCTCTTAAGCCATAGCAATAATAATAATTTTATTAATTTCAGAAAACTCCATTAATGTAAGTTAAGAAATTTTGTCCAAAGAAAAAATAAATATACAGTAAAATTGTGTGTTTCTTAAAAACTATAGTTTTATAACTGATACATTGAATTTAATTTTTTTTTTTTTTAGAAAGTCTTAAGTACTAAACAGGGTGAGCCACGGTGGGTGGAGTATTAAAAGTATATGGAGAACTCAACCGATTGCTTTGAAATTTTGGTTACAAGATAATCTCTCCAACTAAAATATATTCGAAAGTGCGGTGTTGCCACTTATACGTAAAACTGGCAACATATTCGTTATTTTAAATGGAATACCCTGTATATTTTTGCATTTTTTTGATCGTCGTCTCTTTCTGAGTAACTTTTGTTAATATTTCCCTATACCTGTTTCAAGCCGTTTTCGAGATAATAATTCTTTTCTGAATTTATTGTAAAAAATTTGACTTTCAGTAAATCGTGTTTTCTCCTACCTAGACAGCAATTAAAAGGTAATTTCTTAGTTGCGGCTAGGCAAGGCCTGGGGACATCTCTTCCATCAAATGTTGCGAATATCATACAAGATGAGTTAGAGAACTCTTTCTATAAATGCACGAAAGTCAATTTTTTTAAATGGAATGCCCTGTATATTATTTATTACTGATTCGGAAAAGTGATACATTTACCTATTTAAAAAGGCATATACGTAATGCACACCGTTTTCGATTGATGGGCACTTTTCTGTAACCTGACCAAAGATATTAGTATTTTGGGATATCATAACGGGTGGGCCATGAAATTTTTATTCTGTCATTTTGTAACGACAACAGACAGGCTATTTTTCAAAATAAATTTGACGTTAGTGATATTTGCACTTAATTTGAATAGCTGTAGCACAAATATGGCAGAAAATAATTATACAAACACAGTTTTAATGGATTTGTTTATTATCCATGGAAAGGGCAAAAAGATTATCAGCAGAACTTGTTGAAGATTTAATGAGAAATATTCTGATTTGCCGAAGATGAACAACGGAAAGTTTCTACGAATTCAGAGGAATTTTATAAATTTTGATTCGTCATTAAGAGATCAACGTGCTGGCATATTTTCATGCAAATCTCCAATATTCCGTACGTTGTGCTGAATGGGATTTAGGATTGCCATTTCATCTATTCGAAGAATACTAGTAAACCATAAAACGCATAATTATAAATTACAAGAGTCCAATTTCTCATGTCTCAGGATTATCTACAGGGAATAGACTATTGTAAAATGTTACTTTTTGGACCCCAATTTTTTAAAGGAAATTATATGGACTGATGAATGCAAATTTTCTAGGAAAGGGATTTTATAACACACGAAATCGTCACCATTGGGCAACCAGACAACCCTCACGTTACTAGAGAGGCTGGTTTTCAAGTCAAATTTAGTTTCAGTATGTTTTGTATGTTAATGGATGACAAAATAAAATATTACATATACGAAATTTAATTCCAGAAAATATTTAGATATAATTAGAACCATTGTGGAAGACTTCCTTGATAATCTGTCAATTGAAAAATATAGAACTTGTTGGTATTAACTCGACGGGGCTCCTCCACATTGTACACACGAAATTAATATGGAGTTGGACCGTATTTTCGATGATCGTTGGATTAGAACTTTGGGACCGTGGAATTGGCCTCCGAGGTCTCTTGACCTTACCCCGTTAGATTTTTATCTTTAGGTACTCTTAAAGATAGAGTTTATAAAACTCCAGTCCACAACAGGGAAGAATTAGAACGTCGAGTGATTGAAAACTTGGACCCCGCTGAAATAAGAGCTGCTACAACAAACTCCGTTCATCGTCGTATACTAAAATGTCTGGAAGTTAACGGTCTACATTTCGAACAATTATTACAATAATATATTACAATAATGACGAACCAAAATTGATTATATAAGTGAGAGGACGAACTATATACACACCAATAATTTTTAATAATGTATTAGAAATCTCATCAGTGCCAGAAGAATTTGAGTTTTTTAACTTGTTTATTAAATCTAGAACATCCTCCTTTGTCAGGGCTCTAAGAAACAATGAATCAGTACAGGGCTTTAAACATCATCCTAGAAATTGATGATCTATAACATTAGGTATGTTTGCTAATACATTTTTAGAGGCAGATATAAAAAAATTATTAAATGTCTCGGCACATTCGGTAGGATTCAGAATTTTTCCATTATCCTCCATTTCGATCTGCAAGTTATTCTTTTTGGGTTTGCGTAAAATGTCATTTATTATGTGTTTTACTATTATTATTTTTGTTAATTTTAGTTATAGGAAAAAAATCTCAAAATAATATGAATTAAATTAAAAGCAGTATTACATTCTTGAGTCATTAAAATAACGTCTTTAGTGACTGCTATTCTCAACTACTCTATTTAAGGAAACTCTGATGTACATGGCAAAGCGATCTGACATTATAGGGTAATATAGTGGTAATGCAGGAAGATGGTGGCAAAGTAGTGAGAAGACATTATAAGAAGGTTGACAAAGATGAGGAAAGATGGTAGTAGTGGAAAATTGGAGGAATGTAGTGTGATTAATGGGAGGCGGTGATGAACAGGTAGGGAAAATGTGGGAAGATGATAGGAAAGTGGGAAGTGGGGGGTATCTTATCTCGCTTTTGCCTATTTTTAAAGTTCAAAATTTGCAAATTAGCCATAACTCGTTTTCTTCTTACTCTGCACTCAAAATATAGGAAAGATATTTTAAAAGTTTTAACTTTTTATATGAGAACGGCGTGGGAAATGATGTGGAGTTAAACCGTATATACAAAAAATAATCTGGGTAATTTAAGTGTGTTTTCAAATTAATTGAACTTGATGCTTTGCTGTAAATTATATTGTAGTTCTAAAACTTCATTTAAAATATTCTTATATTTGAAACAATAATAGGGAGAGATCGTGAAAAAATAAGGCAAAGTATATAGGAAATGTAGTGATAATGCAGAAAGATGGTGATAAACTGGGTAGGAATAACTCGTTTTTTGCTTACGCTACACTCAAAATATAGATAGGGGAGATATTTTAAAATTTCTATTTACTTGGCGAATGGTGCTGGAAATGATATGGAGTTGAACGGGAAATATACATGAAAATACAGTAATATGTACAAAAAGAATCTATCAGTTTCTGGTGAATGTAGGTCAGTTTTGAAATTAATTGAACCTAAAGCTGTAAATTACATATACTGAACATCTTTATAAAACTCTCTTTAAAATATTGATATATTTAAAACAATAATAGACAAAATGATGGATATAAGATTTTGTATCTTCTGGTCGATCCTGCCATTCTATTTCAAAATTCTTGCAAATGTAGACAATGGTAACGTTCTCATTTTTTAAATCTTGGCTTATAGCATAAAATTCAAGCTCCCGTTTTTGCAGTTTGTCTTAAATTAGTCTTAAAGTATTGATAATTTGTTCTTTAATAGTATATTTCTACATGTTACCCTGAAGGCATAATTGGAAACCCCACACTAATCAAAGGATTTTAAGCAAAAGTAAATGCTCTAACATGGTGTTTTGTAATGGATTAAGGTATTTAATCCAAACCTAGACAAAAACCAGTAAATTCGTTACACACTGATACACTTTGTAGGTTATCAAGTTAGATAATGAAACGGAACTAATTTGTTAGGTTAAGACAACGAGTCGTTGGTGACCAATAACATTGAATAACAGACAAAATAGTATGTCGATATCTAGTATCCAACCATTAAAAAAAAAAACTAATTGCTTTGGTGTTCAAATACCGAAACAGCTTTTTTGTAGAGAATACAGGATGGTTGGTGTGATATTATGCTCAAACAAATTTTAACACCAGAATTTCGAAAGAAGGAGATGAAACATCTATTAATGTGGTTACCAAAAAAATGGTACCCAAGAAAGGTTTTAAACAATGCAAAAAATGCTATCGGGCGCCCGTTGTAGGATAATTTTTGGAAATGAAGCATTATTGTTACGTGTTTACACCCCTTAGTAAACGCCCAAAGCCTGGATTTAATAATTGCAAGACGAGTAACGTTAAACACTGATTTATTTAACAATTGATTAACTTACAATAATTAGCCCTTATGATTACAACAATAATAATTATAATGCACTACTTAACACTGTACTGATCGCTTGTTTCTTTTCTGATCTGTTCACTTTACTATCCAATATTGAACTAACTCGCGTACCCTGGATCTGTTATTTTTATACCTCCTGAGAAGTATTCCGGAACGTTTTCTATTATAGAACCATTGCTTTCTAGAAATCTAGAAACCTTACAGTAACCTCTGTAGTTGTTAATATAATCAGTTAGGCTTCTTTGTACTAAGAGGGACTAACTACAGAGACCTCTGTCTCTAAGGGAAGATACACATAACATTATTGAATATGACAGTTTTTAGCCCAGGAAAATTAAGCTCCAACGCTAAACAAATTCCTCGCAAGCTAGTTTTTGTCGGGAAGGGTACATTTGATGTCTCTTATTAAGATGTGAAAAGCCTCTAAGAGACCTTAGTGGAGCTTCATTTTGATCTCGTCAAAGAAATTTTATTGTATGCACGTGGAAGTACAGTGAAGATTGAACACGCAAAAGCTCCCTTGTTTGGTAAAAAAAAAGTTTCAGTAGAGCGTTGAGCTTTAGAGCTTAATAGAGACCCTGGGAGCCTTCGGTGCACTTATTTTTTGAAATTGAGAAGAGTGGGGGTCACTCGTAAAAGCCCTGGAGTTGATTGATGCACTTGTAATAGATTAATTATCACTTGGATTTATTTTATTGTCTATGGCAGGTTCCAAAGCTTCACCCCGTATATGCTTTTCTTGAATTAAAATACTTTGTTTTAAAACGAACAAGAAATAACTGAACAAAGCTTTAAAACGGTTTAACTTAAATATTTAATTCACAAAATTATATAACTAAACTTTTCGAACACTGAAATTCCGGTTTTGAAATATTAAGATTTAAATGTAAAAATGTATTAACACGATTTTTATAAAGTCTGAAAAAAATCACTTTTATGTTAGATGGGCGAGGGCAGAATATAATTGATTTATAAAACTCTTTTTTACTTGGTTATGGCCAAGGAAGCAGCTGTAGTAGCTCGTTCGCGGCGCACATTTCGAACTGAAGTTGCTCGAGCTCACCGTGCTCGGCTTTTTATATGGTTCGCCGTGGACTAGGCGTGCGGAGATCTGGAAAGCTCTGGAAATGTCCTCGCTCATTCCGTGCAGGCACGATTGCACAACATTGCATCAGAAAAGGTAAAGATGAAAAATTCGAACAAGAAAATTATATGACCGCATCGACATTAAAATGGGAAATTTTTTGATATATGAATGGAGTTCGAATTGATTTGAATTCAGAAGTAATGAAAATTAGTTGAAAAGGTTTATTAAATTTGAATTGATCCCGTAAAGTCGTCCCGAAGGACCTGCACTTGAGTTGAAAATGATATGAAGTTGTGCTGATAGGTCCGCGGTGAATGAAAGGAAGTAAGTTTTGATAATAAAAGGGGATCGAATGGAAATAAGTTTCGATAATAATGTGGAATGGTAGTACCGGTACTCTATAGAAATATTTGAATGGGTATTGAATGTGTTTTGATATTTAAGATGCGAAATCGAATGAACGATGGACTCGAAAAGAAGAATAATTTATAAAAAGTGTGTGTGATTGAAATAAAATATTTTGAATGCGGGTGGGTGTGGAAAGTAGTTTGATGTATTTTAAGCTCATGTGGGGGTGATATTTTTTAGGATGTTAATTTGTAATGTTTGAGCTGTAAAATGACTAATTTTAAAGATTGAGTGTTTCTATGAATGAATTTGGGTTGTTTGAGAATTATCGTTGGTTTGTGAATTTTTTCAGATTATTTAGTAAAGAATTGTAGCTTGTGGGCGAGCGTAGGTGCGTCTTTACTATGTACATACTTCGGTATGCGATGTAAAGCAACGACAGGCGCAGTTAGTACTTGGATTGGTGACCATTCCAACGGAAACCGCGTTCTCGCCTCACACATCTTCCAGCGGCTTGTATATCAGTGTATGCGCGGAAGCTATACAACCTTAGGCGAGGGTTGTATAGGAGATATACCATCCTTCGGAGGGGATGTAAAGCCGTCGGTCCCTTGTCTATTAAATGTTAGGCAAGTAAAAGATCCCTACTCTTCTTAAGGGAAGAGGTTCGGCAAAAATTCCTGGTTGGGGGTAGCTCGTCTACAGGCGTCGGTGTTAGGCCTCAGTAGCGGAAATAGGCCGACGTTAAGTAAATGTATAAAAAAAAAAAAAATTGTAGTTTGTCATAAAATTAAGTGTTTTAAGGACTTTTTTATTATGGTTTGACTAGGTGAAGTCGATTTTTGACAAGCTTTAAGACTTTTGCAAATTTTTCTGTCTCTTATTTACGGAATATACTATAACAAGATCTCATATCGCGCACTGACGTCCTTTTTGACAACCTTTTTTGCAATTGCAACTTATGAGGTGTAGGATTTTATCTTATGCAGGAAGCAATAGGCTAGAGACAGGAACTAAAGCGCCATCTATTTTCTGCCATGCCCAGTCAGTAGCAGTCGTTTCTCAACCAATTTTGCACTTGTAAATTTTTAAATATACTTGGAAAGAGTATTATCTTGCTGCATCACTTGTTATTAGAAGTTTGGATTGATATAGAAGAAGATGTTTCCTTTTCTGTTTTGATGTGGCCCTTTTGCTGTATAAGAAGTAATGCAACTCAGCTGCAGCTCTTGAAATTGTATAGTGCGATCAGGAATTCTTGTCCAACTGATACAATATTGTCTCGGGCTGCCCACTGTTGATAAAAAAGTTTAACTTTCCTACACGGTTCTGGATTGGAACTTAAAACCTTGTGAGCGAGTTTATTCCTTTTGTCGAATATTGCACATGTTATATCTGAATTAGTTAAAACATATAGGAATAGAATAACGTCCTTCACATTGTTGCCGAGAGTGGTTTGCATTTTTTGAATATTAAAGATCTTCAATGGTGTCTTAATATTACCAGATTGTAGGACATACGAAGAATTGTTGTTGTCAGCTAATGCAATTAGGGCAACCAAAATATCGATATCATTAGCGACAGGCGTTACTGAACTGCTTTCCAGAGATTTCGAAAGGGCCGTTGAAACCATCAAATTGTCAGGATCTCCTGTTGCTTATTAAACTTATATGTTAGCGTCCCTTAGCTTCGAATTTATATCAGCTGGACCTTGTTTCTTGCATTACCAAAATAATCTTTTTAGAGCTTCGACGCTTCTGCTCCTCCGACTTTGTATTGGGTGGACATTATAGTTATTGTTACGTGTTTACACCCTGTAGTAAACACTTCCAAGCGTGTGCTCAATAATTGCAACACGATTTTTCACTAACCACCGATTTATTAATCACTAAATTACAATAATTAGTCCTTATAATAACACACTAGTTATGCAACTTTCATTTACTATAAACTCACTACTATAATCCACAACTTATTACTGTTCTTTATCTTATCTGATCACTTCTCATTCAGAACTGTACTGAACTAACTCCAGCGCGTTGGCTCTGCTACTTATATACCCGTGGCGCTTATTCGCTTTAATCCAGTCTGTCATTCGAGACATTTCTACTCCTTCCAGTATATTCTACGAGGCAACGCCACCCTGGGCCGACTCGTGAACTAGTGTTTTATTGGTTGCTCATTAGGCAGGCTTCCTTGTACTCTATCTACTACTAAGGGATTAAGCCTCTCTCCGTAAGAGGGTGTGGGCACGCACATAACTTTATCAAATATTACAGTCGTTCCTTTGTACAGGACATGATATCCGCAACGTATTTATTACAGATGTTCATATGTTATCCCATTTTCTGGTCACGAGCAATTAAGAAATTGGTATCTGCCGGCACGTTGTTTTCACAAGGTACTTCAGACTCAAAATTGTTCCTAACACAGATTTTTTAGTTTCCACACGCCACCAATTAAAATACAAGGGTGTGGTGTTAATTCATGTCTCAGAAAATCAGCAAATTCTTCTTCGCCCTTCACCAAAACAATCCTGCTAAACAGCTCTGCAGTCTGCAGTAGTGTTACGACGTGATGGCTAAGCACACGTATGGGTAGTGCGTCACAGCACCTGCGTGCTTCGAAATAAAAACATCAAATTTTCAAAAAACATTAGTGCGTCAACCAGATGAAGTTGAAGTAATAAGCCAGTGTTTAAAAAAGAAAACTTGATATTAACACAATTTCATATATCTACTTAATTAGATATTTTCTAGAAAACCTTACATATGGGATCATCTACTTGACACACCACAACAAAAAATTTCTTACAAGAAATTTATTTAGGATACTTTTAAAATTTTAATTGATATTCCTCGGACATTTTTAGCGTCGCAGCAATCGCTGTCAAAAATAAAGAACTAAATAGTGAATACCTATCAAAATAACCCCCATAGTATGTTACCCGATTGCTTATCGTTTTTGAGATATTCACTTTTTTCTAAATTTTTTAAATACCTCCCACCCTTATCACTGAAAAATGAGTACCTACTATATTTTAGTTTTGTTTCTGGAAGCCTATTTGCGTGTAGAAATTTTTGATATGCCAGTCAGAATTGTAAAGCGTTCCTCAGAAAAAAATTAATCGAATTTTTGCCCACCGACTTGACATCAAGTCAGATCACTTTAGCCTTGTACCAAAGATCACACACACACACACGCTCTTTGTCTGCCCCAGTGCTGCGCTTGTGGCAATGTAGCGCCACGGGTCAAAACTTACATTTTTGAGTTGTACAACCCGGATAGTTGCTGGATCTAAATTGAAACGAACGATCGAAAGTCCAAAGCAACGATGCTGTCATTCCCGCTTATCTATTTCGCGAATAGAATAACTAGATTAAATGCGCTAAATAAAAAACCATGTATATTTTATCTACATGAGACCGTCAATCGTACGTCTTTTATCCACTTAATTTTAATATGTGCCAGTTAAAAAAATAAATAACTGATACTGAATTGCTTAATCAACTGTAATAAATACTACTCAACAACTTAAAATTATGTGTAGTAGTACAATGATTTAATAACTTGTAGTAAAATAACGGAAATATATTAAATACCATCTATAGTATTGAGTTTTATCGTTTTACTTTCTCATTCAAATTCCAGATTTTGATGAAAGTGGACATTTTAAAGCCAAAATCTACCAAATATATCCAAATCGGCATGCCGTTTGTGTGTCTGTCTGTCTGTCAGTGGCCCAAGAAAAAAACACTGCAAATTTCTGGCCCGATTGGGAGCGTTTATGATAATAAGTAAAAATCATTTTTGAACTTTCCTGCGCCGATATATAAAAACTCCAGTAACGCTAGGCTTCTGGTTATTTTTTGTGTTACGACCTCTTGTACTATTAATACATCAGATCCTGATTTTGATACCGAATTCAAAAACTACATAAAATAGTAGTTTGTGCAACAAGAGTGGATATGATAACCATATCGCACGAGAAAGAAGGTGGAGCACAACGCCGTAGGCGGAGTGTCCCAATCTTTCGAGTGCGATATGGATAATCCACTCGAGTTGTATAGTATATTTTTTCTACGAACGGTTTAAGAAAATACAAATAAGTTTTTTTTTTTAATACATTTATGGATATCAGCAGTCTGTGGTGTAATACTTAGTGTTCCCGATTCTCACACGTGAGGTCGACGGTTCGAATCCGCTTGCTACAGTTTTTTTTTTACCACATTTTGTTAACTAAAATACGTAATACGAATATTTCTTTAGGTTAGTTCGTTGGGTTAAATATGTTAATATTTTTTGATGTAGTATAGTTGTTTATGATAGATAATGTCCCTTGCCCTCGACGGCTATACTGTATGTATAAATAGCCAATTTCTTATACATACTGTATGTATAAATAGCCAATTGCGTATACATACTGTATGTATAAATAGCCAATTGCGTATACATACAGTATGTATAAATAGCCACATCCTACATTTATTTAACGTCAGCCTATTTCCGCTACTGAGGCCTATCACCGACACCTGTAGACGAGCTACCCCCAACCAGGAATTTTGCCGAACCTCTTCCCTTAAGAAGAGTAGGGATCTTTTACTTGCCTAACATTTAATAGACAAGGGACCGACGGTTTTACATCCCCTCCGAAGGATGGTATATCCCCTAGACAACCCGCGCCTAAGGTTGTATAACTTCCGCGCATACACTGATATACAAGCCGCTGGAAGATGTGTGAGGTACAAATAAGTTGTTTTAATCAAATTTTAATATACAAACATGGCGTCTGCTTAATATGATACTCTAGGTGAAAACATGTAAAGGCGGCAGCAGCCAAGCGGTTGAATTTAGGCTTTGAGTGCAAGAGGTCGTAGGGTCACCCCCCCCCTCCTCCCACACAGTTAGTTTTTTTGCCATATGTCTCTAAAATTTTGTCTGTAATTATGTAATTTTAGTAAAATTTTAGGTGGTGTATCATTTATTGATTCTTCACTGGAATCACTCATTTTTAATTATTTTTTAGCTCAAACTGCACAAATACACACTGATATTACTTTGACAGCTTACGCGTTAATTTGAATTTTTAAAACGAATAGTTTCCTATGTACTTAATACGCGAACTGTGATTGGTCGATTCCATATACATCCTAGAGTGTATATGAAATATATCCGTTCAGATAACTGATGGAATGGCCCACTTATCCGTTCTACAGACTGTACAGAAAACGACAAATTTACATAAGGAAGTAGAAAAAATACTTTAGAATCAGATTTTGAATGGTTCTATTATCTTGAAAGTCAAGTCAAGAAAATTTATAAGTTGAATGTTGTGTGTGTATTAAAAATTTTCTTTGGATATCCACTTTGACATCAAATGGGTATTAAATTTATAACAAACGTTTCAGTGAAGATCCACTAATATGAATGAATTATAAAAACAGATAAATAGCGTCAGACCACGTATAGGAAGTAGAATTTTATCACAATACTTAAGGTAATTCAAGTCATATATAAGGTGAAATTCTTTTCAAAGACACGTTTTTGTCTTCTAAAGCAATACACTGACGGAAACATTCAAGGTGGTGTCGGCTAATAAGGAATCAATGCCACAGTGAGAGTATTACGACTACGCAGTCATGAATCATTAAGATTTACTAGCTAGGAGAGGTACACTTTATACACCTGAAGTTTAATTACGTCAAAAACAGCCCAAAAGTTTCTTTTTTAAATGTGTGTTTTTGCTAATCGTGTTGTTAATTTTTACTAAAGGAATTAAAGAACATTCTATTTCACGTGAATTTTTTACGGTTTACATTGTAAATTTAGAAATGTCACTACATTCTTATGTGTCATCGTATACTGTTGTTTTTTGCAGGTAATAATAGAAAACTGTTTATCATTTTTTAATACGACAACCAGCAAAAATTTATCAGAACAAGAAGTCAAAAGGTAATAAAAATAAGTAAAAAATCTTATTTAAACTTGGAAAGTTATATGGAGTAGTAAGGAGAAACACGTAACTTTTAACAGTATAACAAGAACAAGAAAAGGGACATGCATCATAACATGAAGTTAAATCTTAAAAAATGCAAATCATCCACCTTGCATCACTTTCGTTCGATTAAATCGCTATAGTAGAATGCGGTCGCGGTGAGACGTACGGAGTAGGGTGGAGTTTATATCACGCCACCTAGTCCATCCTTTACATCGCTTACGTGAAAGCGAGACAGATGATTGTTCCGTTGTTACCGCGCGAATGAGTGTGTCCAGAATTGAACTTGTCTAGTTTACAGATTTGTGCGAGTTGAGTTGTGGAATATTTGAGAGTAATATATAAGCTTATGAGTAATAATAATTATTAATTATTTATTTGCCTTATTTACTATTTATCTAAACATAATTTTCTACTAATCTTATGCAGAGGAAATCCCTGCCTGGTCTCTTTATCTATTATGCCTTAACGATCCCACTGCCAATTCCTCGTATAATTCCTTTGATGTATTTGGGTAACCCATCAGGTGTACCAGTTTTTTTATAGCATCTTCAGATTCTTGTAAGCTTTCTCCGGCTTTTTGCATACATGATTTAAACTGAGTCCGATATACTTGGTACAGGTGTTGGTCGCCATACCTCAGCCTAATGCAGCCTCCAATGCTTTAAAATGCTGTTGCTGCGTCACTGGAATCGTCTGAAATCATTCTGATGCTTTGCCCCTTAATGCTTAAACTAGTATCGTAGCCTTTTCTTCATTATGTCGATTATTTGCACACGCAGCTGCCCCAAACTGTCGTTTATAAATTGGCCATGAAATTTAACTATCAAAGGAAGGAGGTTGTAACCGAAGGCCTGATGATATTACTAGCTGGACACCTTTTTCTCTTAACTGTCGTTCCAGTTGTTCGATTTTTCTCTCGACTACACGGACTTTTCCTTTAATATCACTAACTTTCCCTTCGACGTCATTTACTTTTTTTATACCTTATCTACATTTTCTTTGACTTCATTAACTTCAGCCTTAACAACGCTTGTATGCTCCTTGATTTCATGTCTGATTTCTTCAGTGGCTGAAAGGATAGTATCCTGTTGTATCTGTATAATTTTGTGTAACTCTTCCTGTCGTGTCATTTTTCCTGTTTTTTCCTCGTGAAGTCTTATCTCCAGGTCTTCCATAATTTTCTTCATTTCATCCTCGAATTCATCTTTATCTTCTTTATGTCGGCGTTCTTGCTTTCCTTTCTCTTCTAGACGTTCCTTTTCCTGATGTACCATGATTTATCTTAGTTCATCTTTCCCTTATTTACGTTGTTGCTCTTGTTTTTTTTCTTCTTGACGTCCCTTTTCTCGTTCTTCTTTTTCTTCTTGACGTTTATTATCTTGTTTTCGTCTGTTTTTCTGATATAACATAATTTTTTTTAGTTCTACAAGCAAGTCCTGTGTTTTTCAGGCCATACTTCTTGTTTCCATCAGATAGTTCTCGAAATAGCACTATCAAGTCTTATTTAGAGGCTATACTATCCTCAAAATGCCACAAACAGGTCTTATTTAATGTTTATACCACTTCCCAGATGAAAGAACTTAAGTGACTATATGAATTTCTAAATAAAATGTTTAGAGATTTTCTTAAACTAACATGAATAAGTCGTATCTACGCCAATTGTTACGTATTTACACCCTTTAATACACGTCCCAAGCGTGGATTCAATAATTGCAACACGAATTGTCACTAACCACTTATTTATTTAATGCCAAATTAACTTACAATAATTAGTCCTTATTTATAATTACAATACTAATTATTACTTAAAACCACTATAACACACTCTTGTTACTGTACTGTACTGCTCTGATCACTTTGTTCTTTCTTTTGATCTGATCGAATTTCTTTTCAAATAGAACTATGATGCGTTGGTCCCACTTCTTATATACCCCGTGGCGCTTATTCCAGATCCTTCTTTATGATTCTAGTTCGTCATTCTAGACGGTTCTCCTCTTTTCTAGATCTCTATGGTAGGAAGGATCCAAATTCGCCGGTAGCGCCATCTCTGGGCCGACTGACGAACTTGCATTCTGTTGCTAGCTTCTCTCCACTAAGGAGACTGCCTATAGAGGCCTCTCTCTGTAAGGGAGTATATAGTCGAGCTCAAGTTTACAGTGCATTCAAAAAGGCAATAAAACTTTACGACCTCATTAAAATACCGTTAAACTAGTCGCAAAAGTAATGGACAGGTAGACAATTTTTTGTATAATAATGCCTTATAGTAAAAAAAAATCATGAAGTTTAAACTATGTTTAAATGGTTAGATATTGCCGCAAATGTTCGAGCTATTCTATTGGCTATGACGTAATAGCATAATCAGCAGAGAAACGAGCGCTAGTGGAAAGGCGGAGCCAACAAAGTTGTGCAAAACGTATGCGCGGCGCTGTCGAAGTTATATTAAATGCGCGCGTATGTGACGATATACGTCACGAGAAACCGGCAAACTGCCGTATTTTAAATACGCTCTAATCTTAAGCCTATTCGTTTTACAATAAAACCAATAATAGTCGGTAAAACTACCTTCAAATTATATTTATAACATATTGAAGAGTCATACTATAATGCTATATTATTACTTTTGTCATTTTCGTTATTGTCTACTAGCCCATTGCGCCCAGGCGCACACTTGAAATATTTAGATCAGCAACTCAGTCGTGGTTTGTTGAAATAGGTTTAAAAATAAATGTCATGAAACGTCGAGATTTTGAATTTGAGCAAAAAATCTTTGTCTGCCTGTCTGCAACTTTTTTTGTGTGCACGTTTACTCTGGAATCGTTTATGATGTTGACTTGAAATGTGGTATACTTATGTATTATAGCGAGATCTGGAACTAGATTATATTTTGATCTAATTCCGTTGAAGGGTCGGGGGGTAAATGGGATAAATAACGGTAAATAGACAAAGCAAGCATGTAATAGTCCATAAAATTGCAATTTAGGGCATGTACGAAAAGTCAAGGTCTCAAAATTTTTTTTTTGCATCAGCCACCCCCCCAATACCACTCCCACACTATTATGAAAGGGAGTAAAAAAAATAAAATGTGATTTAGTGTGTATACAAGAACGAAAGGTCTCAAAATTTTGTTGGCGTTAACGACCCCCTCTACCACCCCCCATTGCCGCCACCACCCTATTATTAAAAGGAGTAAAAAAATAAATTGGGATTTAGTGTATATAAGAGAACCAAGAGGCTCTAAAATTTTTTTTAGCATTTGCCACTCCCACCCTATTATTAAAGGCAGAAAAATATTACATTGAGATTTAGTGTGTATAAGACTTGGATACAAAATCTGGATGTGGAAGTAATGATTCCTTGGGCAGCGGTGTTTAACACCGCTTTACGGTCTAGTATTATTAATATGTACATTATATATACGAATTTTCGGCGCCGTACTATTTCGTTTGCAAGTTGACTCGCCTACTTCCATAGGTCTTTAATGAGCGTCGGCTTGTTTGATGACACCATGCCGCATGGTCCAACAGCCATAATAATGAGATCGTAAAGTTTTTGTTGTCTTTTTTTGAGTGCACCATAAACCTGAGCTCGATTATACACATAACAATAGCATCGTTTGTGGTATTTAACTTCCTGATCTACGAAGTATAGAGAGGAAAGATATGATAATGTCTAGTCATTTTGCAACTCCTTAAATTCGAAATGTTACAAGTGAAGCACTTAAATCGTCTAATAATTCCTTTTATCTGTTTTCCCTTTATCTTTCCAATTTTGTTTATCAATATTTGTTGATTTTAACATCTCGCTAGTTTACTGAAAATAAATACAGCATGTAAGGGCCCCTATAAAATTGTTATAAACTGTTTAACATACAGAGGTTCATAACAATGCCTTGACGTGGGTTCAACATTTTATAAATAAAGCATAAGAAAGAACTCCGTCACTCCGTGAATCGTTGCCTGCAAAATGCAACTCCGTGTCTATTTCTATTCGCTTATATTTATTTGTTGTCGTGCATTATCTAAAATAGTGTGCACAAAAATATTGAATCAAAGAAATATGCCGGGAGTATTTACTGAAATTCTTTTATTTAAAATACTATTAATAGACACAAATGTTATTATTTTGCGTTTGTAGACGTAGTTCATTATTTGCCAGCTGGTGAACAACTTATGTATCGTCAGTATTTAGCACAACAAACAAAAACGACATTCTTAATGCCCCACACGTCATAATTTTGGAACAGCGTGTGGCAGGTCTCGCCGAGGGGTAAATACGTAACTTATCATTGACAGTTGTATATTACATGCCCGGATTGCCCGGGAGGTGAAAATACCATTTAATAACGATAACTGCTGCCGAAGCACGTGTTACGTGATTATTCTGTTTGGTAAAGATGTATTTTATGTACGAGTATTAAATGATAAAGCTGTGGGCGAAATGATGTGCATCTGACAAATATTGTATTTTCTCTAAATAGTAAAAATACAAGTAAATTTATTTACATTAAGAATTTAAAGCCGTTACTAGTGTAAGAAAATTAGCATTTGCAAAAATTAGGAATTAATTGCGACAAAAATTTTTTCTTCACAGAAATATTTTACTGGCGAAAAATGGACATCGCCTTCGGTCTCTTATTAAATTCTGCGCAAAATGAGTGGTTGCTCATTAGTGTTAAAGTATTGATTACATGAATAAAATACACTTGGACAATGGGTTGGAATAATGCAAATTGTTTTCTAAACGATTTGGCATATTAGCCAAATAAAATGGGACGAAATTTGTCGATTTGGATGAAATAATTCAGAACGGACTGAAATTTTGGGAACAGACTTATTTTGTGGTACTTTTTAACATATTAAAAGTCCCCACCCGTAGACGAGGGGAAGGGCAGGGGTGCGGAGAAAATAGGTTAAAAATCGGTTTTTTGCAAAAAAAACTCGGAAAGTATCAATTTTACTGTAAAATATGTACACATGAAAATTATAGGTAATAAAAATCCGCACAATTTCGTTTTTTTTTTTAAACTTCTTACGACCTATTGGAGCCGAGATAGATTTTATGAAATTTTGACATTTTGCTACGACGCAACGGAAACTCGCGCGTTCTTCGTTAAAATCTCAAAAATGGTCGTTCGGATCGCAAAATGTTTCAAATGAAAGTTGTAGAGAATTCGATTACGAACAATTTCCTTTTATTTTACATTTCCATTCGACCAATATTGGCAGAGATATGAATTTTTATACCTCTTTATAGCGCGCACAGTTGTTTCAAAGTGAGAAACTACGACGCGCGTAGACATTTAAATTTATAATGTAAACATTTCCAAGCATGTGACTACAAATCCGAAGGTTTCATGTAAACTGTGACGTCATTTTTGCCATATAAAAGGAAGACCAGACTGTTTACCTGGAGGAGATACAATTGTAATCACACCCGAGGTATATCGCAGGACTTCATGTTCGCTGTTCTCCTGGAGATTGCATTTGAACCACACCTTAGCTACATCGCAGGACTTTAAGTTCGCTGTACTCGCTGGATTATTTTGTGGTCGATTTGCCAAGTGATGTCACACAAAATGCACTCTACGTCTACACCAACTTATCTGACTGTTTAACACGCAATTTCACAATGCCAACATAATTGATAAGTATTTTTACTTGATTAATTCTCCGCTTATTGAATCTGCATTCTGGTTACGGGGTGTAATGAGGAAAATTGACGCATTTGTGGTACTACAAGAATATTAGATTTTTTAAAATGAACTATTAGCTTTGATTTTTAACTCGAAAACATGCTAATATTATATTACCAGTTATTCAGTTATGATTTCATTCACGATTTTAATTCATAAAATTTCATTTTCTGAATATTTTTGTAGTGAAATTTGCGTTTGCAAAATAACAAGTTTATATTCAAGGACTATATATTTTTAGCGTTTATGCAATAGAAAGAAACTATAACTTCCATTATTTCTCATTTGGGTACTATTAAAACCTCCGTTTGTCTAATTTGGGTTAGTGCTGGGTTAATTAGCCCGTAAACTTGTTCGTATTCTGAAGGGTTTACTTTTCATCGAGTACTGAACCGGGACGTTTCGTCTGTTTGAATTACATCTACCCATCCCGTTTTTCATTGTTGCAGTATAATTAAAATGAATAATAATTTTTAAATTTAGAAACTGGAGAAACCTTAGATAAATATCTTTTTATTATTATTTTTTTGTATAGGTTAACTACTATCATATTTACGACCAATTTCGTTGTAATTACACGGCAATCCCTATAAAACACAAAACACAAAATTGATGCTTATATTTTTTATTAAACATCATGGTATATCATAAGTCGTTTTTGAGAGAAAAGAACACAGGGGTAGAATCACAACCACTTGCTCGCTGCTTCAGTATCTGCAATTTTTATGATGTGAAAGGGGTCATATCCAATATCCATTGACATTAATAAATTCGAAGGAAGTTATATTTTATATATGTGAATATGATTTCGATATTTAGGCATCATTAGGTGTATATTTTCATTAAAGTTTCACATGATTGCATGAAGCTCTGTTTCAAGATTATATTATCAACCTAGGCCCCATATCGTAGCGGAGCCCTAAACACCAGGGTCCTATTTACGGGGCGAAGTCCGATCGTCTGGTCTCAAGTATCGGCGTATCATTATAATCTAAATTTATTTAGTATTTAATTCATTTTACATTCACTTTTATTTTCATTTTTCGTCTTTTATTACATCTAAACTTTTCCCAGTTTTATTTATTTTAATTTTTAATGTTTCGACTTTTTTACTTGCTTTTCTTTAACTCACAATGTAGTATTTTTGTTTTCACGTTTGTCCTCATCTTGCATCCTTTATTTAACACATTTTCTGACAGAATTAATTGATGAAATTTTCCACAGGTACTATGATCGGATGACAATACAGTATTCCACCGTTAGTTTTGTAAATATCCTCACGTAGAGGGCGCGGGGGTGAAAATTGATTAAATATACTATCCAACCGGCACCTCCGGCAAAACGTAGAAGGCAACAGATTTTTCGCCTGATTAGATACTTCTACGGGAGGCGTCACAATATTCATGTATGATAATAATTTAATTAAGTATGACTCAAAAGTAGAAAATAAAACATGTTTTTTAACTTGATTTTTTACAAAGTCGTTCTGAAAAGTAAAAAATAATTTTTCATGTACGACGGCAAGAAAAGTAAGTCGTGCGCGCTTTGTATGATTGTATGAATGGGGAAATACAAAGTGCGCACGCCTTGCTCTTCATGTAGTCGGACATGAAAAATTATTTTTTACTTTTTCGTACGACTTCCCAGTTGTTGCGCAAATATAAAAAATCCCGAGACACGTCGATTTTGGACTCTGAAATGACATCCTGCAACGTACAAATTTCACCTCTAAATTCAACACCTTTCGAGTGGCAGTGCAACCACTAAGTTTCTAAAGTTGGGGCTTGTGATACCTCATTTGAAATGTCCTCTATTAAAAAAATGCTATGGTTTTAACATTTATTATAAAAATTAACGGTCTGATTGACGAAATTCGCTACAATAAACGGAAAACGTAAAAACTTAGAGCGTTTTGTTTTTGCGTGCTAGCAAAAACAATTTCAGTGTTCTTTTTCAACAGTGTCTGGTCGATAGCCGCGTGGGTTAAGGCGCGAGGTGGCAATTGCGATTAATCACACGGGCATCGCACCATCGGATTCGAATCCTGGCTCCGGCACTGACACTGTCGGAGGAAATTGTTGCATGTCCGCGTTTTTTCAATGTGTAACCCCCTTCCACACAAGCCCCTGGCTTCTGGAATTGGGGGTTGTCCAATTTCTGTGGTGTTTATTTATTATTATTTATTATTATCAAATAAAAAGAAAACATAAAAACATCAGTATTATTCGTAGCGTGCATTGCCAGTTTTATTGAAAATGCCATAGCGATTGACAGCAATAAATAGTTGGATCGTTGTCAGTGTTTTGCGTATTGTTTGAGTTTTTCTAACTGCAATTTCTAAACATGGTTATAATGTAACAAAATGATGGGTTTGATTTACTTGAAAGTTTATTTTCTACTTTTTAGAGCATTTAAATAAAAACCTTTTTAAAAATATTTATTTAGATAATTTTATTTTTTAGTCTTTGGATATGATGTAATCCCCAGATATCGATTTTGAGACCAATCGGATCATAAACGGTAAAGTCGTCCGCCATCTTGAACTAAATTTTTGACTAGAAATTCGTAATCCGCGACTCCGAAAACTCCCGGATATTGATTTTGATCGATTTGGACCTAAATGACAAAAGTCTCCAGCCATATTGGCGCCGTCATTTTGAATTTCTGAATTTTTACTAAAAATTCATAACCCGCGACCTAGAAAATCCCCAGATTCGATTTTGAGTTGAATCGGATCTTAAACGGTAAAGTCGTCCGCCATCTTGAAGTTGCCATCGTGAACTAAATTTTTGACTAGAAATTCGTAATCGGTGAACCCGAAAAACCCCCCAAATGTCGATTTTGACCGATTTGGACCATAAATGACAATAGTCGTTCGCCATATTGGCGCCGCCATTTTGAATTTCTAAATTTTGACCAAGAATTCATTATTGGCAATCTCGAAAACCCCCAGATATCGATTTTGAGTTTAATCGGATCATAAACGGTAAAGTCGTCCGCCATCTTGAAGCCGCCATCATGTTTTTTCTTATATGAAAATGTTAAAATGTATTGTCACCGGACTTACACACGTGTAAAATTTCAAAGCTCTAGCTTAATTATAATTCAGTCACATTAGAGGTTTCACCTCGGAATGAGAGGTAATAAGCTGTAAACTTGTATAAACCTTTATTTTGGCATTCTAAAAAGTTGTCTCAAAAGTCTCATAAATCTCGTGTCCGCCTCTTAAGATATTCGAGGTCAAAGGTTATAAAAAGTTTTTTGCAAATATCTCGCCTCCTATGGTTTTAATGATATTTGCATTTATTATGAAAACTGTAGAGCATAAAGTTCTCTACAAATTTTGTTGCAAACATTTTTTTATACGCTTAACCGTTTTTGAGTTAGATCGCGGAGAGCTTCTAATCCGATTTTATGGGCTTTGTGATAATTAATTTGGTAATTTCCAACGATTCCAGAAGCTAAGGATACCAACTGTTTTGCATTTGGAAAGGAATTATGAAGTGTAAGCCATTCAACTTGTTTACATACATCACTATTATCTCTTTTTACTCTTGAATCCCTAGCATCAACATGTTGTTCTGCAGAGTCTAAAGAAATGTTACAACTTCTCAATTTCCTCACAAATTGTATTTGTAGCGTACATAGCATATTAGAATGTAATTAAAATATACTTAAAGTATTTCACTTAACAATTTTTCAATTACACGAAGTAGGCAAGTATTAAACGAATATATTTGATAAATGAAAAATACTATTAAATATAATGTATTAATTAGTAAATAATGCAATTTATTCATAATTATGGATTTTTTAGTGATTAATTAACTTTAAACGACGCCGACGCGACGTATTATTTACCGGGACTCACGGTTGACCTGGCATGGCTAAGCGTTGCGCGCTCTCCGCACTCTATCTCAAAAACGGTTAAGTGCATAAAAAAATGTTTGCAACAAAATTTGTAGAGAATTTTATGCTCTACGATTTTCAGAATAGATGCAAATATCACATTAAAACCATAGGAAGCGAGATATTTGCGAAAAACAAATTTTTCTGATCTTTGATCTTGAATATCTTAAGACGCGGACACGAGATTTTATGGGACTTTTGAGACAATTTTTAGAATCCCAAAATAAAGGTTTATACAAGTTTACAGCTTATTATCTCTCATTCCGAGGTTGATCCTCTTTTTTGGCTTAAGTGACTGCATTATTAGAACTAATCGAAATTTTGATTGCAAGATTTGACCTAAACAAACTAACTAACATTGCAAGTTAAATAAAAGCTTTTAAAAACGGAAAAATTGAAAAATAAATAGGTTTTTAAAGTCAAAGAAATTTAACCTTCTGCAGATATGTTATATTTGATGAAACTTATTGGTTACAGTAGTGAACGTCGAAATCCAATGATGCTACTATAACTTAGCGGAGTTGAAACTTTAGCCATTTAAGAAAATAAACTCAAAAAGTTAAAATTTCAGTCATGTGGCTATAGAATACACATTTTGACGAGAATATAAAGTTCTTAAACATTTTTTAACGAATAAAGAATTAATTAAACAACGAGAGTATGTAAACTCGTAAAGGAAATAACTAAATACGTGAAGAAAGTAGGGACAGACTTTTTTTTAAACGTAAATATTATTAGGTTATTAATGTTGAACGAACGCTAATATAGATAAATCGATAGATAGGTTAATATACTTTTGTTTTATTTATGAAGCAATAATAACCTTTGGTATTTATATTTACCGACATATTTACATTAACAGGCTGAAAATTACACGTCGCGTGGGGAATCATAACGTTAATAAAAATGTTTTCGTAGTTCTCGGCTCTGTGTGGGGTGTTCAATGCATCATTTACGAGGTTCGTCATATTTCCTATATTATTATCTCTGCTATAATAAGTAAGCCTAGAACAATGGAATAAAATTCCTATAGGTTTATAGAAAATGTCCCAGTAATTTAGTATCCTGTAGACAATAATGATAATATTTATTTCTAAAATAGTAACAATAGTTTGCAAGTATGTGGTAGGTATGACATTAGATTTAAAGAAGTAAATAAATGGAGGGTACTTTGCGGAAACCCAATAGCTTGATTTCGAAAGGAGGTAAAATAATAATACAATAAAACATGTGTGCGAACCTAGACTGCAAAATAACAAACAGTATTGTGAACAATTGAAATTTAAAAACAGTGTTTTTAATTCTTTTTTGGATATATATTTGGTCGTACTGTAAAAAATGGAATATCGTTGACAATAATAATTCAGATCGAATATGTATTTAACCAGAGATTTAACCTAAAAAAATAAATAAAAGACGCTTTATTACCTATAATCTTTTAAAAAAATTTAACATCCATTTAGATTGTATTGATTTGGATTGTAAATTGTTTCAGGAGTCGTTTGACTCTGAGTAGCCTTACTTCATTTTGACCTAAAAGATATTTTTTGGTTTTTTGTAATTTCCCTATGTCTTCAGGCGTTAATTTCGCCTTCTCCAGGTACTTTAGCCTAATGCGGATTAACACCTTGCATTCGCAAAGTATATATTCCGCAGTTTCAGTTGCAGTATCACAATATCTGCATTTGTCGTCTACTGCCTTGCCTATATTCTTGAGATGATATCTCAAGGGGCAGTGGCCAGTTAGAAGGTCTATTATCAGCCTTGATTCGGATTTTTTAAGTTCGAGAAGCCTTGTGGCATTCTTTGCCGAAGAAGTTATAAACTTTTTCGCTTGTCTTTGACCTGGACTGGAGTATTCCTCCAGTAGGACTTTTTCTGATCCTTTTCCCATTTCCGGATCTCCTCCACTATGTGGTCTCTTTGCCAGATCACAAAGCGGTTCAAGTCCAATGAATTAATTGTGCTTCAGCTTCTTTTTTCGCAAGGCTGTCAGCAAGTTCATTGCCTTGTACTCCCTCACGCCCTGGCACCCACATCAAGGCAACCTTATTGTTGTTGGCCAGTTGCTTCAGGGATTGTCTACATTCCCAGGCAATTTTAGACTCGAAGGTATAGGACCTTAGAGCTTTTAATGCTGCCTGGCTATCTGATAGTATGTAGATCTTTGCCCTTCGAACGCCTTTATTTGGACATTCCTGGGCACACAGATCTATAGCATGAATTTCTGCTTGGAAGATGGTTGGGGTGTTACCGAAGGCTCTGGATAGCCTACATCTAGGTCCTGCTACGCCCAACTCCTATACCTCTTCAGCCATCTTAGATCCATCTGTATACCAGATGAGTGACCCTTGTTCCAATCTCAGTCCCTTCATCTTGCTCGTCTGATGGCTTTCGATCAGCACGTCAAACGGACATTCAAAATAATAATAATAAATGAACACCACAGGAATTAGACAACCACCAATTCCAAAAGTCAGGGCTTGTGCGGAAGGGAGTTACACATTGAAAAAACGCGGACATACAACCATTTCCTCCGACAGTGCCAGTGCCGGATCCAGGACTCGAACCCGGTGGTGCGATGTCCGTGTGATTAATCGCGATTGCCACCTTGCGCCTTTACCCACTTAACCCACTCGGCTATCGACCAGACCAAAAGTCCTGTTTGATTGGCATGGGATCATGGATTTTGACCAACCAGATCGCCTGGTTTAAATTTATGTGCCTGATACAGTCGTGGGACACTAAGTTCTGCCTCCTTCCTCACATGCAAGTGCAAAGGAAGTAGGTCAGACATAGCCTCCATGCTGTGGGACACGACTACATTGTTCCTGTAGTCCCTAAACAGGCAAGGCGTGGCAGTTTCTGCAACTTTCATTTTCGGCCTCAGACCCCAAGTCTTACCAAATAGACTACGGCACGGCACGTCCATATTGCCGCTGTTGCTTTAGTAAGTATCCTTTCCAGATGTGAGTTCCAGGTAAGTTTTTGGTTCAGGATTATTCCTAGATACTCGAATTCATTTAAAAAGTTTACCATCATTCCATTCAGCATAGGAGTTCTAAGATTAAGTTTTCTCCTTTAGGTGAACGGAACAATGTTTATTTTTCTCGGATTGACATTAAGCCCCTGTGACGAGCATCATTTGCATATTATGTTTAAGACAATTTGCATGAGGTTTGAGGCCCGAATTACTCATTTTATGGAGGAGATCGTCGACCACCATTGACCACAGTAAGGGTGATAGGACTCCACCTTGTGGACATGTGGACAACCCCTGACTGCAGTCACCGTAGCCGACTTATCCCCCACACTTTTATTAATTATTCTGATTCTGAGCATGGATTGTATCCATTTAATTGTAGGTGACTGTATTCCCCTTTTTTCGGCGGCTTTTTGTATGGATTCATAGAAGGTGTCTACGAAAGCACACATACCCACTTCTTTAGCCATGAATGTTTTTCAATGCCTTGGACCAGGCAATGTAGAGAATTTATTGTTGATTTGCTAGGTTGATAGGCAAATTGTTTAGAATGAAGCGGTATTCGGAAGGAGCGGAAGGATTTCGCTTCTGACATGTGTGTCTAATAGTTTCTCCATTGTTTTTAGGACAAAAGAAGTTAAGCCAATGGGTTGATAGGATTTAGACTCCTCTGGTGGACGTCTGCCTATTTTTGGAATAAATGCCACCTTAACTTCCCTCTAAGCTTGGGGAATATACCCAAGTATATAACTTGCTATACATATACTTCTCAGGCATGGGATAAGTTCCGCAATTCCGTGTTGAAGTAGGGCAGGGAAAATGCCACCTTTGCCCGGTGATTTAAAGATTTATTGATTTGGATACTTACGAACTGATAGATGGACATTTTGAAAATTGTTCAGAATTAGCGATAACTAAAAATCTTGTCAAATTTTTGTCATTACTTACAATCCTAGGAAAGTGCTTAGTAAATGAATACAAACTGTAATTGGATCTTGTATTCCTGCTAACTGCTGATTGTTCATAAAAAATATCGAGGAACAATAAAATTAATATTGAAAAGTTGATAATCAGACAGAATAGTTTATTTTCTAGAAAATTTTGGTCTAAAGGTTTTGTATCGCTGAACAGTTCAAAGCGCGACCTTCTCATCATATGGAAAAATTGACCTTGAACATAAGTAGGAACATGAGAGATAAAAGTTATAAACGCCACAGACAAAGACTTGTTTTAGTACTGTCGTGAGCAGAAAAAATAGGCCAACTTTTTTTTCTCTAATGTAAATCTGTCTCTACTTGAATATGTAAAAGTAGCCGAAATAAAACAGATATCACTTTTAATTTATTTTTTATTTTAATGCTGTAGTTATTGCTATAGTAAATGATGGATGGTTAATGAGATAAATTGCATTGCGTTATAATATTAACATAAATTTGGTGTGCAACATTTTAAGAAAGTGGAGAATAAACGGTACGATTAGTAGAAATCCTGGATCAAAGGACAAAGGATATCCTACTTAACCAGAAACTAACTATTAATGTTTCGTTATTGCACCATTTCTCACAATAATCATTAGTAATAATTAAAATATGATGGGGGTTTATGAGGCTAAATAATTAAATAAAGAAACAAGCTATTGTCTTATACCTCAAGAGAAACAACAATGCAGCTACGGACACGTGTTTCGGAGTTATTGCTCCTCATCAGCGTAGCATAGCTTAGCGAATATATGTTATAAATCGAGCAAAACCAGCAAAGGTCGGAAAGTACAGTACACAGTACTCGATTTGTACTTTCATACTTCATGTGCCACATTTAGGGCCTCAAATGAGAGCAATCAGTACGACGAGCTCTATGTGTGCTGCCCTATTTCCACCTGGCAAACACTAAGTAAAATATGATGGGGGTTTATGAGGCTAAATAATTAAATAAAGAAACAAGCTATTGCCTTATACCTCAAGAGAAACAACAATGCAGCAACAATATTGGCTAAGCTATGCTACGCTGATGAGGAACAATAACTCCGAAACACGTGTCCGTAGCTGCATTGTTGTTTCTCTTGAGGTATAAGGCAATAGCTTGTTTCTTTATTAGTAATAATGTTTTCCCATGCATTATTTACTATTTCCAGTAATTCTTCGGCATTCCGTGGTCTCACATTTCGTTTTTGGATACTTCTTACGAGTAGTCCCCATACTTCTTACACAGGGTTAAAATCTAGACTATGACTGGGCCAGTTAAGAACATTGATGTTGTTATCTTGAAACCAGTTAGTTACGGTATGAACACAACAATTGTCTTGTTGAAATATGAACTCATTATTAGGAAATAATTGTGACGCAGAATGGAGCATAATATTGTCTAAAATCCTAATATACGTTTCACTATTATATCGTTTCTTAGTATGCCACAAAACACCAGGACCGCGTGCCGATACCCAAGCCCACATATTGACGGAAAATCTACCACTTTTATCATTGTTAGATATATATTTCTCATCGAATCGAGTATTCGGAGGGCGGTAAACACGGATACGACCGCTGTGTGTTGACTGGAAAGTTTTTTCGTCTGTAAAGATTACATTATTCCAAAAATTTACATCATGCGCTAAAAATTCAAGCGCAAATTCTACTCGAGCTTCTTTATGTTCAGCTTTAAGTAAGTATTTCTGTGCTGCTGCGTGACAGCGTAGCTCTGATTCTCTTACTCACCGGCAACCAGTGTACTACTCGATCCAGGAAAATTCGTTTCTTCAGCAGCCTGAATAACTGAGTAAAATGGATTTTCTAGTAAAGCATTTACCAATTGCAAATCTTGTTGTTGAGTTGATATCCTTCGTAGCCCTGATCCAGGATTTCTACTAATCGTACCGTTTATTCTCCACTTTCTTAAAATGTTACACACCGAATTTTTGTCCACTTTCTTAAAATATTTGACACCGAATTTTTGTCAATATTATAACGCAGTGCAATTTGTCTCATTGACCATCCATCTTCTGCTTTAGCAATAATCCCAGATATAACTAAATCGCTTATATGAGGTATATTAGTTTTTTGCGCACTTGCAATAAATTATGACGACTAACTGATAATGTCACAAAAATTAAAGTTAGATGTACACAACTAGATTTTAGAAAATACCGTTATAAGACTTGTTCTATTTTTGTTTGCTCACGACCGTACGTATCCCAAGAAGCGTAAACTCTGCGCTTCTTGTACGTATTCAACCACCTTAGAAAGAGGTACGTTCCATCAAGGGTAAATCTAGGCGTTAATTAAATTGCTTTCATTAATCATTTTCATTTGTGGTCAATGTTTTGTGTTTTGTTAGTATGTTCTACGAAGGCGTATAAAGGCCACGGTGTATTTTATTTTATAATTTACTCATAAACTGGGAATTAGGCTAATTTACACTTACAAACTGGAAATTATGTTAATTTACACTTAGCAGCTGGGAATTATACTAATTTACAGTTACAAACTGGGAATCATGCTAATTAACACTTAGCAACTGGAAATTATGCTAATTCACAGTTACAAACTGGGAATTATGCTAATTTACAGTTACCAACTGGGAATTATGCTAATTTACACTTAGCAATTGGGAATTATGTTAATGTACAGATACAAACTGGGAATTATGCTAAGTGTAAATTAGTGTAATTCCCAGGTTGTAAGTATAAATTAGCCTAATTCCCGGTTGACAAGTGTAAATTATAAAATAAAATACACCGTGGCCTTTCTACGCCTTCATAATGTTCCTTCAAGTATGAGCTCTGGAACTCTCCTTAAATAATTGTTGCCTTCGATTACTTTGATTGTGTTTTGTTTATTGTTTTGCAGCGTTGCCTACAATGTAAACCGTGGCTGAACATTTCAGCAATTCAGAATATGCAGACATATTTTTGATTATCTATGGTGATATTGCTTACGATGTCCAAATCTAAGCTGACAATCAGAAATTTTCAAAAGTTGCAACAATTGCAACAGTTTTTATTACCAAAACTTCTTATTTTTAATGAACGATCAACGGTTAGCGTAAGTACAAAACGAATAAATACGCCCTATATAATTTTCTGCGAAAAGTATAATAAACTTGTGACGCTGACGGTTTTAACACGAGCAACTTTGAAGTGGCCCTGAAAAATATCAATAGAGAACCTAGTTACTTTACACATCTTTAATTTAAATTAATGGTTATTCAATTTCTCTGAAACACCATTTAACGTGGGTAACCGTGAATAGTGAAGAAATCGAATACTTTGCTAAGAAAACGTGATTGTTATTTGTTGGATTTCGTTGTAAACAAAAGTAGTTATCTAAGCATAAAGACAAATCGATGTTATAAATTGGGTTTCGAATTGGATAAAGATGTTGAAACTTTTGAGGTTTCCCTCAGTTAGATTTCAACTTTCTACATTTCATATGACGATTGATAAAGATAATACTTGTTCTTCACGAACCGATAAAGTTCAGGAATGTTAAACCCTTGATATATATTTGTAACGGGCCACTTGACGTATGCCTGCCATTTTTACTTTGGTCTTATAATTAGTAGCATTGGTATGTACTGAATAAAATAAAACATTTTAACTTCTATAATAATTAGTGACATGCATCACCAGGAGGAGGAAAATCGTTAATCGTACATTTTTCAGTAGTATTTTCAGAAAACTCTCATACTTTGACCGTATCGATATCTATCTATACTTCTCTTAGTAGCACTTTCCACTAACAGCAATTTGGTACATTTTTCTATCTCCACCACTGCATTGCATTGTTACTTGCTGCTCTCTAACGGAGAGAGATATAATTAGTCCCTGTGCAGAGTGAAGGGAGACCTGTTCAGTTGGTTGCCGGTGAAACAGCGCCATCTGTGGGCCAACTGACGAACCGCCATTTAGCACCTAGAAGACTATAGAAATGTGCAGCATATTCGAAACGGTTCTGGAAGGAGATTCGAGTACGTTCGACGTATATATATAAGGATGAATTCTAGCAGAGAGCTCATATATATATTAGATGGCAAGTGATCAGATGAAATAAAGAACAGTAACAAGTTGTGATTTAAAGTAATGAATTTATGTTAGATTAAAGTTATTACTATTTGTGTTATTTTTAAGGATTAATTATTGTAATTTAAGTGATTAATAAATCGGTTGTTTGTGAAGATTCTTGTTGCAATTTATTGAACCTACGTACAGGGTATTAAACATAATATTTTTAGTCGCAAACTCCTCTTAAATCCTTATTTTATTATAAGGAAAGTAACCAGACTGCAACCAAAGTTACAAATCTGGCGCGTTAAGTGTAATAATTGCATATTACCATCAAAACGCTAATGCTTCGATTGATGGTAATATGCAATTATTACACTTAACCAGATTTGTAACTTGCAATTTATAGATTAACTGCATGCTTATTGTCAGTTTTACAATGTATTCGTAGGTAGCCACGATGTAGTAGAAGTTGCTGGCGGGCGTTGCCGACTGAATATCTATTTAACATTTTGCTTCAATACATATTTCACTTAGATTACTTAATTTAAAACCGCTGCCCAAGGAATCGCTACTTCCACGTCCAGATTTTGTATCCAAGTCTTATACACACTAAATCCCAATGTAATATTTTACTCCCTTTAATAATAGGGTGGGGGTGGTAGAGGGGGTGAATAATGCCAAAAAATTTTAGAGGCCCTTGGTTCTCGTATACACACTAAATCCCAATTTAATTTTTTACTCCCATTAATAATAGTGTGGAGGTGACAGTGGGGGGTCGCTGATGCCAAAAAAAATTTTGAGACCTTGACTTTTTCGCACATGCCCTAAATTGCAATTTTATGGACTCTTACCCGCTTACTTTACCTATTTACCCTTATTTACCCCATTTACCCTCGGACCCTTCAACGGAATTAGATCAAAATATAATCTAGTTCCAGATCTCGTTATAATACATACGTACCAAATTTCGAATCAACATCATAAACGGTTCCAGAGTAAACGTGCTCACAAAAAGCTACAGACAGACAGACATTTTTTTCAGCTCAAATTTAAAATCTCGACGTTTCATGACATTTTAAGCCTATTTCAACAAAAAAAAATATTTTTTGCGTTACTATACTTCCCCTGGACGTGGAAGTAAAAGATATTGGTTGCAATATCAGGACATTCTGTATGAAATCCCTGACCGTACTGTTGAATTTACCCCGTACTCTGATTGCTATGTCATCAGCAGAGCCCTTATACGGTAAAACCTTTGCTGTTAAGTGTCCCTCAGATGTTTGGATACTACACCATTCTGGCTTCTGCTGGTTTTTACGGGCAAATTGTGTCAAAAAGAGTGACTAACGTTTATCAAATACAAACGGTGTACTACCAAGTTTCAATAATATGTTATCTGCAAAAACAAGAAAAAAATAGGGGTATGCCATGTCCGTATTACACCATGCCTTGTATACTACATGAAATACGTATTTTCAATCGCGATGCACAGAATTTTTTTGTGACTCAGACATAAACAAATCGTCGTAGTGTCGTCGCCTTGGAATAAAGGATACATAGGTTGCGTATAGTTTAACTGGCAAATAGCGTTCAACAAAAAGGGCAACAAAAGCAAGATTCGAGGTAAAGGTGAATGAACTTGGTCGCGGCGAGATTTAACAACACACAAGTCACTGCCGCGATACAATGAGAAAACCGAAATAAAAAGGCGGTTCATTGTTAGGACAATTTAAATAACCTTGAGACCTGCCAAATAATTTATAACATAACGGACGGTATTTCGAACTCTTCCTAAAACTGGATGATGATTAATGACAATTGATTTTATTTTAGTTAGTTGCGTTTCTACGTAGGAAAATGTTTATTTAACGTTTCAGTCACTGAGTCTACTCTCGGTTCTATTATTGGAACGTTTTGAATAAATAATTTCAATTTGGTGAAATATCAATATTAAAATGTTGATGATTTATTGATTAATGCCAACAGTAAAGAAACGGTCAGTCAAATGAATCACTCGTTAATGGTTTCATCATTATATTAATTTACAGTTTAGATTGATTTCTATGACCGCCAAATTTTGTTTATAATTGACAAAATATTTAATAATTTCACGATAAAATAATCACCCCTTATCCACTTGGTTTTTAGAACATGTTTAATTTAAGTTTTTATTTAAGTACAGGGTGTATGTGATCGAAGGACCAAAGATAATGGACCAAAAATTTGTAGACAAAATTGGACTTTAATTTCTATACTATAAAATGATAATGAAATACACCAATTTTACTAATGCTCCAAATCCTCTGGTTGCAAAACAGAGTAATGTTAAATGTCTCTAAAAGACTTCACTACTAATTTTGGATTTCTTCCCCAATATCGAAATTTCTTTTCTTAAAGCATTTTCAAGGAAGAAAGATTCCATGATAATACATATACAGTATGGTGAAAATGTATAAAATAAATTCAATATTTCATATTCATTTAAATATGTTTTTGCAATAAATAATTCAGATCGTTTACTTATAATAATAATAATAATAATAATAATAATAATAATAATAATAAATTAGCAGGAGGGGCTAACCTCCATCTATTAAGCCTTTGGTGAGTAGCGCCACCACTTACTCCAGCTAGGGGTGCAAAACCGAACCGGCAGCCCTTGTGCACCCGGGAGGGGAAAGCATCTTCCCCTCTGGTGTCGGTCGTGGGCCTGCTGGGCTAACCACCCACAGGCTCTAACCTTTGGTTCCAGCAGGCCGAAGACTGGGCCCCCACGATCGACCCCGTTCGGATAGGGGTCAAGGGCAAGGTGGTGGGGCCCAACCGGATAGACCGCCCGTTGGCGACGTACGCAACGAACAAGGACGCTTTGAGTGGACAGATGAACTGAGGGATGAGCTTCTGCATTGTTATGAAAGCAGTGAGCCCGCGCGGAGGGGGTACATGGCGCGGATGCATGCTCTGTGGTGTGAGAGGCTACCAGAGCATAGCGCCTTCACGCCACAAAATCTGCGTGACTATGTATCCCACCTTCGTAGTAGGGGCTACGTGAGGGCTGCTCCTGGGCCGGTGAATGAGGTGGCCGAAGAGCCGCCACATTCACCGGTTGAGGACGTGGCTCTCCTCGTTCCGCCAATACCAGAGGGCCTCAGTACCAGAAGGGGGTTACACCGTCTGAAAACCCCCGGGCCACAAGACCTGGCCAGAGTGGACGCTGAACTTCGTACAGCGCTACCAGAAGAGGCTGACATCTGGCAGATAAATTGTGCCGTGTATGCCGCTGCTCAACGCTCGTCTCAGGTGGAGAGGCGAAATACCTCTTCCCCACAGGAGAGAGCGCAGCGGCGCATACAAAAGATGGAAGCCAAGATCCAGTCGGCGAGGCAACACGCATCCCGTATCCAATGTGTGATGGACTATATGGCGGCCAACAGGCCGTTCACGCCTAAAGTGCGTCGATTAGCCGCCAACTTAAGACGCGTCCATCACACACTCAATGAGGCAGTGCTGCGAACCACCAAACAGCACTGTCTCGACAGGATACGGATGCTAGTGACTTGCAAAAAGTCATTAGTGAGGCGGGCGAGGGGGCTTGCGGAAAATAAACTGTTCCGCGAGAAGCCCTCGCGCCTTTTCCAACCGCCTCCGCGTGTTGTAGACAATCCGCCGACTGCAGATCAGGTGGAGAACTTCTGGAAAACGCTGTACGAGGAGAGGCTTCCACTCAACCGAGATTCTCCGGCCCTTGCACACTTTGAAGCCTTTTGTCAAAGGCTTCAGCAACCACAGGAAGTGTGCGAACCAACAACCCCAGAAGAGGTTCGTAGGGCTCTTGATGGCTCTAAGAACTTTGCTGCTCCAGGTCCCGATGGGATAAATAACTTTTGGTGGAAAAAGTTATCGAGCACCCACCACCATTTGGCCAGAATATTTAATTCCTGGTTAAATGGGGAGCAGCAAATCCCTTCTTGGGTTGTTGAGGGGCGGACAGTGCTGATCCCCAAGAACGGAGATTTGTCCAACCCAAAGAATTACAGACCGATAACCTGTCTAAACGCATGTTACAAGGTGTTTACACGCATTTTGTACATGCGGGTGCTCCACGCAGTTGAACCGGTTTACGAACGGATATATGAGCAACGAGGGTCGAAGAGAGGTGTCGCTGGCTGCAAGGAGAACCTGTTGATTGACAGATGTGTCACGCAGGACTCCATGCAGTATAAGCGGAACCTCTCTATGGCCTGGATCGACTACCGCAAGGCATTCGACATGACATCGCATGAGCTCATTGTTCACTTGCTCCGATGTCTTGTGGTACCCGGTCCCGTAGTGAGGTGTATTGAAGAACTGATGCCGCTCTGGAGGACTCGCTTTACCATAACATCGGGTAACGATAGAGTCCAAACAGAGTCGGTAACATTCAGAAGAGGAGTATTTCAGGGAGATTCCCTCAGCCCCCTTCTGTTTTGCATCTCACTACTGCCATTATCCGTCTCGCTCCGGAAAACCCGTGGCTACAACTGCGGTACCCCCGGCGACAGGAGGCATAAGGTCACCCATCTATTTTATATGGATGACTAAACTTTATGCCTCTGGAGAGAGGGATCTCCAACAGTCCCTTAGGGTGGTACAGGAGTATACGCAGGCTGTCGGTATGCAGTTCGGGTTGGACAAATGCGCACTGATCCATCTCAAGAGAGGACGATGCGGTGACTATGGAGAGGACGCGCAGCTCGTGGACGGAAGCATCTTACACCATCTAGATGCCGGAGAGTCGTACACTTACTTGGGTGTCGAGCAACGCTCCACCCAAGAAGTGAGTGTAGTGAAAAACGCTCTCCGCGGCAAGTATCAGCACCTACTCCGACAGATCTGGTCTTCAGAACTGTCGGGGAAGAACAAGGTGTCTGCTACAAATATGCTTGCCGTTCCGATCCTTCTCTACTCTTTCGGAGTAGTGAAGTGGACTAGAGAAGAGCTGCGTCAACTCGATGTAGTAACCCGCAAGAAGATGCATCTCAATAGGAGCTTGCATCCTAAATCGTCCGTTCCACGGTTATATCTCCCACGACATCGGGGAGGCCGTGGACTCTTGAGCTTGGAGAGTCTCCATAGCAGGATGGTTCTGGAGGGAGCATGTAAGGTCATCAGGAGTTCGGATCCCCTCCTCTGCATGGTCCGAGACCATGAAAATGCAGAGGTAGGAGCTTTTCTCTTTAAGGCAGCACGCAGAGCAGCCGATGAACTTGGTCTCATCTTCGACGTCGAGCGGGTAAACCCCGACTCTGTCACCGAGTTGGAACCCGTTCGACTAAAAGCCCACATTAGAGCTGCAGAACACAACATCCTTCTGCAGCTCCATAAGGATAAGCCATTGCACGGGATCTTCTATAAAAATATAGAAGACCTCGGCTTATCCGAAAGGCTGACCTTTGCCTTCTTAAGGTCAGCTGGGCTGAAGTCTGAGACCGAGGGATTCATAATGGCTTGCCAGGATGGTGTATTTAACACTCTCGTCTATCGACGTCGTGTCATGGGTATGGAGGTCCCTGATGTCAGCTGCAGGGCCTGCCGCAGGGCGCCGGAGACTGTAATGCACTTACTGTCGGCTTGCCCGACTTACGCAGTCTCGGCCTATATTCATAGACACAACGCAGCATTACGAGTGCTTTACTATCATCTAAGGCACTCGTATGGGATAGACGAAACACCAGTGCTGCCTTACGTTCCGGGGGATATTGAGTCCGTTGTGGGGAATGAGAAGTGCCTAATTTATTGGAACTACTCGTTTCCCACCGTCAGGCAAATACAAGCCAACAAGCCTGACATAGTACTCCTCGACCACCAACTCAAGACAATGTATGTCGTGGAATTCTCAGCTCCCGCTGAGGGCAACATTGTCTTGAAAGAGGAGGAAAAACGGACAAAATATCGAGATTTGCTCTTCGAACTCCGCAGGCTTTATCCAGGCCATTCTGTTAAAATAGTGGTACTGATTATAGGAGCCCTCGGTGGAATGAGACAGACGCTGCTTTCAGAACTAAAGATCATACCGGCATGCCGAGATTCGGCAGAGATCTTAGCCGGCAGAATGCAGGAGGCTGTCATCCTCGGTTCATTACGTCTACTCAGGGCACACGATTCGCGGACCCGGTAGTCACTCACCCCACGGGCGTGGGGAGTGGCTATTGGTATTACCAGCTCCCCCTCTGTGAGGGTCGGAGCCACAGAGTAGGGTGACTGGTTTTTTGTAAAAAAAAAAAAAAAAAAAAAAAAAAAAAAAAAAATAATAATAATAATAATAATATAAGCAGGAGGGGCTGACTTCCATCTATCAAGCCTTTGGTGAGTAGCGCCACCACTTACTCCAGCTGGGGTGCAAAACCGAACCGGCAGCCCTAGTGCACCCGGGAGGGGAAAGCGTCTTCCCCTCTGGTGTCGGTCGTGGGTCTGCTGGGCTAACCACCCACAGACCCTAAACTTTGGTTCCGGCAGGCCGAAGACAGGGCCCCCACGATCGACCCCGTGCGGATAGGGGTCAAGGGCAAGGTGGTGGGGCCCAACCGGACGGACCGCCCGTTGACGAAATTGGCAATGTCCAAGGACGCTTTGAGTGGACAGATGAACTGAGGGATGAACTTCTGCATTGCTATGAAAGCAGTGAGCCCGCGCGGAGGGGATACATGGCGCGGATGCATGCTCTGTGGTGTGAGAGGCTACCAGAGCATAGCGCCTTCACGCCACAAAATCTGCGTGACTATGTATCCCACCTTCGTAGTAGGGGCTACGTGAGGGCTGCTCCTGGACCGGTGAATGAGGTGGCCGAAGAGCCGCCACAATCACCGGTTGAGGACGTAGCACTCCTCGTTCCGCCAATACCAGAGGGCCTCAGTACCAGAAGGGGGTTACACCATCTGAAAACCCCCGGGCCACAAGACCTGGCCAGAGTGGACGCTGAACTTCGTACAGCGCTAACAGAAGAGGCTGACATCTGGCACATAAATTGTGCCGTGTATGCCGCTGCTCAACGCTCTTCTCAGGTGGAGAGGCGAAATACCTCTTCCCCACAGGAGAGAGCGCAGCGTCGCATACAAAAGATGGAAGCCAAGATCCGGTCGGCGAGGCAACACGCATCCCGTATCCAATGTGTGATGGACTAATATGGCGGCCAACAGGCCGTTCACGCCTAAAGTGCGTCGATTAGCCGCCAACCTAAGACGCGTCCATCACACACTCAATGAGGCAGTGCTGCGAACCACCAAACAGCACTGTCTCGACAGGATACGGATGCTAGTGACTTGTAAAAAATCACTAGTGAGGCGGGCGAGAGGGCTTGCGGAAAATAAACTGTTCCGCGAGAAGCCCTCGCGCCTTTTCCAACCGCCTCCGCGTGTTGTAGACAATCCGCCGACTGCAGATCAGGTGGAGAACTTCTGGAAAACGCTGTACGAGGAGAGGCTTCCACTCAACCGAGATTCTCCTGCCCTTGCACACTTTGAAGCCTTTTGTCAAAGGCTTCAGCAACCACAGGAAGTGTGCGAACCAATAACCCCAGAAGAGGTTCGTAGGGCTCTTGAGGGCTCTAAGAACTTTGCTGCTCCAGGTCCCGATGGGATAAATAACTTTTGGTGGAAAAAGTTATCGAGCACCCACCACCATTTGGCCAGAATTTTTAATTCCTGGTTAAATGGGGAGCAGCAAATCCCTTCTTGGATTGTTGAGGGGCGGACAGTGCTGATCCCCAAGAACGGAGATTTGTCCAACCCAAAGAACTACAGACCGATAACCTGTCTAAACGCATGTTACAAGGTGTTTACACGCATTTTGTACATGCGGGTGCTCCGCGCAGTCGAACCGGTTTACGAACGGATATATGAGCAACGAGGGTCGAAGAGAGGTGTCGCTGGCTGCAAGGAGAACCTGCTGATCGATAGATGTATCACGCAGGACTCCATGCAGTAAAAGCGGAACCTCTCTATGGCCTGGATCGACTACCGCAAGGCATTTGACATGACATCACATGAGCTCATTGTTCACTTGCTCCGATGTCTTGTGGTACCCGGTCCCGTAGTGAGATGTATTGAAGAACTGATGCCGCTCTGGAGGACTCGATTTACCATAACATCGGGTAACGATAGAGTCCAAACAGAGTCGGTGACATTCAGAAGAGGAGTATTTCAGGGAGATTCCCTCAGCCCCCTTCTGTTTTGCATCTCACTACTGCCATTATCCGTCTCGCTCCGGAAAACCCGTGGCTACAACTGCGGTACCCCCGGCGACAGGAGGCATAAGGTCACCCATCTATTTTATATGGATGACCTTAAACTTTATGCCTCTGGAGAGAGGGATCTCCAACAGTCCCTTAGGGTGGTACAGGAGTACACGCAGGCTGTCGGTATGCAGTTCGGGTTGGACAAATGCGCACTGATCCATCTCAAGAGAGGACGATGCGGTGACTATGGAGAGGACGCGCAGCTCGTGGACGGAAGCATCTTACACCATCTAGATGCCGGAGAGTCGTACACTTACTTGGGTGTCGAGCAACGCTCCACCCAAGAAGTGAGTGTAGTGAAAAACGCTCTCCGCGGCAAGTATCAGCACCTACTCCGACAGATCTGGTCTTCAGAACTGTCGGGGAAGAACAAGGTGTCTGCTACAAATATGCTTGCCGTTCCGATCCTTCTCTACTCTTTCGGAGTAGTGAAGTGGACTAGAGAAGAGCTGCGTCAACTCGATGTAGTAACCCGCAAGAAGATGCATCTCAATAGGAGCTTGCATCCTAAATCGTCCGTTCCACGGTTATATCTCCCACGACATCGGGGAGGCCGTGGACTCTTGAGCTTGGAGAGTCTCCATAGCAGGATGGTTCTGGATGGAGCATGTAAGGTCATCAGGAGGTCGGATTCCCTCCTCTGCATGGTCCGCGACCATGAAAATGCAGAGGTAGGAGCTTTTCTCTTTAAGGCAGCACGGAGAGCAGCCGATGAACTTGGTCTCATCTTCGACGTCGAGCGGGTAAACCCCGACTCTGTCACCGAGTTGGAACCCGTTCGACTAAAAGCCCACATTAGAGCTGCAGAACACAACATCCTTCTGCAGCTCCATAAGGATAAGCCATTGCACGGGGTCTTCTATAAAAATATAGAAGACCTCGGCTTATCCGAAAGGCTGACCTTCGCCTTCTTAAGGTCAGCTGGGCTGAAGTCTGAGACCGAGGGATTCATAATGGCTTGCCAGGATGGTGTATTTAACACTCTCGTCTATCGACGTCGTGTCATGGGTATGGAGGTCCCTGATATCAGCTGCAGGGCCTGCCGCAGGGCGCCGGAGACTGTAATGCACTTATTGTCGGCTTGCCCGACATACGCAGTCTCGGCCTATATTCATAGACACAACGCAGCATTACGAGTGCTTTACTATCATCTAAGGCACTCGTATGGGATAGACGAAACACCAGTGCTGCCTTACGTTCCGGGGGATATTGAGTCCGTTGTGGGGAATGAGAAGTGCCTAATTTATTGGAACTACTCGTTTCCCACCGTCAGGCAAATACAAGCCAACAAGCCTGACATAGTACTCCTCGACCACCAACTCAAGACAATGTATGTCGTGGAATTCTCAGCTCCCGCTGAGAGCAACATTGTCTTGAAAGAGGAGGAAAAACGGACAAAATATCGAGATTTGCTCTTCGAACTTCGCAGGCTTTATCCAGGCCATTCTGTTAAAATAGTGGTACTGATTATAGGAGCCCTCGGTGGAATGAGACAGACGCTGCTTTCAGAATTAAAGATCATACCGGCATGCCGAGATTCGGCAGAGATCTTAGCCGGCAGAATGCAGAAGGCTGTCATCCTCGGTTCATTACGTCTACTCAGGGCACACGATTCACGGACCCGGTAGTCACTCACCCCACGGGCGTGGGGAGTGGCTACTGGTATTACCAGCTCCCCTCTGTGAGGGTCGGAGCCACAGAGTAAGGTGACTGGTTTTTTGTAAAAAAAAAAAAAAAAAAAAATAATAGTAATAATAATAATAACTTTATTTTTAATCCAATTTTACAATATTATTATTACAGTTATTCTTTATTGTATAAACGCACCTGATTTCACAAGGAAATCGTTTTGTGTCTTAATATTTCACTAAGATATTATTATTAACAATATCAATGTACATATCGTATTCGTTACTAACTAACAACTAAAAACTAAAACTAACAAATAAAAGACTAATAATGAATTATTAATAATTATTATAAAATTATGGAGATTAAGTGCAATAATTGAATTAAAAGTTATGAGAATATTTGTTCAAATAAATGTAAATTATGCATGATAAATATTGACAGCCTTTTACAGAATAGTTTGTAATTATTTATTGCTTTTATGTATTCGGGAATAATATTATATATCTTTGGACCAGTGACGCCAAGAGATTTTTTGTACAAATTAGAATTTGGTCTAGGTGTAAAAAGCGCATTGCGTTCATTTTGCCCTGTATTGTGTATGTGATTTGTTGGTACTCTTAGTTCCCTATTTCTGTAGATAAATTTTGCTACATTAAGGATATATATAATCCATTTAAATTGAAGACATTACTGTCTAGAAAAAGTTGTTCTGTAGAATATCTTCGATTTTTCCACAGCATTACTTTAAGTATCCATTTTTGTGTTATTTTTATATTTTTCAATTGGCTGTTATATGTCCCACCCCATATTATAATGCCGTAGGTAAGTATTGATTCTACCAGCGATTTATATGTCATTTTTAAAATATTAATTGGAAGAATGTTGCGAAGCTTATAGAATACATGGACAAGTTTTCTTAGTCTTGTATTAAGATATTCGGTATGTTCATTCCATCTCATTGTCTCATTTATTATAAGACCCAGATATTTAATGTTTGTAGTGTTCCCAATTACATTCCCGCACGTGCAGTTTATTAAGTCACATTTTTCGTGGAATTTTAAATTGTCAATTTTCGGTTGTAGTCTTGAACTATTGCTGAAAGTAATGAACTTTGTTTTTGCATGATTAAGACTTAACAAGTTATTGTCCATCCAGCATTTAATTTTATACAGTCCCTTTTCGCTTTTTTTGGTGACCTCAGACCAGTCTGTACCGTGGAATGTTAGAGCAGTATCATCAGCATATGCGATGATATCTCCACTTATATTTAATTTCAGCATGTCATTTATGTAAAAAAGGAATAATTGCGGACCTAAAACTGTTCCTTGTGGAACACCATATGTCACATTTTCTGGACTACTTAATGTTTTATTAATTTTTACTAAGGCTTTTCTATTTGATAAATAGCTTTTTAACCAATCTAATGCTACTCCTCTAATTCCGTATTTCTCCATTTTTTCCAACAATAGTTCGTGTGATATACTATCGAAAGCTTTAGCTAGATCTAAAAATATGGCAATGGTTTTTTCATTTTTGTTAAGATGCTCATGTATTTTGTTTGTAAAGTGAAATAAGGCGTTTTCCGTGGAGCATTTTGGCTAAATCCGAATTGCTTTGGCGATATTATGTTGTGAGACAGTGAGTGGCTATGAAGTCGAGAGACCATGCATTTTTCAAATATTTTGGCTATGTTACTAATTACCGATATTGGTCTATAGTTGTTCGTAACAAGTTTATCGCCACCTTTAAATATAGGTGTAATAATAGCTTGTTTTAGTGAATCTGGAAATTGTCCATTTTGGAATGAGAAGTTAATCAGATGTACTAGGATATTAAGAATATTAGATTTAATATTTTTAAGTGTTTTTGTGGTTATTTGATCTATTCCGGGAGATGAGTTTAATTTCAAATGATCAATTATGGTTGCTATTTCATTTGTAGTGACCGGTCTTAGAAATATGGAGTTTTCAATATTTGCGATTTTTGAAGATATATTTGTTGTTTCTGACGTTGAACTTGATTTTATTTTGTTAGCTACTTACTTTCACGTTTCGTCTTTGAGCGAATCGAAAATGACAGAACATGTCTCTGGTATAATGTAACTACAGTGCTTGAGCAGAAATTTCAACGGAATACTTTAGATCTTCATAAATTCTTCCAGTTACAAGAAATCTAAATTCGCTATCAGACGTTGCTCTCGAGATGGTTCTCGCATGGCAGTATGTTGTTTTGTTAGTCCTTCTCTTACCAAGGGCAATAATAATCTTTCAAAAGTTGTACTATCCATTTTTAAGTATTCCATTCATCGGGTTCATTTTGTCTCAATTCAACTCAATTGCTTCAATATAATTTTCTTCGGTGTTTTGTGGTTATTGTGTAATAGTGAGCAAAACACAATGTAACTTGTTTCTTATTTCTTTTGGGCATTTTTTCACTAACATACCAAAACATTGCAGGATATCACCAAAAACTTTTGTCAAAACTAAATTCCGCAGTTATGGCAAAGTCTGCAGATAAATCGGAAGTTTTCACCCATTAACAGACAGTTTTGACCAAAACAGATTAAATGCCTCAGACTTTTCTGCGGTTTGCCACCCACTAAGTCTGCAAAAGAGCCACGGACTTCAACTGTGGCGGATAAAATCCCCAGAGAAATCTCTATGTATATGCTCAACTTATGGTATAGTATCCAAACATAACTGTAGATACTGGTCACAGGAAAATCCTCGATGGTTGAGACAAACGAGAAACCAAATATCTTTGGAATAAATGTTTGGTGTGGAATCGTCAATGGGTACACAATAGGACCACATCTTTTTCATGGTGCGTTAAATGGTCAGCGATAATTAGATTTTTTAGAAAATGATTTGTCAAATAAATAACATTCCAATTGAGTTACCTAATATTTGTTTCAACAAAATGGCGCGCCACCCCATAATGCTCAAATTGTTACAAATTATTTGTATCGTACATTTCGAGAAAGATGATGGTGTTGTCAGGTGGCTAACTCAGGCACCTGACTTAACTCCATTAGACTTTTTTTGTGGAGTTATTTAAAAAGTACTGTCTACGAAGAATCGATTGAAGATATGGCTGATATTTATTTAAAAAATGTATGCTTCTGCGGCATTAATAGAGATATGTTATTAAAAGTTTGTAGAACTGAACTCTTAAAGGGATACAATATGTATGTTCAGAACGATAGAAACAATGTTGAACATTTAATCTAACTATTTAGATTAAATTTGTGTTATGCCTTTTTAAATAATGTTCACTTGTTTGAGAAGTGTAAAATAAAAATTAATTATCAACCTAATTGCTTTATTAACTTTATTATTTTTACTAGTGGTAGACGTATTTGAAAATATGGTCAGTGTAATATTTTCTTTAATTTTTCATGAAAATGTACGGGGTATCCCATTGAAAATTAAACAATAATGTAATTTTCGACCAAACCGGTAGTTTAAAAAAATTTGTTTCATTATAATTCAAATCAGACTGCTTTACTATGAAAAGTCTTGAAGGACCTATCGTCTAAAATTTGAATTTAAAAAAGTTATGCATGATTTGTTATTTCAAAAAATATATATTTAAATTGAAATGTCTCGTACACAACCTCCTTTCCTGGACTTGAATACTCGCTCAAACACATCGATTGAAAATATTAATATTACTCCAGAAATAGTATAAAAGCATTTAGCTAAATTACGTACCGACTCCTCTCCCGGAGCTGAGACAGTTAACATTTTATTTTTGTCCAGATGTGCTACTAGTCTACTATGTGAGCCACTTTGTCAAATCATAATTAAATCCATGAAGAGTAGTATAGTTCCTGATGATTGGAAAAACGTCAGTGTGACGCCTATTTATAAAAAAGGCGACAAGCTTTCCAGCTACAATAGGCAGGTTCGACATTTTTTAATTTTAACAGAAGAGATTTTATGATTAAAAAATGATAACAAAAAATTTGAGCGCAAAATTTTAACATTTACGTTTGCTGTAAGCATTATAAAACCAAGGATCGTCGCGAGGCTAGAAAACGTACCTGTGACGTCAGTAGCCACACACACAAGCTTCACCGTCGCAGGGAGAGTATACGGATTCACGTAAACTGTGACCTACGTTTGTGTATTTTATTTATTCGTGATCTTATTTCTGTTCATAATCATAACACTAGCTAGCACAATGCTGCAAATGTGCAAATCAAAATAATCAAATACTGTACGAGTTTTTGGCTAATAACGCAAATTTAAATGTAATGTTTAAATGTATAATAAGCTATTATACATCTGCATTTTATTTTGTTGTAGCATCAATGGGTAGTATTTCTTCGTATTTCTCAGAAAAAATTGATTCAGCTCTGTTTCATTGTATTGGAAGTTAATAATATCAAAACATAATGCCGGCTCGTGACAATTTTTTATACTTAATATATAGGAATAACAAATTAAATTACTTATCAGAAAATCGGAAAGACTATTCTACGTGGCCAATAAAATGTTTTTATCGACAAATCCAACGCGGAATGGAATGGTGTAGGTAGATTTTCCATTAAATTATTCTATTGAATATAAATAATGTAGTTACTGTAATAATAATAATCATTTATCAGCAATATTATTCACCTTTGTAGTTTGTGAAAGACATTTTGTTAAATCTTATTCTTTCTCTAAATAGTAATAATAAATACACAGGTAATGACGACCCCCCCTGTAATTGAAATAAATGGACGCCGTGGGCGACATTTGAAAATAAGGCCACTTGACCGCAGGCGCAGGAGCGAATTAATTTGTGCCGCATTGCATAGTCTATTTTAAAAACTGAAGAGATCAGAAGACGATTACTTATTGATGGAACCACTATAAATATCACTTGCTTTTTTCATCTGCACAATAAATACTTATGTGTACATATTTGTGTAGTGTCTTAAACCTTGGTAACTGTTTGTACAGTTTTTATGAGAATAAAGTTATTATTGTATAATAGTCCTTGTTTATCTAGTACAATTACCAAGATTATAAATTAAAGAATTTTTTCCCATAATCTGAAAACAGAAAGTTGTTGTTTGCTTTTAGGATTAACAGTAAAGTTTATTTTAAGCTGTATTTCTATATTCTTGGGAGTATCAAAACATCAAATATAAGAGTCGCACAATATTAAATAGGAGTAATAGCTAGCGCGATCTAATCTATCTTTCCAATTTTTCATTGAAAATCAAGAGATGTTAACTATTGTTGAAAGTAGAATTCTGTTTGTAAAACAAAGCGAATGGGAAAAAAATCGCACAGGGTCATTTTACGACTTAGTGCACGCACAATACCTCCAGAAAATGAGGTGTGGTGTAAACTTCGGCCGAAAACTCGAGTCAGTAACGCAGAAAATAAGCGGCATTCTCGTCAAAGAATAGTAGCTCTTATTTGATACTAAAGCGGCACCTCGTTCTACCATATAATCCCATTGAATCGAGAGAAATATATTCAGTTTTATCCACGGAAATGGAAACCACGACTACCACAAACAATTTTAATGACCTAGTCGACCGCATAGACTAAATGATTTAACGTGTCGCCTTTATATAGTCTAGTATACTTTAACTTGGCGTGTGTATGTATGAATTAATATTTTCGTACGATTTCATTTTCTCTTGTACACAAAGATCCAGAAATATTGTCCACATAGACAACGTTTCTGGACTATTGCTTTAACTTTGTGTACAATATGGGAGAAAATGAAATCGTACGAAAATATTAACTCATACATACACACGCCAAGTTAAAGTATACTAGACTATACCTAATAATCTGCTCCACTAACTATTCAGTCGTTAACAAACTTGGAAAGAAAGAAAGAAATCGTATATCCCGGGCACTCAGTGGTGCCACATACGTATTTATGTAGGTATATATAAAATAATAATATTTCATAAAAAAAAAATATAATTAAATTTGTTTTCACGCTCAACTCAGCCAAAATGAAAAACTGGAGTTCTTTGATGAACATTTTTAATGGCAGGCATAAATTTATTAGGAGTGGAATACTTATGTAATCCGACATTAAAACTGTAGAATGATAAATAAAAAGAATGAATATTCCTTCAATTATAATTAAAAATAAAATATAAGAATGATGATGTTTATAAAAATTTTAACCATGCCAGTTGTTCTTATTGCCCTGCAAGGACCAACATGGAGGCGTGAGCATATTCCTTGCCGGGAAAGGATGGTGACAGGGTTGTTAATTAGGGAGTAACAGGTTAAAAAAGAAAATAAATAAATAGACTTACAACTTAAAAATGAATAACTGTTCTAACAACATAAATAAACTTTCTTGTTAAAATAGAATAATTAAAAACAAAACATACCAAAGTTAAAAATAAATAACTGTTCTATAAAAATATAAAGAAACGTTCCTGTTAAAATAATAAATAAACACCACAGATATTAGACAACCCCCAATTCCACAAGCCAGAGGCTTGTGCGGAAGGGGGTTACACATTGAAAAAACGCGGACATCCAACCATTTCCTCCCGGTGGTGCGATGTCCGTATGATTAATCGCGATTACCACCTCGCGCCTTAACCCACTCGGCTATCGACCAGAATATAATAAAAAACCAAAACTTGAGTTCATAGAGGTAAGGTGGCAGCCGTAATACCTCAATACTTCTAGCTTTAGCCGTTTCATCCACAATATATTTCTTATATATCGGCGAATGCTGTTTCGCTAGGGTTAGCAGTTCGGCTTTCAGCGAAGCATGATCGAATAGGATACATTTACCATCTAACCATTCTTGAATTTGCGCTTTTCTCCATGCACTGGTTGTGGTAATTTTTCCAGTAATCGACTGTGGTACCGGGCGTTATTCATAATAACGACAGATCCCGGTTCTTCATCTTAGCGAGAATTTTTGCAAACCATTCCTCGAAAACATCCATATTCATGTCCTCATGATAATCGCCACTTTTTTTCGACACGAGCGATAGAAGTCATCTTCCACGAATCCTGAATCACTTCCTATGTGAGTCTTCCTTTTCCTGTTGACCAATCTTCCATATGGCCTTGACGAATACTTTTTACATTTTTATCTTGCCAAAATTGCATTACAGTATGCCCTTCATTTAATCACGTCTCATCTAAATGATTTTTCATTTGCATTTTCTTCCTCTATCACGGGCAGCTCTAATTGCCCGAATATAAGTCCTTCGCCAACAAATAATATCATTTCTCTCAAGTAGGAGGATATTTCTCTTTCCTTTTGCAAATACAAAGTTCATATCATGCAAAGATTTTTTTAACGTCAATTTGCCCATTTTGGGAATATGTTCATCATCATTCAGGAACTGTAAAATTTTCTTAACAGTAGGGATTTCATTATCAAGAAGAATTTATGAATTTTACGTCGAATTCTATTTTGCTGCAATTTGTCTAATATTATTTTTTTTCTTCCAAGCTTCGCTTTAGGTTTCTGAACATCCTCTTCATTTTTTTCTTCTCTTAAAATCCTGTAAATGGTCCGCTCACTCACGCCGGTATACCTTGAAGTCATGTTAACTAAATCTGTTGATTTTGATTTCTGTACCATGGGATGATCTTTCTCCAATGCATGATATACATTCAAACTAATTTTCTTCTCCTTGAAGCTTAATGGAGGCTTTCTAGGGGTATGAACTTTTACCACTTCTTTTGAACAACCGGGAACCGCTTCTATTTTTGCACATTTGAAAAGATTACGATATCCCACAATTATACTTATTTTCACTAAAGCACTAACAAAATAAAACTTTAAGGCACTGTGATACAACAAGTACGTAATTTATAAACCAGAAATTAATACCGTGCAACATTATAAACGACCGCACTCTGTATACACTGATTTTAAACTGAGTTATAACGGTTTAACGCACCAAATACCGCTGAATACGTGGAGAATGTTGCCAGATTTAAACATAATATTTTAAATTTAAGATATGGTAGTTCATGCATAGTTAACTCAATCCGAGGACTTTCATTCCTTCGAAATTAATGTTATTCGTTAAAATTCTCCAAACTTAAGGAAAATAAATAGATAACAGGGTAAACATATTATATTAGGGAATTTACAAAACTCGTAAATCCGCACTCCCCTGGCTTTACTGACTAGAGTTTTCGGTCCAAGTTTAGTTGGTACGAATTTTGGGAACTTACTTTTTTGCAGTTATTTTCGAGAGTTATAGCTATTAAAATTAATAATAACAATTGTTTCTTAAAAACTAGTTCTGTAAGTGATACATTGAATTTAATTTTTTTTAGAAAGCCTTGGGTACTAAATATATACATATAAAATCACACTATATAAATAATAAAATTCACAATATTTTTATTAGGTATGACTTGCATAGTATAAAGGTCCACATATACAGATTCGGAAAATGAAGTTGGTGATATAGGAAATATCGGCCACGCCCCCAGTCCCCCCATAATTCTTGAACGCATTCACAGACTAGACAGACGTTCGACTCTCAGGATTTTCATGTATTGGGTTTTATTTTTTATGCTTGCATTCGCGTAACCTCGTGGCACAAGTAACCTCCCGTTATAAATATAAACAGATATGGATTGACCAGTCGCATCAAAATGATACAACGCTGTTTCCAGTTTATGCGGTATAAGGAAATCTTTCTTTCTAGTATTATACAGATGTTGAGCTTTATTTTGAAATAAATTTTCTTTGTTTTTATACACAAAACAAGTACATAAATATATACAAATGTCAGTTCAAATATTTATTCTCTACAAGGTTCATTGTATTTTAAATTAGCCATGACACGGACTGCTCGTTTTTGTAGGAGAAAAACGTTATGCGCATCAGGTGATTGGCCCCAATGAACAATAGCATATTGATGCCAGAATGAAACTAAGCAAAATACAATTGCCTTATAATTGATAAGCTGCACTGTTTGGATGTTAAAGCCAATGCATAGCATACTTTAGACAATTTAGTACAGACATCCTGTATATGACTAGACCATTTAAGATGACAATCAATCCTTAAACCTTAGAATTTTTGAGGTATCAGAGTACTTAATATTTGTCTTGCTATCCGAAATTAGACTACTATTTACATTAGGGCTAGACTATGATTTTTTAAAATTACACTGTCTTTTCGTGGTTTATACATAATTTGTTTTTTTCAACCCAATACTTGATTTTTTATACATCAAAATAGCACAATTCTCCGCATCAGACAAGTTCTTACACTTAATAAAAATATTAGTCTCATCTGCATATGATTGAGCACAATGAGTGGTCTAAATAATTTAGCATGTCGTTAATAAAAACAACAAAAAGCGTTGGACCTAATATGGATCCTTGCGGAACTCTAGTGTTACCAGCTGCCAAGCTGGAAAGAGAATCTTTAATGTTTACCTGTTGAAGGCGATTTGACAAACAGGAGTTGAACGAACCATTCATGAGCAATCCCCTAACGCCATATTTTTTTAACTTAGTGAATAGAAGAGAGTCGACACAGTCAAACGCTTTAGAAAAATCTACAAATAGTCCCATAGCCATTTCTGATTTGTCCAGTGCACTTACTACCCCATTTACTCGCTTAGTGCTGAGTCTATACTTTTCCGTTTTGTGAATCCATGTTGATTTTGGGAGAGCATATTGTTAATTATTTTAAGAAGTTAAAAAAATAATTATTCATTTTTAGTGGGAAAATAATTATTAACAAAGGCGCGCGCGAGATCGTGCGACTCAGACAGAGTGTTAGGAAATTCCTATCTCTAACTTTAGATCAAGATAGTACTTGTCAAAATATGAAAAAAGTTCCTATAGATATATGTATCCGGAAAAACTTCCTAAGGGAGCTAGACCCCTTTGAATGTGGTGCCCTAGAGTAAATTTTTGTTTAATATTTCAGGAATCTTTTGTATTACAGCAATGAGATTTGATGCGTTATTTAATATCAATAAGGTCTTAATTTCATAGTACTAATCAAAATGAAATTCAACCAGTGGCATAAAGAAGAGAGGATGTATTACTATTTAATTACTTCCACATCCAGGGGAAGTATACCAACGCAAAAAAATGAAATAGACTTAAAATGTCATGAAACGTCCAGATTTTAAATTTGAGCGAAAAAAATTTCTGTTGGTCTGTCTGTCTTTAACTTTTTGTGCGCACGTTTACTCTGGAACCGTTTATAATATTGACTTGAAATTTGGTACACTTATGTATTATAACGAGATTTGGAACTAGATTAATTTTGATCTAATTCCGTTCGGAGGTAAATGGGTTAAATAAAGGTAAATAGGCAAAGCAAGCAGGTAAGAGTCCATAAAATTGCAATTTAGGGCATGTACGAAAAGTCAAGGTCTCAAAATTTTTTTTGGCATTAGCCACTACTCCCCACTATCACCCCCACACTATTAGGAAAGGGAGTAAAGAAAAATCAAAATGTGATTTAGTGTGTATACAAGAATGAAACGCCTCAAAAAGATTTTTTGACGTTAGCCACCGCCTACCACCCCCATTGCCACCCCCACCGTATTATTAAAGGGAGTAAAAAATTAAATTGGGATTTAGTGTGTGTACGAGAACCAAGGGCCTCTAAAATTTATTTTGGCGTTAGCCACCCCGTGTACCACCCCCATTACCACCCTCACCCTATTATTAAAGGGAGTACAATATTACATTGGGATTTAGTATGTATAAGACTTGGATACAAAATCTGGATGTAGTGATTCCTTGGGCAGCGGTTTTTAAAAATATTGTGTCATTTTTTAAAATTCTGTTTGTCTTAGAACTTAAAGGGCTCGAGATGTTTTCAAACAACCGATGAAAAACACGCCCAAAAAATTTAATTGTATAAATAAACAATATGTCGACCTCGCTGGATTTGCAAATCTGGATTGTGAACTCAACTTGATAGGCATTATTAAAATAAACATTTTCTCTTTTGTAGAACTAAAATAAAATTAGCCCTGCATGTCCTCAGGAACAAATAGAGATTTAAAAGTTAGGTATAATAAATTTGTACAATGTCATATTCTATTTCGTCTATCTCTCTCTTTCCAAGCACACCGTACATTAGGCTGCGTCATTTAATTAAAATTAGAAGCATCGATGACAAATACACTCCGGAGAGCTCTTAACAAAAATTTGACTCTCTTTAAATTAACAAAGATTAATTTCATGAATTATAGAACCAGATCAAATGTTGCTAGCATTTCCCGACTAATAGTCCAGCCATTGAGGCTTTATACCGCAGAAATATTTTACTACGAACCGATTTACATGAAATTTTGGAATTAGGCTTATCTTACCCTTAACTTCAAAAGTGATATTGACCCGACTTCCGTTCTTACCCTGGGGGTGGTTGCCACCCCTTCTCGTTAGAGGAAATTTTTTTGGTCAAAATATCCTAGGGGATCGATAGAAGACCCAATTCTAAGCAAAAAGTGTTCTATAAAGTTTTTTCAAAAACTCAATACTTTTCAAGTTATTGGCGATTGAAAACTCGGAATTATCCCACGTTTTTCAACGGTTTCTTGCAAATATCTCAAAAAATATGCGTTTTAACGATAATTTTATAATAAACAAAATTGTAGAAGGTAAGAAAATGAACAAATTGTTTTTTTAAAGAGTGTTCTAAGTGCAATATTAAGCGAGATATTGAAGATAAAAGCAGTTTTTTTTTTCTGAACTTTAATCGATGTATTCAATGCCATCTAGCGGACAACGGATACATTTTATCCATATGACAATTAGAAACTTTTTTATAGTGCTTAAAATAATCTTTAAAATGAGAAGTGTTAAAATTCTTTTGCACGTAAAGTGAGTGAGTTGTAATGAAAGAAAAAGGGACATCTAATATATTTTTTTTAAATCGTATTTCATAAGTGCCATTTCCACCAAAATTAAAATTAATCGTATTCCGTCTAGATTTAACTTTAATATGAAGAGTTTATTGGATTCCAGCCGTTTGGCTGCTTTGGAATGCATACTTTTCAAAAAAATCACGATTTTAAGAAAAAAAATTGTTTTCATTTAAAAAAAAACACCTTTTTTTCATAATATTTCAAAAATAATGAAAGATCCGTAAAAAACTGTAATGATAAAAAATGTAGGTCTTTTTTTGACAAAAATTTTGTTTTTTTTTTCTGGCAGACCAAAATTGACGGAGATATGACTGTTTAAAGAGCGCGCGGTAGCGCAATCACAGTCTCTCTCGAGCCCTTTGACCCTTCACCGTTTCAAAATGAATGGTTTTACACTACATGTCATAAGTTGCAGCTCTTTCAATTACCTTTAAAATGGTTTTTTTAAAGTTGTGATAGCTTTAAAATTGAAGGAGTTATGGTCCAAAAACTAAACGTTTTTTTTTCTATTTAGTAAAATGAAAATTTCGGAGCACAAAAATTTGGAGCAGAGTGAAAGTAAAGAATAATATGAACCCAAAACTATCGTCTTATATATATACATATATATATATTGTTATTATACATGATTTGCAGGAAACAACTACTCAGCGGGCAAATACCCCGACCTGCATTGAATTACACCTTACAAATCATGAAAAATTGGTAGCCAATGTCATTTGTCAACTCCCTGACCAGACATAGACCGGTTTCGAACTTATTAGTTCTCCTCAGTATGCCATAGGTCATGGAGCAGACAAATGACAGTGGCCAACTTGCTAGTCTTATACAGACTAATGTAAATGGTATAGTGGTGAGAGGTAATTGAATCCTCTCATGTGGTCTAATGCTACTATACACCAGACATCATAGATGTCTCCGTGGTGCATAGCGACTTGCCATTTTGCAAGTACCGAGAGCGGCGACCTTCAGCCCTTGGTGGACTTAACCTATATACTGTTATTATACATGATTTGCAGGAAACAACTACTCAGCGGGCAAATACCCCGACCTGCATTGAATTACACCTTACAAATCATGAAAAATTGGTAGCCAATGTCATTTGTCAACTCCCTGACCAGACATAGACCGGTTTCGAACTTATTAGTTCTCCTCAGTATGCCATAGGTCATGGAGCAGACAAATGACAGTGGCCAACTTGCTAGTCTTATACAGACTAATGTAAATGGTATAGTGGTGAGAGGTAATTGAATCCTCTCATGTGGTCTAATGCTACTATACACCAGACATCATAGATGTCTCCGTGGTGCATAGCGACTTGCCATTTTGCAAGTACCGAGAGCGGCGACCTTCAGCCCTTGATGGACTTAACCTATATACTGTTATTATACATGATTTGCAGGAAACAACTACTCAGCGGGCAAAGACCCCGACCTGCATTGAATTACACCTTACAAATCATGAAAAATTGGTAGCCAATGTCATTTGTCAACTCCCTGACCAGACATAGACCGGTTTCGAACTTATTAGTTCTCCTCAGTATGCCATAGGTCATGGAGCAGACAAATGACAGTGGCCAACTTGCTAGTCTTATACAGACTAATGTAAATGGTATAGTGGTGAGAGGTAATTGAATCCTCTCATGTGGTCTAATGCTACTATACACCAGACATCATAGATGTCTCCGTGGTGCATAGCGACTTGCCATTTTGCAAGTACCGAGAGCGGCGACCTTCAGCCCTTGGTGGACTTAACCTATATACTGTTATTATACATGATTTGCAGGAAACAACTACTCAGCGGGCAAATACCCCGACCTGCATTGAATTACACCTTACAAATCATGAAAAATTGGTAGCCAATGTCATTTGTCAACTCCCTGACCAGACATAGACCGGTTTCGAACTTATTAGTTCTCCTCAGTATGCCATAGGTCATGGAGCAGACAAATGACAGTGGCCAACTTGCTAGTCTTATACAGACTAATGTAAATGGTATAGTGGTGAGAGGTAATTGAATCCTCTCATGTGGTCTAATGCTACTATACACCAGACATCATAGATGTCTCCGTGGTGCATAGCGACTTGCCATTTTGCAAGTACCGAGAGCGGCGACCTTCAGCCCTTGGTGGACTTAACCTATATACTGTTATTATACATGATTTGCAGGAAACAACTACTCAGCGGGCAAATACCCCGACCTGCATTGAATTACACCTTACAAATCATGAAAAATTGGTAGCCAATGTCATTTGTCAACTCCCTGACCAGACATAGACCGGTTTCGAACTTATTAGTTCTCCTCAGTATGCCATAGGTCATGGAGCAGACAAATGACAGTGGCCAACTTGCTAGTCTTATACAGACTAATGTAAATGGTATAGTGGTGAGAGGTAATTGAATCCTCTCATGTGGTCTAATGCTACTATACACCAGACATCATAGATGTCTCCGTGGTGCATAGCGACTTGCCATTTTGCAAGTACCGAGAGCGGCGACCTTCAGCCCTTGGTGGACTTAACCTATATACTGTTATTATACATGATTTGCAGGAAACAACTACTCAGCGGGCAAATACCCCGACCTGCATTGAATTACACCTTACAAATCATGAAAAATTGGTAGCCAATGTCATTTGTCAACTCCCTGACCAGACATAGACCGGTTTCGAACTTATTAGTTCTCCTCAGTATGCCATAGGTCATGGAGCAGACAAATGACAGTGGCCAACTTGCTAGTCTTATACAGACTAATGTAAATGGTATAGTGGTGAGAGGTAATTGAATCCTCTCATGTGGTCTAATGCTACTATACACCAGACATCATAGATGTCTCCGTGGTGCATAGCGACTTGCCATTTTGCAAGTACCGAGAGCGGCGACCTTCAGCCCTTGATGGACTTAACCTATATACTGTTATTATACATGATTTGCAGGAAACAACTACTCAGCGGGCAAAGACCCCGACCTGCATTGAATTACACCTTACAAATCATGAAAAATTGGTAGCCAATGTCATTTGTCAACTCCCTGACCAGACATAGACCGGTTTCGAACTTATTAGTTCTCCTCAGTATGCCATAGGTCATGGAGCAGACAAATGACAGTGGCCAACTTGCTAGTCTTATACAGACTAATGTAAATGGTATAGTGGTGAGAGGTAATTGAATCCTCTCATGTGGTCTAATGCTACTATACACCAGACATCATAGATGTCTCCGTGGTGCATAGCGACTTGCCATTTTGCAAGTACCGAGAGCGGCGACCTTCAGCCCTTGGTGGACTTAACCTATATACTGTTATTATACATGATTTGCAGGAAACAACTACTCAGCGGGCAAATACCCCGACCTGCATTGAATTACACCTTACAAATCATGAAAAATTGGTAGCCAATGTCATTTGTCAACTCCCTGACCAGACATAGACCGGTTTCGAACTTATTAGTTCTCCTCAGTATGCCATAGGTCATGGAGCAGACAAATGACAGTGGCCAACTTGCTAGTCTTATACAGACTAATGTAAATGGTATAGTGGTGAGAGGTAATTGAATCCTCTCATGTGGTCTAATGCTACTATACACCAGACATCATAGATGTCTCCGTGGTGCATAGCGACTTGCCATTTTGCAAGTACCGAGAGCGGCGACCTTCAGCCCTTGGTGGACTTAACCTATATACTGTTATTATACATGATTTGCAGGAAACAACTACTCAGCGGGCAAATACCCCGACCTGCATTGAATTACACCTTACAAATCATGAAAAATTGGTAGCCAATGTCATTTGTCAACTCCCTGACCAGACATAGACCGGTTTCGAACTTATTAGTTCTCCTCAGTATGCCATAGGTCATGGAGCAGACAAATGACAGTGGCCAACTTGCTAGTCTTATACAGACTAATGTAAATGGTATAGTGGTGAGAGGTAATTGAATCCTCTCATGTGGTCTAATGCTACTATACACCAGACATCATAGATGTCTCCGTGGTGCATAGCGACTTGCCATTTTGCAAGTACCGAGAGCGGCGACCTTCAGCCCTTGGTGGACTTAACCTATATACTGTTATTATACATGATTTGCAGGAAACAACTACTCAGCGGGCAAATACCCCGACCTGCATTGAATTACACCTTACAAATCATGAAAAATTGGTAGCCAATGTCATTTGTCAACTCCCTGTAAGGTGTAATTCAATGCAGGTCGGGGTATTTGCCCGCTGAGTAGTTGTTTCCTGCAAATCATGTATAATAACAGTATATAGGTTAAGTCCACCAAGGGCTGAAGGTCGCCGCTCTCGGTACTTGCAAAATGGCAAGTCGCTATGCACCACGGAGACATCTATGATGTCTGGTGTATAGTAGCATTAGACCACATGAGAGGATTCAATTACCTCTCACCACTATACCATTTACATTAGTCTGTATAAGACTAGCAAGTTGGCCACTGTCATTTGTCTGCTCCATGACCTATGGCATACTGAGGAGAACTAATAAGTTCGAAACCGGTCTATGTCTGGTCAGGGAGTTGACAAATGACATTGGCTACCAATTTTTCATGATTTGTAAGGTGTAATTCAATGCAGGTCGGGGTATTTGCCCGCTGAGTAGTTGTTTCCTGCAAATCATGTATAATAACAGTATATAGGTTAAGTCCACCAAGGGCTGAAGGTCGCCGCTCTCGGTACTTGCAAAATGGCAAGTCGCTATGCACCACGGAGACATCTATGATGTCTGGTGTATAGTAGCATTAGACCACATGAGAGGATTCAATTACCTCTCACCACTATACCATTTACATTAGTCTGTATAAGACTAGCAAGTTGGCCACTGTCATTTGTCTGCTCCATGACCTATGGCATACTGAGGAGAACTAATAAGTTCGAAACCGGTCTATGTCTGGTCAGGGAGTTGACAAATGACATTGGCTACCAATTTTTCATGATTTGTAAGGTGTAATTCAATGCAGGTCGGGGTATTTGCCCGCTGAGTAGTTGTTTCCTGCAAATCATGTATAATAACAGTATATAGGTTAAGTCCACCAAGGGCTGAAGGTCGCCGCTCTCGGTACTTGCAAAATGGCAAGTCGCTATGCACCACGGAGACATCTATGATGTCTGGTGTATAGTAGCATTAGACCACATGAGAGGATTCAATTACCTTTCACCACTATACCATTTACATTAGTCTGTATAAGACTAGCAAGTTGGCCACTGTCATTTGTCTGCTCCATGACCTATGGCATACTGAGGAGAACTAATAAGTTCGAAACCGGTCTATGTCTGGTCAGGGAGTTGACAAATGACATTGGCTACCAATTTTTCATGATTTGTAAGGTGTAATTCAATGCAGGTCGGGGTATTTGCCCGCTGAGTAGTTGTTTCCTGCAAATCATGTATAATAACAGTATATAGGTTAAGTCCACCAAGGGCTGAAGGTCGCCGCTCTCGGTACTTGCAAAATGGCAAGTCGCTATGCACCACGGAGACATCTATGATGTCTGGTGTATAGTAGCATTAGACCACATGAGAGGATTCAATTACCTCTCACCACTATACCATTTACATTAGTCTGTATAAGACTAGCAAGTTGGCCACTGTCATTTGTCTGCTCCATGACCTATGGCATACTGAGGAGAACTAATAAGTTCGAAACCGGTCTATGTCTGGTCAGGGAGTTGACAAATGACATTGGCTACCAATTTTTCATGATTTGTAAGGTGTAATTCAATGCAGGTCGGGGTATTTGCCCGCTGAGTAGTTGTTTCCTGCAAATCATGTATAATAACAGTATATAGGTTAAGTCCACCAAGGGCTGAAGGTCGCCGCTCTCGGTACTTGCAAAATGGCAAGTCGCTATGCACCACGGAGACATCTATGATGTCTGGTGTATAGTAGCATTAGACCACATGAGAGGATTCAATTACCTCTCACCACTATACCATATATATATATATATATATATTGTGCTGTTTTACTTTTACTTGAACTTAATAATTTGCAGTACTAATCAAACCTCAACTTGCTTATTTCCAATAGATAAAAAAAAAACTTTAAAACCAAAAGATCAAATTAAAATCTCTTACCTTTTGATCCGAAAGTATGTCAAAATATTTAATGGGCCGGCTAGCTTATCTTTCCCTTCAGGAGCAGGTTCAAATTCAGTTCCTATTTAAAATGAAATTTTTATTAAAGTAAAATTTTTAATCTGATATAAATAATTTATTTTCTTTGATATTTAGATAATTTAGCTTTATAATAGGTTCGAAAGTCTAATAAGTACACTATTTAAATTTTAATATACGACCTTGTCCAAAATTAAACACACAAAAACCTTCCTTCTTCGTAGCTACACTCTTCTCTTTCCAAATCCAACAATTCTCCTTTCATTAATTCTTCACCTTATCTCGTCCTTATCTCCTCTGCAACTCCAATCCACAATTTACAGTCTATTTTTCTCTTCTTCGCTGATCTCTACAATTTCTGACTTTCAATTCAATTTCAAAATTCTTAATCCTTGTTTATTATTTTTCTTCTTCACTCCCTAATTTTCACTTGTTCTTTTTTTCTTAAATTTGTTTTTCCAATTTTACAACCTCTCTTTTATCTGTTGTTTATTGTTCTATCTCACTAAATATCAAAGTATCCAAAATAAACAAAACAAACCACCATATGAATTTTGATTAATTTCGTTCCAAACATAACCTAACTTAAACCTCCTTGTCTTTCTCCAGGAAAAGATTTACCAACTATAAAATAAAATTTCCTACTTAAAGGAAATGTCATAATGACTTAAATGTCAGAAATTATTTCAACAACAACTTAATAACTCAGGAAAACATTTACCAACTATAAAAATAAAATTTACTACTTAAAAGAAATGTCATAATGACTTAAATGTCAGAAATTATTTCAACAATAACTTAATAACTACTAACATAGATGTCAGTATCAAAGTTACTGTTGACATCAAATGAAAACTTTAAAACTATTAAAACAACTCTAAATAAGTATTAACATTCTAAAACACATATCTTTCGGATCTTTAGCTAATTTAAATAAATTTTGAAAACCATCTAAAGGAAATAATCAAATTTAAACCTTGATTCAGCAAATAACACAAACATGCAATCTTCGTAATCGTCCAATATGCAAATACATCGCATTATATATATATTGTCATATTTTCAATTTGTAAAGTTATCAGATGAATCAAATTTTCTTAATAAAATAAAGTTAATATTGGGCCAAAATAACTATGTATTAGAAAATTTAAAAAAATTTAGTTTTTCAAGCGATTATTAAAATTGCATGTTTGTTGTCATTTGCTTGTTTGTTTTTTTTAGATGGTTTCAAAATTTGTTTAAATTATCGAAAGATCCGAAAGGTTAAAATGTTAAAAAAATTTAAGTTTTGTGAAATTAAAATTTATTATGTTAGTATTTGTTGAAAATAGTTTTTAATGAGGTTATCAAGAAGGTTTTAATTTCTGATATCCAAGTTAGTAAATTTTAATTTTAGAGTTACAATGTTTTATGACAATAAAGTCATCATGACATTTTAAATTAGTAATTTTAATTTTTAAAGTTATAATGTTTGCTCAAAATAAAGACAAGGAGGTTTAAGTTTTAGGTTATGTTAACAGATCAAAATTTGATGGGTATCTATTTTGTTTGTAAATTTTTGATATTTGGGGTTATGATATGATAACAACCACAAATGATAGAGGCGGTTAAAAATAAAAGTGAAAACAAAAGATGGAATTTGGTTGGGAAGGAACGGAAAAAACAAGAGGAGATGGAGAATTTTTTAAAAAAAAACTGAGAAGGAAAAAGTCATCTTGAAGAAGAGAGGTTGAAAATGAATGATAAAATTGGAATTGAGAAGAAAGAAGTGGCCATAATATATAAAAAAAAAAAACAAAAAGTAAGGAAGATAGTAATAGTAGTAGTAATCCAGAAGAGAAGAAATTATATCTGAAAAGGGAAAACGTCATTTTGTGGACAGATGCTGGAAGAAGCCTGTAGCTACGAAGAGAGAAGTTGGTATATTTGTATTAAGGTTGTATCAAAATTTATAGTTATAAAAGACTTTCATTAAAAATAGTTATTATATTCAATCATAAATATCAAAAAGGGAAAATAAATAGATTATATTATTATTAGATTCAAAATTTTACTTTAACAAAATTTTTAAAAAAACAACTTAAACCTGAACCTGCTCCTGAGAAAAAGAGTAAAGTATTTGGCATAAATTTATAGAATTGACACTTTTGGATCTAAGGTAAGAAATTTAATTTGATCATAATTTTTTTGAATTTTGAGTTTTGTCTATGGGGAATAAACAGGTTTAACTTAATTTAATAAGTTTGATTAGTATAAAAATAACATAGCAATATATATATATATATATATATATATATATATATGTTAGATAGTGGATTGTAGATTTAACTTTTTAAAAACATTTATTTAATTTAACACTGGAGTCAACGTTGACTCTATAATAATAACAATAATAATTTTGAAGTGATTTATTCGAACATGAGTTTAAGACTGAGGTTTACAATGGCAGTGGGTAATATTTATAATATCTGGAGAACAAAGAACATTGGATTTGCAATTCAGCATGATAACAGATTACTGAGAAAGAAATGTTAAGCTCAGCTAGCGTGAGCGGTTATTAGAGAAGAGCTGTTACGCAATTTGTAATGTGATATGTCTGAGAAGGTTAAGCCTGTCTCGGTGATATTATATATCATGGTATATTTCTAATATAACAGCTTCCCCCTTATAAAAAAAGTTGGTGTTTTATGCAGCAACTTTTGAAATGAATATAAAATGTATATAAAAGGAATGGTACAATTTGGAAAAATATAAAAGATACAAAAATGTTAAATAGTAAGGTTTAAAATACAGAATATAACCTTAGCGTCTAAAATATGAAATGCAAGCACAATAAGCTTGATTCATAAAATAATATAACATAAAAATGTTAGAGTTAAAATATAGCTTTAGCAAGAAAGCGTAAAATACAAACATAATAAGTTTGTTGTAAAATGGGATAATATAAAAATATTCCCAGGGTTAAAATATGGCTTTACCGTGAAAGCCTAAAATATAAGCATGATAGGTTTAAATGAAAATGGTATAAAAATGTTAATGCAATTGAAATTAACAAGGGATAAGTAAAATAATGAAATGTAATGATTAAATGAATAAAATATGGTTCACTGAAGAGTCCAGCACTAAAAGTCAGTAAAAGGCACAAAACAGTTCATCTTTATGTAAGTTCTATGTCTTCGGCTTCGTTGTCTTCTCTCCTTAAGGTAGGTCGTCTTCGTGAGGGGAATAGGTTAGCAAATGTCCTGTGGGGTTTGCTAGGCCTAGGTGGAGATGGGGGTGATGCAGAAACATCGATGGCTAGTCTTCGTCTTTTTGTTCTGCACTTACAAAATAGGTACAGAAATAACAGTCCAAATATTAGCACAATGATGAAGTAGGTGAACCAGGATATGTGTTTTGTTACGAATGGTTCGTTGATTAAATCGTCTAGATCTCTGGAATATTGGTCCAATTTGTGTTTGGCAATTTCGAGATCTTCTGTGTTAAGGTTGTTTAATTTTAATGGTTTAAGGTTTGGTGCTCTAATGTTGTTTGGAATTTTGTTGCAGCATTCGAATGGAATTTGGATGGGATGAGTGTCGTCGTTTACGTCGGTTACTTCGTTGGTACTGGCTTGGATTTTTGTGATGCCTATAAAGGCGTAACAATTAGGTTGTAATTTCACTATTGAGTTTTTGTAGATGACTTCAGTTTTCGAACTTCTTTCTGGACAATTGATGGTTGCCTGTAATGGTTCTGCGTTGATAACCAGCCACGTATTTTCGTCTATCTTTTGGACGTTGTATCCTTGGCCTATGATGAATGATGTCTGGCAGCTTCCTGGCAGAGTTTTGAGGTTCTTGAAGAGACGGGCTTCGCAAATGGCATTATCATCAATGGGGTATGAAAATAGATTTAGACATAATTTAGTGTTGAAGTAGAGTGGTTTGCATTCTCTGAGGTCCGGGATGGTTAAGTACATTAAAGAATCATCATCTCTCGCGATATATTTCTGAGAGGTTGACAAGATATGATATAAGCCAGTTCTATTATCCAAAATAGGGATAGGATATAATTGAAATACTGAATAGGTTTGAGGGTCTACCAAAGGTATGTCTAATACGAATATTAAATCTGAATTTGTTTGAAAAGCTTTTAGTTCTATAATGTCTAAATACTGTGCAACTTTTGATAATTTGATTGGAAGTGGCAAATTGTTCCTTTGTAGGTTCTGTGAGATTTCCTGTAAGGAATTTACCAAGTCTTTTGGGTTTATAATCGATGTGTGAATTATTTTGAGCCTCGCGAAAGTGATAGAATTCAGGATATCGTTTAAGTTATCTTCGATAAATAGATAGCTTGCCATAAGCTGTTCGCAGATTTCTATAAATTTTAATTTTGCGTGAATATTTTCTATGTCTTTAGTCATGTCTAGAATTGAAGTTTCGATTTCTTTAATATCTTTATTGAAAGTTTCTTCATCAACCTGCAGTTTTTGAATGGTTGCGTTGAAATTTTTGATTACTGAAGTTGTGACAGATATTTGATTTTTGATTAAATTTTCGAGTTGGTGCTCGTCATTACTTAATTTGTTGATGCAATCAGAATAATACTGACCATCTTCTGCATCTAAATTTCCAGTTATTGATTTGAAAATTGTTCCAATACCGTTTAGTATTCCTCGCTTGTATCGTTTCGTGTCAAGGTAAATTTCGTCAAATTTTGATTGTATTGATTGAGAAATTTGTGTCAATAAACTGAGGTGAGTTTTTACGTCTCCTAAAAAGACGTTCATGTAATGATACGTTGGGTCGAGTGTGTTGTATAGTGTCTGTAAGATCTTGTCGAAAGCTGTCTTAAAGGTAGATATGTTTTTGTGTACCAGTAAAGTCCATTTCTTGTGAGAAATCACAATGTCTGTGTCTCGGTGATAGTATACTCCAATTGTATTGTTAATTGGTGTTATTTTAAATTGAGCAAGTGCTGATCCGAACAGCAGGAAAAACCTGAAAATAAATTTAATTTTCAGTATAAGGTTTCATTCGGTCAAAGTTTACTTTAGTCGTTTGGTTTGTTTCCGGATTTAATAATGTTGCAGAATTTTGAGAAGTTTCTAAAATTTCGAAGGGGCCGTTAAATTTGTTCTGTAATTTGTTTTTTATCTGTGATTCTTTGACGTACACTTTGTCGCCAATATTATATGTGTGTCGATTTTCGGGAATGTTTTTGTCGAATCGAACTTTGGCTTTTTGTTTTTGTGCTTCTGTTCGACTTCGCGCAATTTTGTAATAGTGGGATATCCGGTTGTTAAGGTCTCTAACGTATTTGGTAATCAGGTCTTTCTGGTTATAAAGAGTTTCGGGTGGTCGGTTAGCTGTATGTCCGAAAATAAGCTCGTATGGCGTAAAGCCATGAGTTTTGTTTACCGAGTTGTTATAACATATTACCGCGTATGGTAATATTGTGAAAGGATGTTCGTTCGGATTCTCTGTTTTATGTATTCTGATCATTTCTGCTAGGGTGGCATGGAATCGTTCGATAGATCCATTGGATTGAGGGTGTCCTACGCTGGAGTATGTTAATTTTATGTCGTAGAGAGTACAAAGATCTTTTAATAAATTATTATCGAATTCACCGCCGTAATCACAATGAATTCTTAATGGGGTGCCATAGTGTTGGAAATATAGCAACAGGGTGTTTACAACTGATTTTGCACTTTTGTCTGGGACAGCATAAGCTTGAGTAAATTTCGTTAACTCGTCGCGGATGGTTAGTGCATAGTTTCTCGTGGGAAATTCGAATAGATCGATATTAACTCTCTCAAATGGAGTTTTAGGGGTTTCGGTAATTACTAGGGGATTGTTGAGGTTTTTACGACAGACTTTTGTTCTTTGACATGTTTCGCAGTTTTTTATAAAATTTTCGACATCTTTTGTTAAACCTTGCCAATTATATTTATTTTTGATTCTACGTATTGTTTCGTTTATTCCACGATGTAAATTATTTTTTCCGGTGTGATGCTGGTCGAGAATGATCGGACGTTGGTCTTCATCGGGAGTTCGTAATAAATTTTGACAAATGATTAGTTTTAAATCTTTTTCTGCAAAAATAAATGATAGGATTTCGAGAATTGGAAAGTCTAGATTGTTTTCAACATGGTAAGTTTTGGAAAGGTCTAATTTGTTTCGATGTTTGTAAAGTGTTAAAAATAGATGTTCTACCACAGACTCTGGGTCGAAAGGTAGAGCGATAATGTAGTAGTTTCTTTGTCGGGTCGATTTGCTGGAAACGATATTAATTGTATTGTTATAGAATTCGGGGTTTTCTTCGAAAATATCCTCGATAATTTGATGGTGAAGGTCTGTCAAGTTGTTTTGTTGGAAAAACGTTATGATATTTTTATTTTCTCGATCTAATAGTTGTTTATTTGTGATTTGAATTTTGGAATAGTCTATTAGAGATTTGGTTTTGTAAAGTCGGGAAAATGTGTCAAATTCTCGGGCGATTTGTTCGTCGGTAATTTCGTCATCGTTGTCTGAAATTTCGTCTTCGTCTGAGTCTTCGTTCGCGGCTAGAATTTTTGAATAAAATTTGGAACATTCTGAAAAGTGATTAATTTTTATTCTGGACAACGCGTCCGCGTTTTTATTGATTTTTCCGGGTTTGTATATTATTTCGTAATCGTATTCTTCGAGTTTTAAGCGCCAACGCGCTAGTCTACTACCTGGGTCTTTTATGGAAAATAACCAAGTGAGTGGTCGGTGGTCGGTGACGAGTTTGAACTTCCTTCCGAATAGATATGGCCTAAAATGCTTTACACTCCAGACCAAAGATAAAAGTTCACGCTCAATGGTTGAATACTTAGTTTCCGCGCCGCATAAAGTTCGAGATGCGTATGCGATTGGCAAATCTTTTCCTATACTTCCTTGTGAAAGTACAGAACCTATTGCAAATGCACTAGCGTCTGTAGTTAGGACAAAAGGTTCATCAAAGTTGGGGTAGATCAATATCGGAGTAGTTGTCAAAGTTTGTTTTAGGGTTTCGAATGAATTTGTACAGTCATTGTCGAAATTGAAAGGTATATCTTTTTGTAGCAACTTAGTTAAGGGTTTTGAAATTTTGGAGAAATTAGGAATGAAGCGTCTATAGTAGCCTGCTAGACCTAGAAAAGATTTAATTTCTTTCTGATTTTTGGGTTGAGGAAAGTTTAGAATTGCTTCGACTTTGGCAGGGTTTGGTTTTACACCATCCTTTGTAATAAGATGCCCTAAATAGGCGACTTCCTTGCGAAGGAATTCGCATTTGTCTGGCTGAATTTTGAGGTTGGCTTTTTGTAGACGTTTGAAGACTTCTGTTAGTCGAGAAATATGTTCATGGATAGTAGGGGAATAAATAATAATATCGTCCATGTAGACGAGACAGCGTTCATTTTGGATGCCTAATAGAATATTGTCCATGACCCTCTGGAAAGTGGATGGAGCATTTTTTAGACCGAATGGCATACGTACAAATTCGTAGTGGCCATTCTCTACCGTGAAAGCTGTTTTTTGGATGTCCTTAGGATCGATTTCAATTTGGTGGAAGCCAGAGGCCAAGTCTAACGTTGTGAAATATTGGCATTTGCCTAATTGATCTAAAAGGTCGGAAATGTTAGGTAGAGGATATTTATCACCTATTGTTACTTCGTTTAATTTTCGGTAGTCCACTACGACGCGCCATTTCTGTTTACCAGAAGCGTCTAGTTTTTTGGGGACTACCCAAACTGGGGAGGACCAGGGAGAAATTGAAGGCTGGATAATGCTTTGGTCGAGCATTTTGGAAACTTGTGATTTTACTTCTTGTTTGTGAATTTGGGGGTAACGATAAGATTTAGTGAAAATTGGTTTTGAATCGTTAGTGTCTATTGAATGCTTGATTTCGTTGGTAAATGTCAAGTTGTCACCTTCTAGATAAAATATGTCTGAAAAGTCTAAACAGAGTTGAGTAATTAATTCACTCTCCTCATCGTTCAAGTGGTCTAAGCGTAATTGATTTTTTATTTCGTAGTTTCGGTCTATGTATTGGGAATCCGGATTTTGAAGATTTACGTTAAATATTGATCTAAATTTTTGAACGGGTTCAAGTTTAAGATCCGAGAAATGTATTGTTTTTGGAATCGCGTTTGCGTTTATTATCGTTGTCAAAAATTCACCATTGTTGTCTATTTTGACAATGGCATTCGGTAAACGTACCTTTTCATTTTCCTGGGCTATTAGTATAGCTTCGGTATTTTGTAAATTGCATTTAAGTTTAAAAATCTTTTCTGTGCGTGGTTCGATAGAAATTACATTTTGGTTTTTAACATTTAAATTTGGGTTTGAAATTCTAATACCTGTATTATTGTTTTCGTTAGAATTATTGTGGTTCCTGATTGATGTTACCTCAGTCACCTCAAATAGTGGTACGGTTTTAAAGTTGGTAATAAGTTGATTATTTTCAAAGTCCACATGACACTTATAATATTTTAAAAAGTCTGCACCTAATAGTCCATCGAATTCTATATCTAGGTCGTGAACATAAACCTTGTATGGGTCATTTATATTGAATGGTATTAGTACAGATTCGGTGATATTAATTTTTTCATCTGTTATACCCTGTATAATTACGTTTTCAGTATATCTTTGTTTGTACCTTTCCGCTGTTTTGGTTTTAAATACAGAAATACCTGCACCTGAGTCGACAAGAATTTTGAAACGATTTGTGAAGTCTTTTATGTAAAATAGATTTTTGGAATTTACGACATTTAGTTTGTAGCGGGGTGTTTTTACATGAATTGGTTTTCCGGGAAGTTCAGGTTTGGGTCGAAACTGTCCTGGAGGTTTATCGCTTGGACTTGGCGAGAAATTTGGTCTAGTTCGTCCGTTTGTTGTGTTGGAGTATTCGTGGAATACTCCGGGCCTGTGCAAAAATCCGGAGGATTAGCAGTATAATCCTCGTATTGCTGAGAATTAACAGTATAATTCTCATGTTCCTGGGATTGGGAATTAGCAGTATAATGCCCACATTGTCCGTTTGGAAAATCGTAGTCATCATTATTTTGAGATTGATAATCAGGAGAATAATTGGTAGAATAATTTACGGATTGATTTGCAGAGTAATCTTCGTATTGGTTTGGGTAATCTGAATAATTATCATAAGTTTCTTGGTTTAGGTGATGGGTTTTTTGTTGGTTAAATCTATTGAAATTCGGGTTCGGTTGTATGGCAGAAGGTCTCTGCTGGTGGAAGTTAGGATTTGGCCTGATAGCTGAGGGCCTGTTTTGTTGTGGATAATTGCGTTGTTGATTAGAAAAATTTTGGGAATTCTGTGGTCTAAAGTTTGCTTGGTTAGGTACACTCTGGAAGTGCTGTCTAGGAGCTTGTGCCTGATTGGAATAGGCGTTTGGTGTGAAATTGGGTTGTGAAAATTGGTGGTTTTGCCTCGTGCGGCATTCGTTAAAGCTGTGCCCATTCCTTTTACAGAATGTGCAAAATGGTGGGAGATTTGGGCGTCTTTGTTGATTTTGAACGGGACTTCTATTTTGAATTTTATTGGAGAATTTTTGCGATTCGAAGTACGACAATTGCAACTCACGTTTGATGCGATTTATTGCATCTAACATATCACTAGGGTTGCCAGCCCTGATAATTTGCCCTAACTTGGGTTCTAATCCAGTCAGTAAGGTGGTCAATGTCATGTTTTCGATGAGGTTACATTGAGCGGTTTTTTCCTCTAAAGTTAGAGTCTGCTTTTGCACGGCTGCGTGCATTTTCGCGTTGTGCGTTTGTAGTCTTGATACGAATATTAGTGCGGTTTCGTTGGGTAGTTGGTGAATGCGTTGTAAGTCCTGTATAAGGGCTGTCAAGTCGCGGGAGTCACCGAAGTGGGCCTCGAGTAGGCTTTTAATTTCTGCCCAGGTGGCAGGGTTCCTGGAGTTTACTAACTCGGCGGCTTTTCCCCGAAGTTTATTTTTAATGTGCAGAGCAAGTAGAACACGTTGGTCTTCTATAGACATTCCGTTCGCGTAAATACACGCACTAATAAAGGTTTGTAAAAATATCGGATTTCCATCGAATTCCGGGACTATCGAAAAAATCTCACTTAACCTGTAAGGTTCAATATTTATAGTTTCGTTCGCCGTGATTGAATTGTTTGCATTGGAATTGCTTACGTTTGTGGTGGTAGCCATTTTGTTTATATTATTTAGATAATTAAATAACTTAAAACACTTTTTTCAATTTGAGCTAGTACGCTACTGACAATTGGTAATTTTATATTATATGTAAAAGAATGTGTTGTTTATTTTATAATATTTCAAAATTTAATTACAAGGATAATTGGATTAATTTAAAAAGTGTTTTTAGTTGGGAATAATGTCACTGAAATTTTATATACTAATGTGCATTTAAACAGTATAGAACATGTGGGTTTTATTTTATTTCACAGTCAAGTAAGGCGTAAACTTAACCTTTATATGATATATGATATTATGATAAAAATAATGTTAAGATAAAAATGGTATGTGATTATAATTATTTATGTAGGAAATGTAGATAAGTTCGTACTTAAAGAGTATATGATATTACGATAAAACAATGTTAAGATAGGAACGGTATAGTTATTTATGTAGGTCACATAAATTTTAAATAAAATATTATATTACTTCTGAATGAAATTATTATTTGAATATTAGAACTGCTGTTCGTTAAATTGAATTGTTTTTTTTTTATAAGAAAAATATGCAAAATAATCGAGATGATTCTTAAAATCTACTTACATTAAAATTTCCATTCCACACGTCTGGATTGAAGTTGAATGCTGCTCCGTGAACTTTGTTACAATGCGGTCTTCTCTGCCAGGGGCGTTACCAGGTATTCCTTCCACAGAGGTCTCCTACACTGCCGAAGACACCAACTTCTCGACTGGGATGAATTCTTACTTGCTAATTTGTTGATTGATTGATATGTTGCTTTGTTGCTTGTTGAATTATTATTATTGTTTCTTTGTGAACGTAGATTCTTCTGAGTAAAGGATTGGGATCCACCACGACAGCTAAGGAATTTCTCCTTTTTCCAGGGGCTCTTTTCTTCAGGTTAGGCACCTTTTCCAGATGAACTCCTTGTTCCTTCCGATATGTTTTCCACTGGTTAGGCTCCCGAACTGTGCGTGTTCTTCAGATCCGCCACGACTGCGCCAATGTTAGATAGTGGATTGTAGATTTAACTTTTTAAAAACATTTATTTAATTTAACACTGGAGTCAACGTTGACTCTATAATAATAACAATAATAATTTTGAAGTGATTTATTCGAACATGAGTTTAAGACTGAGGTTTACAATGGCAGTGGGTAATATTTATAATATCTGGAGAACAAAGAACATTGGATTTGCAATTCAGCATGATAACAGATTACTGAGAAAGAAATGTTAAGCTCAGCTAGCGTGAGCGGTTATTAGAGAAGAGCTGTTACGCAATTTGTAATGTGATATGTCTGAGAAGGTTAAGCCTGTCTCGGTGATATTATATATCATGGTATATTTCTAATATAACATATATATATATATATATGGCATATATATATCGGAAACATACGCACGAATACATACAAACGTTCATATATGTATATCCAATAAAACAAAACTGCAAAAAAGGTTGCGGAGCCACTTGCGGATGCCGAAGAGTCGGGCTGTTTTGCAATGTAACTTGTGGAACATGCAGTGGAGATAACTGCCAGAATAGCCCTCCAATTGACCCAGAAGAAGATCTTGATTACGACAGCAACTCCGATATTGAGTCATGAACGATTGGTGTAATAGTTTTTTTATGTATTGTAATGCTCTTGTTGCAGAATTTTTTATAATTAATTACTAATTTAATCTAGTACATTTCCAGATAACTTGTAAGTTTATATTTTATTCAATAAAAAGTGTCTGATTACTTACTCTATGATTAAATTATTTTCAATTGTATAAACATACATTTTCAATGTTTTAATTTAGGGGTAGTTTTAAGGGTTGAAAAGCTAAACATATGATAGTCATTTTCGAGAACGTGGAACAACATTTAAATCATTTTGAGTTCATCAAAAAAAATTTTTCTATACAATTTTTAATTGAGGGGTTGTTTTTAAGGGTTGAAAAGGGGTTAAAAATATGATAATTAAGGTAGAGAACGTAAAACATTATTTACTCTATATTTAAATCTTTTTAAGTTATACAAAAGTATTTTTTGTAATTTTCTTCAATTTAGGGGTCGTTTGCAGGGGTTGTAAAGTTTTTTAGGGGTTGAAAATGGGTTAAACATGAGATAATTGTGTTAGAGAACACTTTACGATTTCACTCCTTATTATTAAATACGTTTTCTAGCGATAAAATGGCTCAATGTCAATTTTTTCATTAAGGGATCGTTTTCACCCCTTAAAAATAAAAAACGGAGGTCGGGTCAATATCACTTTTGAAGTTAAGGGTAAGATAAGCCTAATTCAAAAATTTCATGTAAATCGGTTCGTAGTAAAATATTTCGGAGGTAAGACCCTATTTTTCGCTTCAATGACTGCACTATAAGGAAAACGACGAGTCCAAGAGATTGACATTATAAAGAAATAAATGCCAAGAAAAGGTTTTCAGGAACTCAGGGGAATTACATTATATTGTATTATCGATCGAAATACTGCCAAGCTAAATTAATGGGCCACGAAAATCTATTTTTTTTCTCTGATGTCGAGTCCGGGATTATAAATATAAATTCGAGACATGGCAGTCTGATGCATAAGGTGTGTGCAAAAAAGAAGTTTTTATTTTTTATTTATGTCTCCATCATATTTGATTCATCTGTGAGACAAAAACTCTTGCAAAAAGCAAATACGTATTTGAAATTATTTAAGAGTTTTATCTTAAAATGATGCTTTTACTGAGAATCCTATAAAAAAATACGATCCTTACCTTTCAGCGTAGAGTATAATATATGACATGCATGGCCAAAGTTGTTATGACGTGTGGACATACAGGACATACAGAGAATGTGCGTTGTTTTCGAGAAATTATATTTTGCAACTTTGGAACCGTTTAAGATATCAAGATAAAACGGAAACTAAATTGGTATGACTCCTGTGACCAAAGATTGAATGACAAAAGTTTTTGTTTTGGCGAAACGCAATGTACATTAATGACTATTTGGAAATCCGGATACTTAGCCCTTACAAAGTTATGTATTTAATAGCCAGATAATGAAATCAGGAAACGAACACTTTGAACCGGTTATTAAAAGAAAGTATTTCATCATAGGTATTAATTTATGTAGGTGTATCATTCATTTCATATCTAATAACACATTGCACGAAACTTTTACGTGGTATTTCTCTATACGAGTTTCTTTGTCATTTAAAACAATGAATATAACACTCTAGTTCTGGAAATCCGGTTGTTTTAATCTGTTGTAATTAATAATGTAAACAGGTAGTATTCGAATTTCCTTGACAATTAGGTGATTTATAAAAATTTAATATCAATTAAGCATAATATAATAATCTTTTTTATTGAAAGAGATCTGTTTCAAATTGAAATTAACATTAAAATAACAATAATGAAAAACATTTGAATACACGGTTTAATATGCATATACAATAATATACATAGTATGGGACAATAGTGCGTCGGACCTCGATATCTCGAGTTCTACGATAGCTAGAATTTTTTTAAAAAATTGCAAGTAAACTAAATAAAAAATTCTATAATTGGAAATTATTTTCGAACATACAGGGCGAGCCAAGACGAAATTACAGGACCAAGTGCCTTTTTTTAAAAGGAATGCTATGTATATCAGTACATTTTTCGAAGCATCCTTCTAGGTTCTATTCATCCCTATATTAATTAGCATTGAATATCTCCCAACCACTTGGATGTAATGAATTTTTTTGTTGAAATAATGCAATTTGCAGATGGATATTAAAAAATCACCACAGTTCCATTTATGGGTTTTAAGAAAAACTTATATGAATGCCAGTTACGAGACTTGTCATTAATGTTTTTGAATCATTTTCATTTCCTAAAAATGTACAGGGTGGCCAAAAATATTTTTCAATTAAGAACATTTTTAAATTGAATTTTCTCAATTTTTTCAAATGGAACACCCTGTATATTTTTCGACGATGTGATGTAGAAATGAAAAACGAACATTTTTTGTAAGTACTTCCCTATGGCTAATTGCAACCATTTACGTTTTATAAATAAATAAGTGTTTATTTTTCAATTAAGAACTTTTTAAATTGAATTTTCTCAATTTTTTCAAATGGAACACCCTGTATATTTTTCGACGATGTGATGTAGAAATGAAAAACGAACATTTTTTGTAAGTACTTCCCTATGGCTAATTGCAACCATTTACGTTTTATAAATAAATAAGTGTTTATTTTTCAATTAAGAACTTTTTAAATTGAATTTTCTCAATTTTTTCAAATGGAACACCCTGTATATTTTTCGACGATGTGATGTAGAAATGAAAAACGAACATTTTTTGTAAGTATTTCCCTATGGCTAATTGCAACCATTTTCGTTTTATAATTAAATATGTTTCAAATTCAAGAATAAACTTAAAAAAAGAGGTTCCATCAAATAATTCAGTAGAATAATTTATAATAGGTGCTCGACGTGTTGCCCATTTTGATTGACGCACGTCTTTATGCAATTTTGAAATGAGGCCATTTAGTGGGACCATTTCTTCCAATCCATTGAAATGAGTAAATAGTATTTAACCGGTCCTTTACTGTTATGTTTTTTTGTACATTTTTTTGCTGTTTTCGTTATTCGACAAGCAATAAAACCTCAATTTGGTATAAATTGTCGTGTACAAAGGAGCATTTATCACACTTATCGGTCGTTACAATTTGTATTGAATTTAAAATATTTGGAATTTTACAATATGAATTTTAATAAAGCGGAACTTATAGACATAACTTTTGTTTTGTGCGAGTCAGACAGAAATTGTTTTACTTGTCAATAGAATTTATCACCGGGCCCCCCCTCTCCCCTCCTAATCATCCGATCGCAATCTGGTTGGGCTCAAATCAAAGAGAAAAAAATTCCACGTTCGATGGCGGAAAAAATCCCCCCTACCCCTTCCCTTCCTGGCGAAAAATGACTTTTTCTAAAAACAATAACAACAATAAATTGGTTATTTCGCAACCATGTGTTTATTTATGGCGAAAATTGAAAATACATGAGCGGAACTCAAAGTAGACACATTAGTACACAATCTTACGTTTGCTGCGCGATTTGCGAAAAAAATTGCGGAAATTACAGAAGTTTTAATTTCATTTACGTTTACCCTTCCCCTCCCCCCTAATCAACCTAGCGACTTGAAATTTGGACAATCGGAGGAAGAAAAAAAAGTCCCCAAATCACTTTCTTTTCCGAAGAAAAATGGGAAAACGGCTCTCGGTACGTTCCCGCCACAGCGAAAAATCCGTATACAAATCCGTACCTTCAGATCGCAATATTTCGAGAACCGCTGGACCAATTTCGATGAGTCAAAATTCAGTTTAGGCGCTTTCGCGAGTCCTTCATGTTATCCATTTTACATTTTTTCGATCCGAATCAAACTAAGTGAGTTTCACCCCCCCCCCCCCCCCCCTGCACCGGCAAACATGACCAGATGATAGAGGGAGTCTGACTACATAATATACAAAAAAAAAATCGTCTCGGGGCTTTTTTCGTGCCAGATCGATCCCACTATGTCTGTACAATTCCTGTAATTAATACCTCCACAATATTTACACAAACTTGTACATTGTAGTCCGAACTTCCTGCATCGACATCTCAGGTTTTTACAGCTGGCTTTACATTGACAAGCGAGAATAAGTTTCTATAAAACTTAAATTTTTTAAAATTTATCACATGAAATGAATAGGTTTCAAAATGAGACAGTCCAAATTTGCATTTGTTAATTAACAATTGTCCAAAATGCAAAAAGTTAAATATTTCGAGTTCACGTTAACAAAAATGAACTTTCTTTTTTTTTTAAATTAAAGGTCCCAAAATTCTCTATCAGATCTGATAAAGAAATTAATTTTTTTTTTTCAAAATGGTCGAAAAAATGCAATTGTTATTTGAGTTATAAAAAAATGTAAAAAAAATTTCTTTGTAATTGCATTCGAAAGCTGGCGTCGAGAAAAAATTATTTTTCATTTTGGACTTAATGGCATAATATGGCGGGCATTTCAAATTTTAGATAACAAATGCAATTTTGGCCAATGGGTTCAATATTTTGACACCAACTTTTCAAGGTCTTTTTATTACATTAAAAAGTATATTTTCTGAAATGAAAAAAATAATGTTTTTTTCTCGTTTTTCCAGTTTTGTATGTTATTCACAGTTTAAGCTCGAAGAACGCGGTAAAAAACTTTTAATTGTTTATAAAAAAAAGTAGCACAAGGTTTTCGAGGTCCAAAACTTAGGAATATACTCTGGGTGATACCCAAAATAGGATAAAATCATTATCTTGCTATATCCAGACTGTGCAAATTAAAATGCTTTTATTACTGCACTATTAGTTGAATAAAATGTTATTTTTTTGAAGAGGTTTTTCCTTATTTTGCAACTAAACTTCATATTCAACCTTTTCTTCATAATTGAAAAAAACTTTGTTAAATAAAATATTCATTAATAATGCAGTCAAAATAGGATTTGAAGTGGAACTTTTTCCATTAGCAATTTTATGGTTGGATCTTGTTGGGGAGGTGCTAAGGAGTACCCAAAAAATTTTTGTACTTCAAAGACCCTGTGTGCCTCAATTCTTATTAAACAGTTTAATTTTTTTAACCTCGTTTTTCAAGCTAAAAAGGTAAATAACTCGAGCTATTAAGTCCGATCGGGACAACGTAAAAGAAACAAAATCTTTGTAATTAAATTTTCTACAAATCTACGTTTAGTGTAGGTCTTAGGAGCGCAACCATAACCTACAAAAGTGAAAAAACTGGCCGAACATTGTTTTTTTTTTTCATTTTTCTGCCCAGAGCATCTGGGTGAACCGATCGACTTCAACCTTTCGGAAAATCTGCCTTTTGCTCTAACAAAAACACCTTGAAAATTTGGTGCAAAAATATTAAACCCAGTGTGCGCAATTGAATTTCTTATTTAAAATTTGAATTGGCCGCTATTTTATGTCACTAAGTCCAAAACGGATCATTTTTTTTAAGTTAGGTCTCGACGCCATCTTTTTGATGCCGTAAGAAAGAAAAAAAATTAAACCTATTTTGGCCATTTTGAAAAAAAAATTGACCAAAATAAGCTCTTCTTTTTAATTAACGTAAAGGTATTAAAATTTTCTTTATTTCCTTTATGATCTGATAAAAAAAAATCAATTTTTTTTTAAATGGGCGAAAAAATTCATTTATTGTTTATTGGGTTTTAAACAAATGCAAAACAATGGCCAAAATAGGTTTAAAAATTTTTTTTTACTGCAACAAAAAGCTGGCATCGAGGCAGATTTTCTGAAAGTTTGAAGCCGATCAGCTCACCCAACGGCTCTAGGCAGCAAAATGAAGAAAAAGCGGTTGCCAGTTTTGTCACTTTTGTAGGTTATGGTTGTGCTCCTAAGACCTACACTAAACGTAGATTTGTAGAAAATTTAATTACAAAGATTTTGTTTGTTTCATATTGTCCCGATCGGACCTATGTATCTCGACGGGATCCAACCATAAATTTTTTTTTTAATACATTTATTTAACGTCGGCCTATTTCCCCTACTGATGCCTATCACCGACGCCTGTAGATGGACTACCCCCAACCAGGAATTTTGCCGAACCTCTTCCCTTAAGAAGAGTAGGGATCTTTTACTTGCCTAACATTTAATAGACAAGGGACCGACGGCTTTACATCCCCTCCGAAGGATGGTATATCTCCTATACAACCCTCGTCTAAGGTTTTATAGCTTCCGCGCATACACTGATATACAAGCCGCTGGAAGATGTGTGAGGCGAGGACGCGGTCTTCGTTGGAACGGTCACCCATCCAACTACTAATTACGCCTGACGTTGCTTTACATCGCATATCAAAGTATGTACATAGTAAAGACGCACCTACGCTCGCCCCCTAACCATAAAATTGCTTATGGAAAAAGTTCCTCTATATTGATTTTTTTTGTGCTATTTTTACTGCGCTATAAAGATATAAAAAAGGTGGTTTGTTTCATATTTTCTGATTTTTAAAATACCTTGTATAATTTATCTTATGTATGACAACTGTTTATGACTTCCTAAGACAAAGAAAACTTTTTTTATAAAGAGTGACTTTTTCTTGGCAAATAAAAAATCGGAAGGTTTCCAAGAGTGGGGTCCATCCGGGGACACACTGTATATATTGTATTCTCATACATCATTAGATTCGTATTGAAAAATTATATTTAGCTGTAGTTGTAAATTTTAGGCCATTTCGAAAATAGATTTTACCAACTTTGACTTTTCTCTAACACAGATGAACTCCCAGGCAATCCAATATGAATCTAATAAAATGTGCCAAATTTTAAATCGCTCAGATATGTGCAAGTGGGGTAAAATTAGAATGCAATACTGAGGTGTGCGTACTAACGAATGAAACTAAATAAAAGCTTATACGTAAAATTGGACAAACATTTTAGTTTTTAGTTCATTCATGCGTGTATTTCACAGAAAACATTTTCGAAGTTTTCAAAAAAAAAACAAAAACAAAAGACAGATGTGAAGTTGTAGCGCACAGCCAGAAATGAATGATAAAAAAAGATTTAAATGTATATTTACTTGGATATCTGCTCAAAATTAGTCATGTTTACAGACAAAAGGATGTAGACACTTCTAGAGTATCTTATCAATATCAACAATATCGATATAAATATTTTGATGACCCGTTATCATTTCTACAAGTTAGAAAATGAAACATAGTTACTCCATAAAAATATATTACTCAGAGACAGAGCTAGAGGGTATTTTTTCTCTCTAACAAGGTCATGAAGTCAATAAACCTGTTAATTAGCTATCATTATAATAGTGGAGCAATGAACTTGGCTTGAAAAATGTGCATTTATCTATTTTACAGCATTTCATTACTATTTCCATGTTTTAAATCATATTAGTACAGTCAAATGGGCTAAAATAAACATTTTAGAAATAATACGGCCAACCCAACAGACCAGGATTTATTTACAAGCGCAAATGGATTTGTCACATTTTTAGTTTATACATAAAGTAAGGAGCTTAGAAAAATTAGTCTTCAAAATTCCAGTGGTGGAGGGTTGTGAGGTGACGTCATTAATATCTCTCCTGTTTATGCTACTGAAATGATTTTTTTAAATGATTCAAATTTTATGATAAATATTTTTTATAATTATTATCTTTTTTCTGTTAAGTCTTAGTTTTTGAGAAAATTTCATTGTCATTAAATTTTTATTGGTGAAATTTAATTTATTAAAAATCGATGCTGTTCGCTTAGCTTGCTTTTGACGATCTTACAAAACACATTTTTGCATATTAACCTTTTCGGCGCCACAAGAAATTGCTGTCAATAGCATCTAAGATTCATAAAAGCCTTAAGCAATATCTCGATTTTTGACGAAAACACTTCTCTTACATCATCACCATGGCACCGAGACCCGTTTTTTCGGAATTTCCGGAAGTTCCAGACATGATCACCAAAATTGCTGTCAAGGGTATTGTTGAATTTTTCAGGACAGTGGCTCAACGCTTGTATATTAGGCTTGCAACCAAGGAGTCCCCCGGTTCGAATCCTGTCTAGGGTATGGATGTTTAGTGGTGTTTTTCACGTGTTACCGAGTTGGTAGCAGTGGACTAGACGAGGTTGTGTGAGAGACAACACGGCTAGTTGCTGTATCACTCCTGAGTTCGAGTCTCAGCTGCGGCAGATGACAATATCGCAGGGAATGATCGTTGTATAGTTGTATGTGTCCTGGTTGAGTGGAAAACATGTATCACACGGACAGCAAAAACCTTTTCAACGATGCCAAATTCGAATTTGATAAGAAGCATGACTGCTCTGATCGCCTCCAGCTATCTCCGCTACTCTCCTCCTCCCCCTGCACCTATTGGCAAATAGCCAGCAAAGAAGCTAGCAACAGACATTTTTGCAACATAAATCCACTTTCTCATAATTATATAATTTTATCTAGGTACTCATATTAAATTATATATTCATTAATGAACTTCTTTGAACAAGTGATAGTATCCATAAACAAATAGCGTGAGTTATTGGTACTTGGTACAGTGCCAATCTCCTTTACCTTCGTCCAGGTAAATAAGCGAAAATTGGACACTGGGCCAGGGCTGAAAGACATCCCTCCCCCCGTGTTATTTTGGGGCGGAGAATCGATTACGATGGGTCCGAGGGTGAAAAAAACCTACTTTCATCCCCTATTGGCAAAAAACCACCCCCAAAAGACGTAGCAAGTGGAGGCGCAGTTTTTGTGGGGAATTTTTTCTGTAACAATATTTTTTGGTAGGGGCCACCGAGAGGGTTAATCAAAGGGGGTGAAAACCACTCATTTGAAGCGAAAAACAGTCGTACTGATTTTTTCGCGCTGTTAGCAGGGAATGTAACTAAAAATAGATCGAGGAAGATAAGGTAGGTAAAATTAACCACCCACCTTATTCCCACTCAAAGGGGTGAAAACTACCCCAGGGCTAAAAGACATTTTCCCCCCGTTTTTTGGAGCGGAGAATCGATTCCGATAGGTCCTAGGGTGAAAACATGTGCCATCATCCCCTGTTGGCCAATAACCACTCCCAAAAGGTGTAGCGCAAGTGGAGGCGCAGTTTTTGTGCGGAATTTTTCCTGTAAAAATGATTTTTGATCGGGGCCATCGAGAGGTTTGATCAAAGGGGGTGGAAGCCACTCAAGATCAAAACTGTATTTTGATCGTTTAGAAATGTGAAGAGCGGGGGAAGGGGAGGTATAATAATCTATTTTAATTGCTTGTGTTGAAAATATAAAATAGACAAAAGAGAACAATGGTCCCTGTGACATATTTTTTCCCTTCTCATTTCATTTGCAATTGCTATCTTAAACCAATAAGAACCTTAAAAACCAAGCACACCGTAAAGCACACATTCAGAATACAGAATCAGGAAAGTAATAAGTGTTTTTGTAAACTAATAATAGATACTTCCGATCTCTCTTCATAACAAATACTATACAACGAGTATTTCGGATCTCTGACGTTATTACTCTAGGGGCCCTACGTCTAGGACCCTTTTGGATCAAATTGCAAGGGAATCTCCTATTTCCCGGTGAGCCAGCACGGGCCTGCATGAAAGTGACATTTATCTATTTGAAAATTTTAGTATATTCCGAGGTATATTCGGAAAGAAATGCTTTATCACCAATTTTGGACCTTCCTGTAACAAACCTCAGTAATAGAATCCAATAGATATTTTTCTTGAATTATTTGTGAATGTTACTGTTACGTGTTTACAACCCCCAATAAACACCCCTAAGCGTAGGTCCAATAATTGCAACACGAATTCACTAACCACTGATTTATTAATCACCAAATTACAATAATTAATTCTTATAATTACACACTAACTATAACACACTTTTCTTTATCTTATCTGATCACTTGACTCATCTAAACTATAACTGAACTGTTCGATGCGCTGGACCCGCTTCTTATATACTCCGTGGCGCTTATTCTCGATTCATCCAGTTCACTCCAGACAGTTCCAGACGACCTCTCCTCACTTCTAGTATGCTCTATGAGGGAGCGCCACTCTGGGCCGACTGGTGAACATATCCTATGGTAGCTGATTAGGTAGGCTTCCTTTTACTCTACTACCAGGGATTAAGCCTCTCTTCGTAAGAGAGCGTGGGCGTGCACGTAACATTATGTAAAACAGTTTTAGGTGAGTCACTGCTCACTAGATTAAAAATGAACATTGACTGTGAAAATTTTAAATGATGAAAACGGTTATGAAATTAATATAAACATGTAGAATGACCTCTAGGTTTCAAAAGTGCAAAATATACAAGGCGGTGAAAATAAAAAATGCCGTAACATGTAACACGTTCAAATTCCATCTCGATCTGTTAAAAAAATAAAGAAATGGCGATATGAAAGTTACTTTGCTAACATCCGGGATACACTTAAATTATGAAAATGCCTTGTAAAGCCGGCGCCACACGATATGTCAAATAATGCCTTCCAACGTTGTTCACATGGCAGTTTTGCACATCGTGTGGTTGTTATCCAAATGAGTAGAGGCGAATTTGTGTGATAAACTTTAGCCATGTTCGAGCTCTTGAGTCGGCGCTACACGATGTTTCAAATATAGAATTCAACATTTGTAGCACGCAACATTTACCACATTTTTGTCGGCTACACGAAGTGGCGAATAAAAGCACGCGTTGCTATACCAATATTCGAAACATCCTTTGATGTGGGTAAAAAATATCGACAAAAGTCTGAACTTGATAATGCGTCCAATGTTTGTCATATAAATTTGCCTCTACGCATTTGGAGAATAGCCACACGTTGCAGCAAACTACCATGTGTCTAACGTTGGAAGATATTTGATATATCTTGCAACGTTGGCTTTCCACATTAGGGCCAATGTTGGAACCCATGTTGTATCCAACATTTGACACATCGTGTAGCGCTGGCTTAACAAGAATGGTACATAATCAGGGCCGGTCACAGGTCCAGGCAACTGCCTAGGGCGCCGCGATATTAGGGGCGCCAAACGCCAAACAAATTTTTATCTCGAGTAGACAACTAAAAATAACAAAATATTTTATAAAAATTCTACAACACTGTCTGGTATTAATTACATATCTGGCAACAGTCGCTCATGGCGCTAGAGAATTGCGAATTGTTTTTATTTCACGAATCACGGCATGCTGTAACAATAATTGTGAGTGGTACGACGTGTGACACTTGGAAATTTTGATCCCGTTTGTGTTGTTTAGCCGATATTTGAAGATGAAACCATCGCGGATCCCAAGATATCATTCAAAATTTTTTTAAAAATTATCTTAGACACAGCAATTAATTCACTATCTGAACGGTTTTGTCGGTTAAAGGAGCACAGTGATGTTTTTAATTTACTGTACGATATCTCGATACCCTTCCAACCTGAAGATTTATTGAAGTACTGCAACAATTTATCAACTGTACTAACCGCTGGCGATAGCTCTGATATTGAGCCTAGGGAGTTATGCCGAGAAATAACAGTTCTCTCAGGTAAAATAAAAAACCAGAACATAGAAGGAATACCAACCAACAAATGTTATGAATTTCTTATCAACAAAACATATGATTGGTTCTTTCCCAAATTTAGAAATTTCTTTGCAGATTGGTTTGTCGTTGCCAGTTAGCGTTGCGTCAGAAGAACAGCCATTCTCTAAACTTAAATTAATTAAAATACCTTCAATATCTTTGTCTCAGGAGAGATTGGACGGACTTTCGTTCTTAACAATAGAAAATAACATAATCGTGTCAATATTGATGAATTAATTTCGGAATTACTTACTGAATTTGCGTATGCAATTTTAGTATTTATAGTAATTAATTTTAAGTTATTTTGTTATTTTAGTTCATTTCAAATATAATTTTAGGAATCACTACTTCCACATCCAGATTTTGTAGCCAAGTCTTTACACACTAAATCCCAATGTAATATTTTATTCCCTTTAATAATAGAGTGGGGACGATAGAAGGGGTGGCAAATGTAAAAAAATTAGAAGCCCTTGGTTCTCGTATACCCACTAAATCCCAATTTAATTTTTTTCCCTTAAATAATAGGGTGGGTAGAGGTGGTAGAAGGGGTAACTAATGCCAAAATAAATTTTAAAGGCCCTTGGCTCTCGTACACACACTAAATCAAAATTTAATTTTTTACTCCCTTTAATATAGGGTGGGGGTGGTAGAGGAGGTGGCTGATGCCAAAAAAATTTTAGAGTCCCTTGGTTCTCGTATACACACTAAATCCCAATTTAATTTTTTACTCCCTTTATTAATGGGGTGGGGGTGGTAGAGGGGGGCTAACGCAAATTTTTTTGAGACGTTTCGTTCTTGTATACACACTAAATCACATTTTAATTATTTTTACTCCCTTTCACAATGGTCTGGGAGTGGTATTACGGGTGACAGTGGGAGTGCAGTGTGTTGGCTGATGCCAAACAAATTTTGAGACCTTGACTCTTCGTACAAGCCCTAAATTGCAATTTTATGGGCTCTTACCTGCTTGCTTTGCCTATTTACCCTTATTTACCCCATTTACCCCGAACTCTTCAACGGAATTAGATCAAAATATTATCTAGTTCCAGATCTCGTTACAATACATAAGTGTACCAATTTTCAAGTCAATATCATAAACGGTTCCAGAGTAAACGTGCGCACAAAAAAGTTACAGACGGACAGGATTTTTTTTTGGCTCAAATTTAAAATCTCGAAATTTCAGGACATTTTAAGCTTATTTCAACAAAAAAAAATATTTTTTTTGCGTTACTATACTTCCACTGGACGTGAAAGTAAATAAAAATAAAGTGATTGCCTTGTTTTACAAGTTTTACTTTACTTGCCTTTTGAATTAAGAGTTGGTCGGAGTGTATTAGTCATCCATGCTTCCAATTTTAATTGTAAATGACTTCACGTCAATAAAATGACGCAGCTGAATGTACGGTGTGCTTGGAAGGCGAGAGATAGAGATGTAGTAGAATATGACATTGGACAAATTTATTATACCTAATCTTTAAATTTCTCTGTGCATTTGAGGACATTAGGGCTAATTTTATTTTAGTTCTACAAAAGGGAAAATGTTTATTTTAATGATATCTATGCGGGACGATAAAAATTATTTTTGCAAATCGATAATAGAAGAAAAAAAAATTATTTTTTTATATATACTTTTTTTTCTCTCATCGTCCCACATTGTAACATGTTTTTAATGTCTTTTAGTGAAAGCCGTTTTTTAAAATAATGATTTATATGAGAGTAATTTGCACCGTCTTTCCGGCTTATATCCGGAGCGCTCTTAATATGAACGATAACTTAAAATAATTATAACACTTACGCTTATAGGTAACTGTTTGCCGCCTTGAAAATAGTTATTGGAACGAACACATGCTCCTTCAATTATATACGAGTTGTTCAAACTATGATTATTAAATATTAAAAATATTAATTCAATGCATGTTTTGGAAAAATCCTTAAAGCAAATAAAAATTTGACGTTGGGATAAAGATCACAATTCCTCAGGGTTACATATGTTTTTACAGCCTGTCATGCACAAATTTACCCATTGGGCGTCGTGTCATTCGACTGTCTCGCAAATTGGAATCGCAGACGAAGTTTAACCAAAAGCGAAAAGACGGCAAGGTCGTTACCTCTTGTTTAAAGAACGTTCACCGCCAACAATTTTTTATTGATCATTTAGAAGGAAGTAAAGGTGTATATTATTCGTAATTATTATTATTGTATAATTGTATTCCTTCCGCCATGCCAGTTTTGGTTTACTCTCCGTTTTTTTTTTTGTATTTTGCGGTTTGCTAGCTGTAGCAAGTCGAGTTGTCAAAGATGTTACCCTGAATAATGAAATATTAAAATTAATTAAATAGTTAATGTAATTTTTTAATTGTTTTGTTACATTAAATCAAATGGCTAATGTTATTATGTTATAATAAATTATAGAAGTATAAAGAAAACCTGAACAATTAACAGAGTGGAAATATAACTTATACATATATCATGTTTCTATTGTTTCTACCTCTGGTCCTAAGAAGAATTTGACATCAGCAGCTTTTTTAAAAATTCTCTACTCCATAAGACTGACTGGTCAAGCTCATTGACGTTCAAAGATGGATGTTTCAAAGCTCGAATGTGTAATAGATTTAAGTCTGGACTGCTTGCTGGTCAGTTAATTGTGAGTGTACTATGGCGCACCACTCAAACTGGTCTCATTAATACGTAAAGTTATGATATGAGATGTAAATGATTCTACATCGTCATACTTACTTCTTCAATCGTCCACCATTTATCACAATTCGGATTCTGTTATCAAAGGTATTAAGTTCCCACACTACAATTGAATCTCGTCCTCTGGAATTTAAACGAAATTTTGGTCCAATCGATAATGTAATAATAAGTTGTTGATGATTAGTACTGGTGACGAACCGCTAAGTGCTCGAGTTGTACAAAACAATCCCGACTAGCAGTGGTCACAACTTCACGGCCCTGATCAGATGTTCTGTTGATACTGCGGATAGTGCATCCTAAAATGGTTGATTGTGACAATCAGAATTGAAAGCTGAGTTAAACGGACGTCTACCTTCCCCATAAAGTAAAGAAAGCCACATTTTTTATTACAAAGATTTTTATTCTGTCTTTCGTAGTAGTAAAAAATTTAGAAACTGACTTTTTTCCCTTCTTTTTCATTAAATAATGACCCGACTCAGAGGCTCAACGCTTAGGCGTTAGGCCTGATATCAAGGAGTTCTAGGTTCAAATCCTGGCTAGGACATGGATGTTTAATGGTGTTTTCTTGTGTGGATTCGATGGGGTTGTGTAAGAGACAACACGGCTAGTCGCTCACCGCTCCTGAGTTCGAGTCTCGGCTGCGGTAATTGGTAATATCGTAGGGAATGGTCGTTGTGTAATTGCCTAAGTCAATTAAAAAAACGGCAATTACTGACAAAAGATCCTCCTTATTCAATGGCATTTTGTGAAATGAACCGCAACGGTAAAACCGCCACAACGCTTAAGTCTACGGCTATACTACTTATAGCCGTAGACTTAGAGTTTATTTAAAAGCTATTCGGTTTTTAGCGTAAAGTTATTTATTTTGTAGTGTTGTTGTATGTTTTTTTCTACGTTAGTTCTATAGATAGTTATGCTAACATTGAAAACTCATACGTTTGGAAAATGTCTCTCTACTACACTCAAATCGGCATGAACTTACCGAACTCTCAATATGAAAAATGATTAAATGACTCTTTTATGAACGGTAAGCAAACAACTTTGATTTAATTCAAATCGAAATGATAGATAACAGACGCTTAATTGACATTTACTTAATAAATCCTATTTTACGTGGAAACCCGCCCACTTCGGTGATAAGGGCATAATTTTACATGCGCAAAAACGGTAATGCCATGCCTCTATTTTCAGTATAATAAAAACTGACACCACGTATAGTCGTTTGCAATTTTACCGTGCAAATAAAAAAGGCAACAGAACTTTTATGACCTCATTAAAATACCGTTATTCTGTACAATTATGTCCGCAAATTGAATCACTTACCTTTATAGGTGTTTAATGTACGTCGGCGTGTTTGATGACACCATACCGAATGGTTCACTGGCTTTAATAATGAACTCGTAAGTTTTTGTTGCATTTTTTATTTGCCCAGTAAAATTAAGGACCACTATACCTAACAACAGGTATTTTTTGTTTTTTAGTACATTTCAATAAAAGCTGGTTTTTGTGTAAATGGCGTAAATTATTAATTGATTATCTTATTTAATACTCAGATTTTCTATCCACATATATCCAATGCATACATATACAACTCTCTTTCTTCAACGAAACTGGTATGATTGGCGAATAATCAATGCAAGTTCATATGTACCTTGGCCCTATTCAGAAACGATAGTCTTTTTTGTCCTACATATTGTTGACTGCGGTTACACGGTTTAAATATGTGGAACAGAATATTAATTTTGGACTTGGAACAATACCTTATTAGATTATTAGGCAATTTGAAAATTACAAAATGTAGAAATGGAAACAATGCAAGTAGCAATTTTGTATTATATTAAAGACAAAGGAAGTGCTGCAAAAAGAAATTTCTATAAAATGATTTTGTTTTAATATTGATCACATTCCTGAAGCATCTATACCGGGTGTAACAGGATCATGGCATACTCCCTTTTTCTCCTTCAGTTTTGAAGATAATTGATTGAAATTTAGGATATACTACATACATAATAAGCGGCACTTTTTGACATACAATTGATTTTTTTCACTTCCGGTTTCGCCGGAAGTGACACTAACTTTCGATTTTTAAATGGAACACCCTGTATATTATTGCATTTTTGAATTCCTCATAATTTTCTGAATTCAACGATGCCAAATAAATGATATTTCAAACATCAATTTTTTTTATAATATAATTTTTAGTTTTCCATTTAAGTGTGCCATGACGGTTCCGATTTATTCTAAATGACCCGTGTAATTCTACAAAAATCGAAATCCCGTTAAAAACACTAAATTACATGATTTATGAGCAAATAAATTTCACCAAAATTGTTTTTGGGGCAAAATTCAATTTTTTTCAACTGAAACCATATCGGTACCGGGGTACCATTTATTAGTACTATTAATAAGGAATTTATTCACATGTCGTATTAAAATGTGCGATAAATACAAACAAAATTACAGCTAAAAGAAAATAAGAAAATACAATTGTGTTCTAATTAAATGCTAAGAAGTAACTAAGGTGGCTTTGAAAACAATGAAATATTTAGCTTGTCAAACATTTATTGGTTTAACGGTGTTTTTATTGTGTTTTTAAAAATCGTTTAAAATTCTTGTTAATTGTGTTCAATATGCCGCAAATTTATACAAGAGATATTAACATGTCCACTTTTTCATCTCTTGTATAAATTTGCGGCATTTTGAACACAATTAACAAGAATTTTAAATAATTTTTAAAAACACAATAGGAAACCGTTAAACCAACAAATGTTTGACAAGCTAAATATTTCATTGTTTTCAAAGCCACCTTAGTTACTGCTTAACATTTAATTAGAACAAAATTGTATTTTCTTATTTTCTTTTAGCTGTAATTTTGTTTGTATTTATCGCACATTTTAATACGACATATGAATAAATTCCTTATTAATAGTATTAATAAATGGTACCGATATGGTTTGGTTCCATTTGAAAAAATTGAGTTTTGCCTCAAAAACAACTTTGGTGAATTTTATTTGCTCATAAATCACGTACTTTAGTGTTTTTAACGAGATTTCGAATTTTGTAGCATTACACGGGTCATTTAGAATAAATCGGAACCGCCATGGCACACTTAAATAGAAAACTAAAAATTATATTATAAAAAAATTGATGTTTGAAATGTCACTTGTTTGGCATCGTTGGATTCAGAAAATTATGCAGAATTCAAAAATGCAATAATATACAGGGTGTTCTATTTAAAAATCGAAAATTAGTGTCACTTCCGGCGAAACAGGAAGTGAAAAAATCAATTGTGTGTCAAAAAGTGCCACTTATTATGTATGTAGTATATCCTAAATTTCAATGAATTATCTTCGAAACTAAAGGTGAAAAGTGGGGTAAACCATGATCCTGTTACACCCGGTATAATAGACCGTGGTACCGCTGCAAAAGCTTCTTTCTGGCTTTCTTGCTGGCTATTTCCCAATAACTAATGGGGGAGGAGAGGGAAGGGAGTAGGGGTCATAGCTGGGGGCAATCCACTTGTACTAACGTTTTTAAAGCATAAAGACCAATATATAAAAAATCGTTTTATAATATTGTTTTGAGAACATTCTTACAGCTAATACTAACAAAACTATTTTGCTTCTTGCAGTAATGTTGGGCGAGAAACTACTACTATAATAAAACTAATTTTCGCTTTGGTTTGGGAGCTATAATACCACCGATTTACAATAATAGACTATTTTAGTGTTAAATTATAAAATTACTTTACCACTTGGGAGAGATTCTGTTCCTAAATGTATTTACTGGTCGGTAGATTATAATTATTTGTCGAAATATATTTAGCATAAAAAGTGTTATTTTACGGTTTTGTGGTAATATGTTGAATATTTCTTCTGATCTTGTTATTCTTTTATCTTTATAGAACGGAGACCTTTGTATCAGCATCCTACATCCGCCCGTGGACGACCCTCAGTCTGGGGAGCTGCCATGCGAACGTTGGAATCCCACTCAGAATGTCCGCACCATCCTGCTGTCAGTAATTTCTCTACTCAATGAACCCAACACATTTAGCCCCGCCAACGTCGACGCCTCTGTAATGTACAGGCGTTGGAGGGATTCCAAGGGTAGGGACAAGGAGTACGAGAACATCATTAGGTTAGTATTGATGTTTCCGACGATTTAGGCCCAAAAGGCAGACGGTAGCGGCTGGAGACGGTACAGACAAAAGTTAATCAATATTTATTCAAAAAAAAAACCATCAAGTTTACCACAAGTAATAAACTAAGGCAACATAGCCAATTTTATTATAACCACCAATCAAGCTGGCAGAAGAATGATGCGTAATTATAGTACATAAAAATTAACGGCGTTGATCATCATATAAGTCAGTAAAATATTTTTGGCTTGATTTCAATAATATCGCGTAGCTGAGAAGTCGTGGATTCGGGTGCAATTACCATACGTAATAAAGTATTAAAATGTAATGCTCGGTTTCCACCAACAGGGCAAAACAAAAATACTAACTCGGCTCGTTTTTGACGGTTCACGAACCAAAGTCTAAATGTTCGTAGCTTTCACATTTTCGGACGTTTTGAGTCCGTCAACGGGTTTTTAAGAACACAGACAGTGTCGTGGCCATTACTGCTAATTTTTTAGGGTACGTTCGATTGCAAGTGTTTGTCTGCTTTGTGTAATTATGGCACCCAATCCCTGGATCTCGAATCCCAGGATCCTGGACGTTTTTCAATAACGAATTTCGCTGGATATCCAACCTGCAATTAGATTCCATCATGGGATTCGCTTTATCCGGTATTTTGCTATAAATTGCATGCTTCGAGCCTATTACCGGTGCCACATGAACACGGTAAAGTTGCCTCTATAGACTTCATACTTTTCGGTTATTCTACGGGGAACCGCCCGAAGCTTGGGCTATCCTCTTTTATATTGTTGCATCTTTTGAAACGTCGGACGGTTCAAAAGATGCAAACTTGTTTGAAACCCCTATTGTGCTACATATTCCGCGAACTGTAACATCACCTTGTCACTTGCTGAATTGACCATGAACGTTTCAGTGTTGCCATTCGTAAGAAAATGGATTATTGTCGAATACTGCTAACGCGAATGAACTGGTATTTTAGATTACGCGCCATTTTGTTCGCACCTAGCTGGTGGCGAATCAAAAAATTTGTCCTGTTAAATTAAAAGTTTTCTTCAAAAATAAAATAAAAAGATATTCTAAAAAATATTGAAAATAAGATATTAAAGAAAACTATAATAAATGCTCAAAAATCTTCCCATATTCAGCCAAACAGTGATTCAGTTTGTCATAAAAATTTTGCCTCACATGAGAAAGCATCTGAGGCGTAATATTTTGAGCGGAATTTTGATTTTCTATCCTTAATTCTTCTAAATTTTCAGCCCTGTCTTCTTAAAACCATTTTGGGATTTTATGTAATAAATAAATAAATACACCACAGGTAATGACGACCCCCTTTATCCCGGAAGGCTCCAGAGAGCCTTGTGTGGGAGGGGGCTACACAGTTAGAGACAAGGGACACACACCCAATATCCGTGTATAGTGAAAAAATCCCTCTCACAGTATTTTCCACTGCCACGACCGGGGATCGAACCCGGAACTTTTGGGTGAGAAGCAAGTGCAATTAGCAATTGAAATAGCTTTATTCTTTTTTTTGAGTAACAGACTTTAAAAGGATATTTCATTTATATCATTCTTTGTTTACATTTGAATGAAAGACACCGACCCGTTACAAATATTTGAAGTAAATACGAAACGAGCCGGCCGGCTGTTGGAATGCCAATTCAAGATATCCGATTCTACCTTAATCCGCTAATATTGCTGCTCTCCTGATAATTTAAAAGCACGTTTTCTTTTGTTATCCAGCAAGCGGGTTATGCAGACGATCCTCAATAGACTATTATACTTATTAATGTTTGTTCAGAGTTATTTTTATAGGAAAATGAAAGAGAAAAACCTATTTAAAGTGTCAAATATATAAAACGAAATTTTTATTCTGTGTAACATTTATTTGTTTTAAGATTTGACTGTCTTCATGGGTTATATGTTGCACTGTGTGCAGGAGGTGAAGGGGGTGGTGGACAAGGAAGGGAAGGAGGGGGAGGGGGAGTCATCTGTATTTTGTTAGTTTCTGTGTGGTCAACTCGCTCTCTGTAGATAGGTAAGTTTTGATGTAACAGTTTATGTGCGTGATGTGGGTGGTTGTGCCGTCGTATATCTGTAATGTCTTGTGTCATTTCCGATTGCTGTGTTCTGGTTGCAAAAAACTTTTGCGCCGTTTCATTGACGAAGTCTCTGATTAACACAATTTTGACATTTTCGTGTAACACAGCAACCAGAGTGTACCTGTCCGTATTCATAAGTAGTCTGAGTAATTTGTTCTGGAGTATCTGAAATCTTTTGCACTGTGCGTCCGAGATGAGGTTCCAGGACGCGCAGGCATATGTCATAATCGGTCTTAAGATAACCTTATACAAGGTTATCTTACTGTCTGTCGTAAGTTTGATTCGTCGGTTTACAAGAGGGTACAGTTTGCGTCGCGTAGGTCTTGCTGATGGTTTGTGTGATATGGGGTCCGAAACAGAGCCTCTTATCTAGGGTTACCCCCAGATATTTGGTTTTTATGTTGGTAAATTTACGGTGTAGCGTGATAGCCTCCGTCTTGTTCTCGTTTATGCGTATAGAGGCAAGTGCGCTCACCTCTCGACCATCAGTCATACTGTATGTAACCTCATAAAAAAAATCCTTGTATTGGATCATCGGGAAATAGCTCATTAACTTTTTGATTTCTGTTGGCATGGTAGATACCCATATTTCTTTAAAACAGAAATCTGCTGGCAAATACCAAATTGTTGGGATATTTCTCTAGAAGAAATTTTAGGCATTTCCTCTACCGTTGCACAAATTATAACATCTCTTTCTTCATTGCGAACCTCGCCTGGCTTTTTATGTCTTCCAGGAGAAACGCATCCCCTACTGTTCATAAAATAAAAAATCAAATTTTACATTTCTTGATCAATTTATTTTGACAGTGATACTAAGTAATTTTTTGACATTAGTGGATGTCAAGTAGTCTGCTTTGATTTTGTTGTTACTAATGCGTAGTTAACAAACATGAGGGAAGTTATCCAAATTTCGTGAATAATGTTACCAATTGTAATAATGGTACTATTACTATAAATAATAAATAAATAAACATCACAGAAATTAGACAACCCCCAATTCCAGAAGCCAGGACTTGTGCGGAAGGGGGTTATACATTGAAAAAACGCGGACATACAGCTATTTCCTCCGACAGTGCCAGTGCCGGAGCCAGGATTCGAACCCGGTGGTGCGATGTCCAGGTGATTAATCGCGATTGCCACCTTACGCCTTAACCCACTCGGCTATCGACCAGACCAGAAATATTAATTAATAATTAATAAAATTTCAAGTTCAACATCTTTTGATTTGCATGATTGGAAATCACTTATTTCCCCAAGAGAGGTAAATAATTCACTTGCCTCCCGTCGTCAATAACAACTAGCACTTTATGTAAAATCAACTTACCTGCTTGAAAACAATGTGACAATAGTCTACGTACCATAGTGGGAGCAGATAAAATTATTTTTCTACGCCTATTATGTAATATGAGCATTATGATGTCGATTTTAAATAAGAAATGATCTATATTCCAGTGGCTGATATGCAATATTTATTACATGCCTCTAGAATGTAACAAGCATAGGTGGCGTCATCCAGTAGTAGTGCAATCTGTAATACTGTTTGCGTTTCTGTTGACAGTTGACGTTTCTATTGCCAGTTAACCTTTCACGTTTCACCGTTGCAGTGGTAAAACAAATAGACATATAGACACAAATAAACCTAATTTATAAGCGTAGAAAAAGTATAGTAGTCTGTAATTCGTTTGCAATGGCATATTCCAAACTTATTAAAATACCATTTAAAAATACCATTTACCATAATTTATAGGCGTAGAAAAAGTATAGTCTGTAATTCGTTTGGAATGGCATATCCCAAACTTATTAAAATACCATTTAACGATTTGGACTTTCTCTCATTTTGAAATTAATTTGCCTCATGCCATTAACAAAATCAAGCCTGATACACGCCAAACGGAAGACGTTTAGCAACTGAGTTGTTAGTTGTTTATCGCTACGAGAGGCCGCCACTGACGAGGCTGCGACGCTAGATACTCTTGTTTCATATGGTTAGTGGTGGAGAGCTTTCTTCTTCGTCATTCTCATTGAGCTGCAATTTAAACGATTTCCATTAAGAGTTGGTCGGAGTGTATTAGTCATCCATGCTTCCAATTTTAATTGTAAATGACTTCACGTCAATAAAATGACGCAGCTGAATGTACGGTGTGCTTGGAAGGCGAGAGATAGAGATGTAGTAGAATATGACATTGGACAAATTTATTATACCTAATCTTTAAATTTCTCTGTGCATTTGAGGACATTAGGGCTAATTTTATTTTAGTTCTACAAAAGGGAAAATGTTTATTTTAATGATATCTATGCGGGACGATAAAAATTATTTTTGCAAATCGATAATAGAAGAAAAAAAAATTATTTTTTTATATATACTTTTTTTTCTCTCATCGTCCCACATTGTAACATGTTTTTAATGTCTTTTAGTGAAAGCCGTTTTTTAAAATAATGATTTATATGAGAGTAATTTGCACCGTCTTTCCGGCTTATATCCGGAGCGCTCTTAAGAGAAATCCTTATGCTCGGCAACAGATTAGGCGTATATTAATTTCTATTTTTTTTTGTTTCAACTACTCAACGGTCGGTTATTTCTCGTGTTGCATTTCAGATCAGTTGTCTGACATTCGACAACTGTCTTATTGTTATTTTGAACAGAATTTAAAAAGTACGTTTAAACTATTACATTAGTCATTTCCATTTGTTTTGATTTATCATATCGTAAACTGTCAAATTTAGTAGCAATGATGTCAGACGTCGGTTGCCCTTGGGACAAGTAATATTTGTGAAGTCAGCAGAAGATGTATTTCTTATAAAATAGCGAAAACAAAGGCTATATCAGTTTTTTGAGTTTTTTAAACCATATATATTACCTACCACGGCATATTTTTGTTAAGTGAAAACGTTATAATAAATTAACAATCCTACTCACTAAAAATGACTTGACCAACTTCTGATATTAAAACATAATATTTTTAGTCGTAAACTCCTCTATAAAATCCTTATTTTACTGTAAGGAATGTAACCAGACTGCAACCAACAGCTACTCTCCGGGCTATGTGCCCCGCCGAGCGCTGAATTACAAGTGGCAAGCCTGGCGCGTTAAGTGTAATAATTGCATATTGCCATCAAAACGCTAATGATTTGATTGCAACAAACACCAGCCGAAAGACTGATCCTACTTAAAGGAGCTCTCGTCCAGTCGTCACACACCACTTGCAGATTGCAGTTTCGAGCTGTTGGCTCTCGTCAGTTGCAATTTATTATTGAAATGTTTAACGGCACTTTCCTCGAAAACGGTTGGAGTTATCAAGTTCTACCTGTACCTTTTATACGTGGAAATGCCGCCCTCATCAGATTTTCTGGTCAGAAGTACCACAACATTTTCTCAAAAAAAAAAAGAAAAAAAATTCGTCATCAGATACAGATCCTGCGGTGCCCTCTACGATCCAACGTGATGTAATACATACGTTATTGTTTCGTAGAATAAAAAAAGTTCCTCTAGCAGATTTGGCGAAGAGTTATTGCAAAAAAACGAAAAAATAATTTGAACTTTGACACCCTGTATCTTTTTCCACAGCAACATTTTACTAAAGCATATTTGGTTATATCCTCATATTTTGGCCCAAAGAATCTACCCCTGAACTATGGCCTATTATTTATTAATGATCCACCCTGTATATTAAGAATTTATGTTTTGATTTTTTGATCTTTTATTTTCAATGTTATTTAATATATTATAATATCCATATTATCGATACCTATGTAGGTCTATTGAAGAATTTAAGACTTATTTTTTTATATTTCTTATTTATTTTATTTCTAGTTTCTAGTTCATTGTTAGTTTTATAAATATTTTGGTATATAACTGACAATTAATAAATGACATTTAAGTTTCATGCATTTTGGACAGTTTTTATTTGGCCGGATGTTGACCGGATATTTTTTCAAATCCGGCCGGAGCCGAATATCCGGTTTGGAAGCCGGATAGGCCGGATGCAGTAGCCGGACCGGATATCCGTCCCATCCCTATTTTGAACATTCTTCCATTTTTATTGCCCACCTCTCCAAAGATATAACTGCTCACAATATTTTTTGCTAGTTTGTTCAGTATTACAACTGATTGTAATCAATTCAAAAACACTACAGCTAAAATGATTTTTATCAAAATGATCAGTTTATTTGCTTAAATCGTTTCGGAAAAATACCTACTCTGTACAAATAAATAATATTGAAGTGTCTGTCTGCGATTTCGAAGTATTTAATTGTATTGATACAAGCGCTCAAAGTGAAATTTAAATAATGTTTGACTGATCCGTTTTAACTCAAAAATTACTGGATGAATATCGATGAAACTTGTAGTTTACAGAATACATTTCTGGTACCAATTTGGTATGAAAAGGAAAAATAAGGCGAAACTCGAAATAACACTAATCCGAAGCCAGCCAAACATTCACGGCGCATAAGCCGTGACAATTGTGATACTGGAAGGGGCAGGCCGGTTCAGGATAAAACAAAAGGGTATATAATTAAAAACTGAAGCTCTTTCCGCTAGATGCAGCGGTTTTTGAGTAATATAAAAGAAATGAAAAAAAAAGAGGATGTAAATCAATTAAAACTTATAGCATTGTTTATTAAATTTGAATTACTGATACGGGAAAAACAAAACGAAAAAATATATTCGAGATAATATAACTACCGCTGCAAGGCGTCCCATCCGTCAAATTTATGATTAATGTTGAGAATTCGGGGTTCGAAATAAGTTTTGATTTTAATAAAGGTAGTTGATTACGAAAGATGATTTAGAGAATAACAACAAAAGGAAACAAATAGAAACGAAGATGGTGACAGAAAATGGTTAAGAGTGCTCCGAATATAAGCCGGCAAGACGCTTCGATTTACTCTCATATAAATCATTATTTTAAAAAACGGGTTTCACTAAAATACATTAAAAACATGTTAAAATGTGGGATGATGAGAGAAAAAAGTATATATATAAAAAAATATAATTTTTTTCTTCTATTTTCGATTTGCAAAAATAATTTTTATCATCCCACATAGGTATTATTAAAATAAACATTTTCCCTTTTGTAGAACTAAAATAAAATTAGCCCTAATGTCCTCAGGAGTAAAGAGATACTTAAAGATTAGGTATAATAAATTTGTACAATGTCATATTCTATTACATCTCTATCTCTCTCTTTCCAAGCACACTGTACATTCGGCTGCGTCATTTTATTGACGTGAAGTCATTTACAATTAAAATTGGAAGCATGGATGACTAATACACTCCGGATAACTCTTAAAGATACAAAGTTTTCACAGATAGAATATAGTGTAGGAGAAGGTTATGGTAAGAGGAAAGGTGGCCAGAATGGCTGCCGAATGTTACTCAGGTGTGAATACAAAATTTCATAAAAATCAGGAAAATCACGAGAAAATGGTACAATTAATAAACATTGTTATCAAAATTCATGCGCTCGTTTTTTAGCTAGATTTCTAATCTATTCTACCTATTGCCAAGTGCAGCACGTCACGACTTCGGGAAAATTTCACTATAGTTTCTTCGATTATGGTCCCCAGACCCCCGTTAAAAAGTTTATATATATGCTATATAACGAAATTTGTAAACACTCTAGAGGGCGCAATTCTCAACGGATCAAACCGAGATTTGGCAGGCACATACGTTGGGTCCATATCTCGGTCAAGTTCGAAGTTGGGCTAAATCCCCTTCTTCGTCTCAAAATGGGGGCGGTTCAAAGTTTTAAAAAAATTCTCAAAATTTTATTCTAATCAAATATGTACATATGATACATCGTTGGATAGTGCTCATCTAGTCCTACAATTTTGTCTAAAACATTTTTTGTTAAAACGCATAGGAAAAATAAAACATAATTTTTTTTAAGCCTAATTTATTTATATTTTGAAGCCTACCTACGTGCTAAAAGTTTATAAATCGATGACAATAAACTGAAGTTGGGCAGTTCTAATAAAGGTATACTTATTACCTACTTAATCACTATTTATTTACTAAAATAATAGAGATCTAAAGGAGTGCAAAACAATATAGGACGAAATCTACCTTTCCGACTGGCCCCGTCGGTTTTTTTTATTAGAAAAGACTAAAATCCGGTATATACCATATAATGCATCTTTGGTTTTTTTTGCAAAAATAACTAAAAACAATTAACGAAATTAGCCCCTCCCAGTGTGAAATTTATTTAAATGGCTGTACTGTAGATCAAATTAGATACTACAAACCAGCTAAGGAAAAAAAAATAACCTCCGACATCTATAACATTAATAAATAGTTCTATATCCTTTATGTCTGATTTATGTTGTTTTTCCTTTTTTATTGTAAACAATAATTTATTATTAGGAATAAAACCTTGTCTGTGAATAAAAATATCACTATCTCCAGTGGAGATACGTCATTTTGGTAGAGACATATTAGAGATCTTTTTTATTAATTCAATGAGATGATGCAATTCCTGGATTCATTTACATTATGCTTGCCAACAGTTGGAGATTATGGCCTCCAAAGGAAAAATGTATGATATGCATTTTTTTTTCGGTTCATACAAAACTTTTATTGCAATTGCCCGAGATGACAACGATATTTTTTACACATTTTATCTTGAAATTTAATTTTAAAGTAGCTGTTATCATTCGCATATAGCCACTTAATCAATGTTTTTAGGTGTTACAATAGCTGTAACAGATTGTTTTTTTTTACGTTTTAAAAGTATGATTGTTCTGAGTGTACATGTCGGATACTATGAACGATCATTGCTTTAGGTGTCTAAGGGACATTTTATTACTCTTCCTAAATGAATGATAAGTTATTCACCTGGAGGGTTCGAGGGGACAAAATTATACTTACTTTCGATTTTTGCTTATGCTTGCACCAAATGGTATTAACCGGACGTCGCTGCACTGTCTTAAAGCTAACACTCAGTGACGTGCCGAACCTTTCGAGACGGGGGAGGGGGGCATTTCTTTCTTGGGAGGTGCAAATCGTAACAATAGGATATATAAAAAACGCGCGCCAATATCCATTGGCTGGATGTCGGTCTCGATAACTAGGGCCGAGTAGGACTATTACTCTTTGCACCTAGATTATCTCTGTAGACCTGGACCGGCCTTCGTGATAGGTGGGCCCGCGTACTTCTACCAGACCCAGCTCACAAATGTGAGATGTGTCGTGGTATTTTCTGCGGTCCTGGCTGTTGAACCTCGCTGGCTGAGGTCTCTTCTGGCGCTCTTCTTGTCTTGATGTTTTCTTTCTTCGCCAGCTTGTCACCCCCGGGGGTAGTCATCGGCCGAGTTGGGTTTAGGAAGTTTTGGCTGGGACTGACTGCCGGTACGTAGGACATCAATTGATATCCTACCCCGGATCGTCGGAAAGGTAAGGATGAGCTGTGTAGCTCGGGAGTGTGGAGACCTAAGTGCTTCTTTTAGCACTTTCGGTCTCCACGGAGCAGGTAGGACAACGGGCGTCGGACGGTATGTTGTCCGACGCCCGCAAGGAGGTTGGGTTAGGGTTGAAAACGTCATGTCTCTGGTAGTGGTGGTCCGTCCTGGCGTATCTGAAACAATCTGTTAGCGGGAAATAAAGGTTATACTTACTCGTTGTCCAGTAGCTGAACCCTCGGTCGCTTGTGCCTCGGGGCGTCGGCGGGGTCGTAATCAGTGGCCTGTCTGATCAGCGGGTTCCCATGCTCCTTGGCTTGGGCGTACAGCTTCTTCGCTCGTTCCCGGATGACTTCAGTGACCGTGGTGTACTCCAGGTCTCTGACGATGTCTGCGGTTCTCACGTACCATGGGGCGTCAACTACCGTCCTGAGGGCGATGTTCTCCACTGCCTGGATTCTTCTCATGTAGGACTTCGCCTGGTAGCCCCACGCTACCGAGGCGTACGTCAGCTGCGGCCTGATGAGGGTCTTGATAAGCGTGAGCTTGTTCCTCAAGTTAAGTCGGCTCCCATTTCCCGTCATTGGGTAGATGAGGGCTCTCGTACGTCGGGCCTTGGCTGTGATGGCGTCCGTGTTTTGTCTCCATGTTAGGCTTCTGTCCATGACCACGCCAAGGTATTTGACGGTGTCGTGCCATTGGATATCCTCGCCGTTCATGGAGACGTGTCCTGTGGGAATTTCTTTCCGCACTCGTCTGAAGAGGATGGCTTGGCTCTTGTCGGCGTTGACTGCGACTTTCCACTTCGTGCACGATTCTTCCAGGAGTGTGGCCGCTTCCTGGAGTTTTCTGGTTGCGTCTCTGGCCTTCCAGGATCTGGCAATCAGGGCGATGTCGTCTGCATACAGGGCTAGGGCTGTATGGTCGGTCCGGGGGAGGTCCGAGGTATAGATGGCGAACAGGTGCGGTGACAGCACCGATCCCTGTGGAACTCCCGCCTCCACGGTCCTGTAGGTGGAGAGTTGGTCCGAGATTTTCACCCTTAGCTGTCTGCAGTGTAGGTAGGATCTCACTAGTTTGACGAGTTCGATGGGGTAACCCATACTCATCATTTTAGCTAAGAGACCGTCGTGCCAGACCGTGTCGAATGCTTTGGCGACGTCTAGGAACAGCGCCGCGGTGACTTGACGCTGGTTGAACCCCTTGGTGATCTCCTCGGTGAGGCGAAGCACTTGGAGTTCCGTGGAATGTCCTGTTCGGTATGCGAACTGTTCATCCGGGATGATGTTCAGCTCTTCTGTCTTCTCTGTTAGCCTCTTCAAGATGTCCCGTTCTGCAACCTTGCTTATGGCTGGGAGGAGGCTGATGGGCCTGTAACAAGACGGGAAAATTAGTTCTTTCCCTGGTTTAGGGATCATAATGACGTCGGCCTTTTTCCACCTGGCTGGAAAGTGCCGTAACCTTAACATCGCGTTTACGATGTTGACTAGCGCCGCTACTCCTTTCCTGGGCAGCTTTTTGAGAGCGATGTTTCCTATCTTGTCACATCCCGGAGCTTTTCTCGGCTTTAGGCTCCTCAGGATTTCCTTGACTTCATCGGGGGTAGTCGGACGGATGTGGTCGTCATCTGGCAGGCGGCGGATCCTTCGTACTCTGCGTTCGACGTCGTCCACCCAGTCCTCGTCATCGAGCTCGTTCTCTCTGCACTGCAGTTCTAAGCTGTCGGCGAACGCCTCGGCTTTTTCCTGGTTAGTGTAGACGATCCCCCGCTCGCCGTGAATCGGGCGCATAGGCTTCCTTCGGTTTCGCAGGGCACGTTGTGTGTTCCACATGCTTCTGTCCTGTGGATCCAGTGACTCAAGGTGGCGTTGCCACCCCTCCTGACGGTGTTCCTGGAGGGCGGCTTTCACTCTTCGGCTGAGGACATTGTACTCCCTTCTGTCGGCGGGGAGCCTGGTCCTCTGAGCCCGTCTCTTGGCGCTCCTTCTGTCCCTTATCAGCTGCCTGGTGACCTCTGGGAGGTTTGCCATCGGTGCTGGGTGCCTTCTTACTTCTATTTCCGTCGTGCTGGCCCTTATCGCTTCCAGGATCTGCTCCTCTAGGGTAATGATGGCCCTCTCAACGTCCTCCACGGTTTCTAGCCTGGGAATTTGTGCGATGTACTGCTGCAGGTGCTGCCGGTACGATTCCCAGTCCGTTCGTCTCTTATTCGTGAAGGTGGCGTTGTCCTCACTCGCCTGTCCTCCTAGGGTTAGGAAGATCGGGTTGTGCTCGGTAGATCCCTCCGTTCTGGTGGTGATCTCTGCCTAGAAGGTCATCTCCTTTAGGATCGCGATGTCCAGTACGTCTGGCCTGTGTCTGCCGTTGTCGAAGGTCCAGCCCAGTTCGCCGGCGTGCTGTCCCAGGAACCTCAGCAGCTCTCGTTCTCGAGTGTTGGTTATGCCGCTGTTCCATTCCTGGGATTTGGCGTTGAAATCGCCAATTGCGACGACCTGTGTCCTGGCGGGCAAGATTGCGTTCAGATCCCCCTCGGTAAGCGTGCTGCGGGGTGGCTGGTAGCATGAGACCACTTGTATGTCGCCATTTCGCGCAGTGGACACTACTATGGCGGTGGCGTTCATGTTTTCTAGCTCAGGCAGTACTGTCGGATGGTGGGCTATGGTTTTCTTCACCAATAGGGCCACTCCTCTCGCGGGTCGCTGAGGGTTGTTTACCCAGTCCATCCTGTAGGTGTGGTATCCTGGGAAGTTGATCTCCTTGGCCGGGGTCATTTTGGTTTCCTGCAGTGCCATGACGTCTATGTCGTACCTGGTCAGGAGCTCTTCGACTTCAAGTCTCCTTTCTCGCAGGCCGTTGACATTCCAGGCCGCCATCTGCAGGACTTCCGGTTTAACCTGTAAAGGCATTACAGATTAGTTAAATTTGGCATTTGTGCAAAAAATGCGCTCATCGCTGAGCACATTTGTTGCATCTGTGCGAGCACCGCTGTGAGGTTTTTGGCCTCTGGCGATGCTTGTTGTTTTGCGGCAGGGACGGTGTTCTGTCCTGCCTTGCCCTGGGCTACTCTGGCATAGCTTGTGCCTGGCGCTACGCCGCCCTTCTGTGTTGAGGTCATCGTTGGCCTCTGTACCGGCCTTTGGGTGGCGCTGGCTGATTGTTTGGGATACTTTGGACACCCCCTGTAGCTGGCCGGGTGGGCCCCCTGGCAGTTCGCGCACTTGGCCGGTTCGTCTGCCTTCTTTTTGCACTCCGTCGTCCGGTGTGCCTCGCCGCACTTCACGCATTTCGGCTGCGCGGTGCACCTGGATTGGCCGTGGCCGAAACGCTGGCAGCGGTGGCATTGGGATGCCGCTACCTTGGCTCGCTGTCTCTCAGTCCTTACAACTAGAGAACAGCACCTCGTTACTTGGAGTATCTTGTCCTGGTCCTGTGGGACTAGGACAAGCATGAGGGGCACCTCTTGTTTTGTCCGTCTTGACATCATTCGCTGGACCGCGGTAGGTGCGAATCCTTGGTCCTGGAGGTCTTCTGCCACCTCTTTGCAGGTAACGCCGCTCGGGATCCCTCGAATGACCACATGTAGCTGCCGTTCCTCTGGCAGGGCATACGTGTGGTACTCCCTCTTTTCATTTGCGAACATCCTTGTCATCCTCCGACAGTCCTCGGACGTCGCGGGCTCGATGGAGATTCCCTCCCCGGTAACTTTGGCCTTGTTGAAGTTTATACCGGTTTCGGTTAAACGACGGCTCACCGTTGTCCACGTCTCTTTGTTTCGCAGCACTACCGGGGGTACACGCTGGCTTCTTGTCCTTGTTTGAGGGGCCTCGGTCTCCTCTTTCCAGGTTTCTTGTTGGGGGACGCTAGCCTCCTGCTGGGGGGCTCTGGATCCCGATCTGCTCTGTCTAGGTGACTCGGACTCGGAGGGGCACTTGAGGGGCTCTTCAGCCACCTTCTTTGCCGCCTTAGGGGCCTCTTCGTCCGAGTCCGTGTTGGCAACGGGCGGATTTTTTCTTTTCCGTGTTTGCGATTCGGATCTCTGAGAGCGAGTGTTTCTAATTCGACTAAAACCACAGAATAGATCAAACTGACTTTTCACTTAATGTAATTCCCTATGTAATCAGTTCCATTGTTTTATGTCACGTGACCGGCCATGATTCTGCGCAGAAATAGCGACGTGGTGTATTGGTTTCAGCTATAGAGTTACTTCAGACAGGGGTGGACTTAGATATTTATTCACAGGATATACGAATATGATAAATATTTCTAGATATAGTAGAAATCACTAATGTTGTCGTTCACGTCATCATCCTATAATTTCTGAACCAAATTAACTCAAGGTCACACAGAATGTCGCGCATGGGCGTATCAATAAACACGAAAGGGAAGTATTTTGTAATTAATATATATGGACATAAACATGCAATTCAATGAATTTTAACAGTATTTATTTACATTTGTTTTTGTCAAATATATACAAATAAGAGTTAGAGAAAGAGTATTTTTTTGAGAAAGTTTAAAAGCACGACAAACTTTAATATGATTATTCCCCATTCAATATCTTGTTTGCTAGTAAAAGTACACTTTATTTAGAGAGCAATTTATTAATTAATTAGAAGCATACATACATTTGTAGAGCATACTTTATATTGATGATTAAATATAACACAGAGTATAAAATACCTTATTAATAATAAATTACCCGATTGACTATTGGAACATTATACGAAAAAAAACCCTCTATCTTTTTTATAAAGAATTTTCATAGCTTTCTTTTTGGCCCGATGTATTTTTATGGTAGGGGGAATGAATACCGAGATATCTCGAAAAATTCGTTTCAGAGTAAGATATTACCCCTTTACAACGTTGCCATATTTTATCCTTACACTCCCACTTCGGGGGCTTTTGAGACCTTATTCAGGACGCCACAATCTACCTGGAAAGCCATAATTTGCTTTTGTATGAATTGGTCTGTAGAAAAACCGTAAATGCAGTGATTATTTTCGTAGTAGCCAAATGGCTAAACTAAAAAAGTCATTGAAATAATTAAAATCTGACCTTTCGCATTTTCATCTTGATTTAAAATGAATCAGAAAAGCGATTTGGTGACGTTCTACAAGAAAATATTAACGAAGCTATCAATGAAAGTGTTCCAATTAAAACAAGAACGAAACATTCTATACGGAAACAATTTAAAGCTTTTTGTTTTTTTTTTTTTATACATTTATTTAACGTCGGCCTATTTCCGCTACTGAGGCCTAACACCGACGCCTGTAGACGAGCTACCCCCAACCAGGAATTTTGCCGAACCTCTTCCCTTAAGAAGAGTAGGGATCTTTTACTTGCCTAACATTTAATAGACAATGGACCAACGGCTTTACATCCCCTCCGAAGGATGGTATATCTCCTATACAACCCTCGCCTAAGGTTGTACAGCTTCCGCGCATACACTGATATACAAGCCGCTGGAAGATGTGTGAGGCGAGAACACGGTTACCGACGAACTTGCAAATATTTTGACTGACTGGAGTTATAACATGAAAAAATCGAATGGAGAAGACTACAAAGAAGCTGTCGTTAAAACAATGTGGAATGTAACAGCAAACAAATTTCTGCTTTTTATTATAAATTGTTATTTTAAGAACCTTTAATAAACCGTTTTTGTTTTAATAATTATTTTAGATAATATTTTTAATCATATATATATTAATCTTCTATAATACACGAGGTTGATTTTCCACTCGGGTAATTTTTTTTAATGACAAACCTGTTTTCCATTAATATTTTCCTCGAATTAAAGGACATAAAAAATCGCTCCACATATTTAGTTGTTGACCACCGAAGTGAATAGACGTGCAGCTACAGACGAAAGTTCCAAATCAACATCTGGTAAGCAATAAATGCACTTAATAAATGCATTTATTGCTCCCACCATATAACCATTGGAAATCCCTGGTATAAAACCCTCGCAGGCAAAGATGCCGACAACGACGGGACCAACAATCTGCGATATGTGCTCGGACAATTTTATTGTAAATAATAAGTTAATTGAGTGCAAAAATTGTGTGAAAAAATTCCATATGAGTTGTGCCCAGGTAAAAGATAAAGCCTACAAAATATTGGCAGAATGTAAAAATATATTCTGGTTTTGTAATGATTGCATTACAAATGTGAAAGAAAAATTAAATATCGGAGATGCAGTGGAGAAATTAAATGAAAAAACAAATATTCTAGCAGAGACAACAGCAAAACTGCTAAATATTATCGAAAATACAACCTCTCTACCAAGCTCAAAGTCCTACGCAAACATCGTTAAAAGTGATGAACGCAGCATCCTAAAACACACAAATAATATTACTAATAATTTTCCCAGCGTTATAATAAAACCAAGAAAAAAACAAGACTCGACGGTTACGAAAAATGATATTTTCCAAAAGATAAACCCAGCTGAACTGAATATAGGAGTGAACAATATCAAAGTGACGAAAACGGGAAATATTGCAATCAAATGCAGTACCAAGGAAGATACAGAGAAATTAAAAAATATAGCAGTGGAAAAATTAAAATATGCGTATGAAATTGAGGAAACAAAACTTAGGAAGCCAAGAATTAAAATAATTAGCCACAATAACGACAAAAATGAGGAGGAATTAGAACAGTTAATAAAAAAACAAAATAATTATATTGATGAAGAAGATGAAATAAAAATCACATATATAAAGAAAACAAAAACAATAGGATTCATAATTTTTGCTGAATGCTCCCCAATTCTTTTTAATAAAATAATAAACAAAAAAAAACTGTACATTGGATGGGAAAGATGTCCCGTTTATGAGGACATCAGCGTACCTCAATGTTTTAATTGTAATGGCTTTTTCCATATTAATACAAATTGCAAAAATAAAACTGTTTGTGCGTTTTGTGGAGGTGAACATAATAAAAACGAATGTCAAAAGAGGATCAAAAAGTGCAGCAACTGCGAAAACGCAAATCAAAAATATAGAACTGAATACCCCATAAACCATGAAGCTGACAGTAAGGAATGCCCATCATATAAGTACCATCTACAAATTTTAAAAAATAAGATAGACTACGGTCATCAGATACATGGTTAGACAACAAGAAGAAGAGGTGCTAAATAGACTGGATTCTGAGACTAAAAGTGAGTTAACTGGTGCTAGTGAATTAGTAAACAAAATAAACACAAGTGAAAAACTTATAAATATTATGCATGTAAATATAAGAAGTGTGCGGAAAAATTTTGATGAATTGTTAGTTTTTATCGAATCATTCAAACTTTACTTCTGCGACATCATTATACTAAGTGAATGTTGGCAGATTGAATCTGTTACACAATTTAATATCCCAGGCTACATTACGTCTTATAATAATGGAAATATAAACAAATGTGATGGGGTACTTTTACTGACAAAATCTGATTTAAATGCAAACATATCAACATACAAATTAAATATCACCGGTATAAATGTAAGTAGAGTAAGCTTAGAAATAAATAATGTGACAATTGGGCTAACAGCATTGTATAGACCACCATCTACAGTAGTACAATCATTTATAGATGACTTTGATGATTTTCTAAATAACAATCTTGATAAAAACATTGAAATTGTTGCTGGTGACATCAATATTGATATACTAAACTTAAACAATCCTTTAGTAAATAATTATTTAGAAACTTTAGCTTTACATGGTCTTCAACCTTATATTAAGTCTGCCACTAGAGTAACGAATGATTCATCGTCGTCTATCGACCATATCTTTGTCAAAAAAAATTTGAACTTAAAAGACTTAAAATATGAATCATTTGTGATACCATACGACATCACAGATCACTACCCCGTTATGATAAATATAGCAAAAAAAAATTCAAATAACACGGAAATTCCGGCAGTCTCAAATAGAATAATAAAAACCGACTTCATCAAACTACAGGAAATAGTCAAAGAAACTAGTTGGGTAAATGTGTTAAATGCAAATGATCCTGAGCTAGCTACCGAAACATTCATAACAGAGTTGCGAGAAATACTAGAGAAATCAAGTACTTTAATAATTACAAAACAAAAACAACATAAAAAAATAAAACCATGGATAAGCAACGCAATAATTATATCTATAAAACATCGAGATAAATTGAAAAAAAGACTATTAAAAGAATTTACCACTACCAAAGAAGCTGAATATAAGACTTATCGAAATAATTTAAAAAAAGTAATCAACAAAGCAAAAAACAATTATTATCAAAATAAAATAAGTGAAAATACTAACGATATTAAAAAAATGTATCAACTCATATCTGAGGCTACAAATGAAAGTAAAAAAAACTGCAATAATAATTTTCAAGTTCTTGATGACACCAACAATAATTTCAACTGTGATAAAGACATGGCCAACTTTTGCAACAATTATTTTTCAAATATAGGGTTAGAGATGTTAAATAAAATACCACAATGCAATAACCATACAAATACCCCCTTTATATTAGATAAATCAATATTTCTAAAACCGGTCGATAATAATGAATTAATTAGGCAAATAAATAGTTTAAAAAACAATAGTTCTCCTGGACCAGATGGAATTACCTCGAAAATCTTAAAAATCATACACTTATACATTATTTCCCCATTAAAACATATAATAAATCTAATCTTTAAAACCGGTGTAGTTCCTAGCCAATTTAAAGTATCCACTATAACCCCTATTTATAAATCTGGCAATCCTAAAATAATTAGTAATTATCGACCAATAAGCCTAATAAATAATATCGCAAAAGTATTTGAAAAATGTCTTAAAGAAAGACTGGTTGACTTTCTAAAGAACAACAAATTACTCTCTCCACACCAATTTGGATTCACAGAGGGATTAAGCACTGACGACGCAATGTATGAAGTAATAAAGGAGATAACAGATAATCTAGATAAAAGCAAAAAATGCATAGCTGTCTTTTTAGATTTAGCTAAGGCTTTCGACACGGTACCTCATGAGAAACTTCTTAATGTTCTTGAAAGCTATGGAGTTAGGGGCATCGTGCTGGAAGTCTTTAAATCATACCTAACAAATAGAACTCAGTGTGTAAAAGTTAGGAACGTACTAAGTGATCCAAAAAATGTTCAGATAGGTGTACCGCAGGGTACAGTATTAGGACCAATACTCTTCAATGTATATATTACTTCTTTAACTAACATAGACATTAATGGTAAAGTCATTTCATATGCAGATGATACGGTGCTAATTTTTAATGGAACCACCTGGGATAACACAAGGGACCGAGTAAAATCAGGGGTCAAAAAAGTAAAAGATTGGCTAGATACCTATAAATTATCATTAAACATAAATAAAACCAATTACATTGCTTTCTCTATAACATCTTCAAATCGTCCTGATTATAATAACATAAAAATAGACAACTTAAATGACACAATAAAAGAGACCACAAGTACTAAGTACTTAGGTATTGTTATTGACAAAAATCTAAAATGGGACTGTCATGTAACGTACTTAACAAAAAGAATTAGGTGCCTTATACACAAATTTTATCTTTTAAGGCAATTCTTAAATCAAAACCTATTATTAACAGTGTATCAAACATTGGTTGAGTCTCTTATTCGCTATGGCATAATAGTGTGGGGTGGTATGTACAATAATACTTTAAAACCGCTATCGGTAGTACAGAATACAATACTGAAAATTATTTTAAAGAAAAATAGACTGTATCCAACAAATTTACTGTACACTGATAGAATATGCAATGTTCGTAGCTTATTCATCGTTTCAACCTGCTGTTTTGTACATAAGCACACAAAAGTTAAACAATACATTAACCATTCCTACGTCACACGAAATAGAATAAATCGACACTTAGCCATACCAATAAACAGAAAGAACATAAATAAAAAGTTCATGAATTATTTAGGACCTAAATTCTATAATCTTCTTCCATTAAATATTAAAACAATAAGCAATATAAAAAAATTCAGGAGTATATGTAAATTGTATGTTGTACGTAATTATAATTTATTTAATCAAGTTTTGTAAAGTTAAAGGCGCTCCATCACAAGTCTTCTCTAATAAATAAAATACCTGTCGCTTCAATATCTCAATTACAATCTTCATTATTTAATTTTTGTAACCTAAATATTTTAAACATATGGTACATACGGGCAATTATGATCTCATAACTGCCTAGGTATTTAAAATCGTTTCTTACCTTTATCTGTATAATACTTATTATATGTTAACTTTAGCGTATATCGTAGGTATACCATTTTTTTAAAACTACTCTAACTCTAGTATTATAGATGATTATGTATATTGTATAATATGGTAAAGAGAGAATTACTTTGTTGCGCGATTTTTCCGTGCCCTTAATTCTCGAATAATTTTCATGCGAAAACAGGTTTTTGACCAAAAAAAAATTACCCGGTAAAAATCGACCTCTTGTGTATTGTATTAATACCCTATAAATACGTTTATGGCATTACGCAAGTTGTTTTATCCCCCAGCCTCCCACGGCATGTTTGCCTCACGGAACAGTTAATGACTATACACGACGCCACCACCGAGCACGTTTTATTTCCAACTATTCCAGTTCCTATTAACCTTCAAACTTCTCCGACTAAGTGGAAAAGTCACATGTGCCTTTATAATAGTTTAGAAGTCACATTATTTCTCATGCTTATTTGTGAAGGGCTGGCTGATAAAGTTGAAATATCATTGCTAGCAAAGAAAATCACACAATATGTTTACGTAGAGACAGTCCAACTATGAAATTTTAAGTATAGACATTTCCAAATTTTTGTGCTATAAGTTTGATTCAGAGGTACCTAGTAGTTAACTACAATTGTAGTTTAACTACTAACTACATGTACTTATATGTAGTTGTGAATACATCGGTATTGTCATTTGTGCTAAAGGAGGATATAACTGACCATTTTCCCATTATTGCGCAGGTAAGTTTGGCCACACCGCAAGTTGAATCTAAAAAAAATATAATTAATAAAATCGACGAAAAAGAACTAATAAAGAATTTGCAAACAATAAGCTGGGATGAAGTGTACAATGCAAGAGATATAGATACGGCTGCACAAAATCTTATAAATATATTAAAAACCGCCACGGACAGTGCAAAAAAAGAATTTAAAATAAAAAATAACCAAAGAAAGCGTAATCCGTGGATCACTCAAGGTTTAATAAAGTCAGTTAACAAAAAACAACATCTTTATAAAAAAATGATATCAAATCCAAAGAATAAAGAAATAGAGGAACAGTATAAACAGTATAAAAATAAAATAAGTGAACTAATTAAGAAAATCAAAATTGACTATTATAGAAGTGAAGTAGAACAGAACAAAAATAGCAATAAGACGCTATGGAACACGATCAAAAAATTTACAAATAAAAAGCTACCCAATTCAAATATTTCCAAAATTAAATTTCAGGGTGACATAATAACTGATAATAAGCTTATGGCAAACACTTTTGTACAACATTATACACAAATTGGCAAAACCATGGCTGCAAAATTATAAAACCTACAAGTTCGGTTGTCTGTAGAAATAAAGTAACACAATCAATATTCTTCTACCCAACAGATGCAACCGAAGTCGTAGGAATTATAACAGAGTTGAAATTGCATAAGGCACCCGGCTTGGATAATATAACTGCGGAAATACTGAAACTGACTGTCGAATACATAAAAGATCCATTGGTTTATATAATAAATAAAATTTTAGAGGACGGGGAGTTCCCGTCTGCTTTTAAGGTAGGAGTCATAAAACCATTATTTAAAAAGGAAGACCCCACAGAGGTCAAAAACTACCGGCCGATATCCCTAATTTCAACATTGGCAAAAATTACAGAAAAAATAATAAATAAACGCATTAAAAATTACATAGAAAAATATAATCTAATATCATCCGCGCAATTTGGTTTTAAACGAGGAGTATCTACTGAAGATGCGATTGTACATCTTACAAATAAAGTGTACGATGGCCTTGATAACAGTAACACTATACTTTGTGTATTTCTCGACTTAGCCAAGGCCTTCGACACAGTTAATCACAAAAAGCTTATCGATGTGGTCGAGGATATGGGATTTAGAGGGGTGGCTCTAAAACTAATGAAAAGCTATTTGCTAAATAGATCTCAGTTTGTAAAGGTAAATGGGGTATTAAGTGAACCTAAGATAATGAGTTTTGGAGTTCCCCAAGGCACTGTACTTGGCCCGACATTATTCACAATGTACATAAATGGGTTACTTACCTTACAAACAACGGGAATTATATCGTCCTTTGCAGATGACACCGTCATAATTTACGAGGCTAAATCCTGGGACGAACTAAAGAGCATAGCCGAACAAGATTTGAAAAAAATTAAAATGTGGTTCGATGAGATGTGTTTGACCATTAATTTCAGTAAGACAAAATACATACCCTTCAGTTGTAACAATTACTCAGCACCAAATTACAAAACTTTAAAAATATCTGAGCTACAAAATGGACAAACAGCTGAAATAGAAGAAGCAAATTATACAACTTACCTTGGAGTCCAAATTGATAGACATTTAAGATGGAATGAGCATGTAAATATGGTTATAAAAAAACTTAGATCTATATTATATAAATTTAAACAGCTAAAAAATATATTGGAAATAAAACAACTCAAAATAATATACCACGCACTCGTTGAATCACTTTTACAATATGGAATAGCAGGCTGGGGAGGAATATATAAACACCAATTGAAAAACCTCGAGGTTATGCAAAAAACTTTTATTAAGATAATATTTGGCAGAAGCCGCTTGTATCCAACTGAAGCGTTATACTCTGAAAGCAAGTTTTTAGATATCAGAAAATTATATTGTAAAAAAATATTATGCATACAACACAAGAACAAAGGGTCTCTTACACATATTGAACATGACTACAATACTAGGTACAAAGAAGAAACCGGAACACAAGTGATAAAGGCGAGAAAAACAATTGGTCAACGAGCGTACACTTTTATTGCACCTAGAATCTACTCTAAGTTGCCACATTTAATTAGGGATGTAAAAAATATGAAATCGTTTAAACACAAATTAAATGCCTGGATAAATGGAATGCCAAGAGAGGCTATCCACAAGTTAGTAGACTTAAAAAATATTTAGATCCCCCACAATGAACGATAAAAAGAGAAAAAAAGGGCTCATTGGATGAAATAAATGGCGCAAACATTGATTTTAAAATTTAATTTATTAAACTATTAAGTATTGCTATTAAGTACACGGTTAAAAACGGAAGCTTTGGTTATTTCTATGTTTCTGTTTTCTATTTTTATTTTATTTTTATGTTATCTTACTTATTCTATTTGTATATTTTGCTTTTTTACATTTATATCCTATGGTTTTTAGTACGTATTATAATTATCTCTATTGTATTCAAATTATATACTTGATTTTGTTTGGTTTTTGGGTACCACCATTTCTTCATTTTTAAGTAGTTAATATCACTGTATTATTCTCTTGGTATTTTTTGTGTAACCCACCTACAAGATTTATCTTCGTGGGGTTCTCATTATTTACCACTACCACGTGAAATTGGCATGTTACCAATACGTACATTGTTTTTGTCTTTTGTAAAGTTGTTTTGGTAAATAAATTATTATTATTATTATTATTATTGTATTGAGTATCCGCTATTCAAATTACAATTTAAAAGTAGTTAAAACTAATGCAATTTTTAACTGCTAAAGTAGTTGCAACTACTGTTTATATTATTACATATTATATAAGTATATTATACTTTCTGGTTATGTGTGACAAAGAAAGGTATCAGTGTCTAAAGTACGCAAGTTCTAGGGACCTAATTTATTTCATCATGAAAAAAATTTCATGCTGTGTAATTGTAAAGTGTACCTACAAAAGTAGTTGTAAATGTAATTGAACACACGTAGTTAAACTACTCTTTCAAAATCAAGTACTTTTCAACCACAATGCATTTGTAATAAATACTCTGTAGTTAGTAGTTTTGCAGTACTGGTTTGATTGGAGATATTATGTGCATTACCTGCCTGGGAACCATGATTAATAGTTCAATCAGTCTGCACAAGACCGTGCGTGTTGGGTAGGCAGCAATTTTTTTCTTGGGTTTCAAAAAAGCGTCGGTCGTTAGTGTAAAACTGATAGTTTCCGCGCCTGGAAATGCTGTAATTTTGCCGCCATCTTGAAAATGAGGATTTACAATTCGATTTTTTAAATTTATCACTTATTAGTACTAGATTCCACTGCAAGAAAACTACCCTCATCTGGTTTTTTCATCAAAATGCGGAAAAAATGAACGATCATGTAATGGTTAATGCATCGCGGCCAGGTTGCCTGTCGAAATCCTGTTGCAGATAAGGTTACCAAATTACTTAACAATTAATTTTATTTTGGAAATACCCTTATTTATATTTTTTCCTTTTATTTGGGTTTTCTACCACATGTATTATTAGTGCAGGCAAACTGTCGAAAAAAGCCTAAATTGAAAGAACTCAATCTAAGTAATCTCGTCTTTTGAGGAGTTGTTGTTTATAATTTTTAAAAAAGTTCAGTTATTTGCTCAAATCTCTCTAATTTTGCCCGTGGCCATAATTTTACAAGAATTCAATTTGAAGCTCAGGAAATTTTACTCAAATTTCATTACAAAAACATTTTTGTGCGAGCAATATTGAGCGCACTATAAAAAAATGTTTATAAAGATTTTTTTACACTATGTAACAATCCAACTATTTCCGTATATTTTGAGTACCTTCAATTGCAAACTATTTATTCCTATGTATTTTGACCTCCTAAATTTGAATATGTTGATTGCGAATTGGTAGAAGTATGCCAAAATTGTTTAAAAACGATTGTTTAAACAAATTGCCTAAAATAAATATTTACATTTCTTCACATTTTTTTGATTTGTAAATTTTTCTACTTAAGAGTACAAAATCTTTCAACAAGAAAAAAAATAAAAGAAAACTAACAAACATCCACTTTTATTTAAATATTTGAATATTGGATGTATAGAATGGTTACAATTTTGCTAATATATACATATGGATAATTTGAAAAAAAAGGTCGTTGACGTGTTATAAGCTGTAAATAATGAAAAAATTATTGAAGTTGCTTGTCGAAAATTTTTTTTATGCTTTGTTTAAATTTTCGTTCACTTTTGATGCAAAAACGACCATTTTTTGCAAATTACCCTTATGCAATAATGCAAAAACATTAATTATAATAAATTTTACAATGGCATATTACTAACTTCGATTAATAGTATAAAAGTTAATGATTAAGCAAGCCTTATTTTTTAATTAATTAATAAAAATAATTATTGCAGAAACACCTGTAAGTTGCACAAAAATAAAATATTATTTTAAAACTTTTCCAGGTGTGAATTTTTTGGCAAGTTTTGGAGTCGTGTGGCTATCGAGTCAAGTAGCCACAAATTATTACTAATTATTCCAGTTTAACTGTAAATTTTCATAACTGTTACAATTAAATCTTAAAAGACTTTAGTTAAGCTTTCGAATTCGCCCAAAAAGAATTATCCCAATGATTGCACTAAATTGTATAATTATTATATTTTGAAATAAAGTTATTTTTTAGTTACTACAATTTTTCAAATAAAGCGGATTTTAAAAATGTCGAATCTTAAAAACTAAATTTTTGTAATTTTTTGTACTCCTTGTAGTAATCAACTAAAGGGTCTAGAAAGTGAATTTATACGGAAAAGTTCATTATAAAATTATTTTTTTATTTAATTGCGTACTGTTAAAACAACCTTTTGTAATTTCTTCTCTTGTGCAATATACACAAAATGAAATCTTAAACAAACTTCATAATAGTCGCATGTGAAAAACTATCATTTTTCGATAGGCACTTTGTTTCATTAAAATAGTCCAATTTAAACAAGAGTTATGATGTTATAACGAAACGCGCGTGCCTCCGCTCGCTAGCCTCGCTCCCCACCACGCCAGAGTTATACGTTATAAACATTTAGACTTTCCGCGCTTGTTTTTGCTCGCACAAAAATGTTTCTGTAATGGAATTTGTGTAGAATTTCCTGAGCTTCAAGATTGAATTCTTGTAAAATTATGGCCATGAGCAAAATTAGAGAGATAGATATGATAAAAAAACTGAACTTTTTTAAAAAAATTTGTTTATATCTATTTTTCCCAGACACCATTGGCACGTGATTCGACAAAAAATGTTCATATACATTATAAACAACAACTTCTTAAAAGACGAGATCACTTAGATTCAGTTCTTTCAATTTAGGATTTCTTCGATAGTTTCTCTGCACTATATCCTCTTCAAAAATAAATCGCCGAGTCTACAAAATAATAATAATAATAATTAATTAAAGCGCCGCCGTTTCGAAGATAAACATCTGTGCTACTATAAAAACAAGGGTTGCCAACCCTCAGCCTGCTGCAACCCTTTGGCAGACTGCTTAAAATAGTGGAATTTTTATTAACAATCTACTCTCCTATGTTTTTTTCCAACATTTTTTGCCAAAATGAAGCTCGACTGCTGAATTGCCGCACTCGTTTCTATAAATGTATCACGCGCGCCTGCAGGCCCTAATGAAGTTAGAGCTTCGGGGTAAAAAAATCTTGGAAAGAGAATTGATTGCCCTTGAAAATGAGCCCGACCCGAAGTCCCTAAGCCTTTCCCTTCCACAGGGCAAAAACTTTGCGGGCCCCCCTCTCCCCTCCTAATCATCCGATCGCAATCTGGTCGGCCACATTCGATGGCGAAAAAAATCTCCCCCACCCCTTTCCTTCCTGGCGAAAAATGACTTTTTATAAAAATAATAACAATAAATTGGTTATTTCGCAACCATTTGTTTATTCATGGCGAAAATTGAAAGTACATGAGCGGAACTCGCCCATTTCAAGAAAAATTTCCTTCCTGATTTGCTGCCTATATCCTACGGTACAGTTAGAAAAATTGAACAGCAGTTTCACGAAAATGGACATGTACGGCAGATGAAAAAAGAAGCTTCCAATGCAATGAGTAACGATGCCAAACTAGATATACCTACTGCTTGAGTTTGAAGAAAACCCACATAATTCAAGTCGACTAGCAGCTGTAGCATTGAATGTTTCCCATTCCTCAATTAGTCGCGTATTAAAAGAAAATAAGAAGCATCCCTATAAACTAACCCCAACTCAGGAGCTTAAGGAAGACGATTTTGATAAAAGAACGTATTTTTGTGAACAAATGATGCAAAGGTTAGATAACAATGTTATCCAACTGGAAAATGTTTTACTTTCGGATGAATCCACTTTTACTCTTCATGGGCATGTTAATTGTCAAAACTGTCGCTACTGGGTTCATGAAAATATCCTCACTGGATGAGAGAATTATATGCACAAGAGCCTAAAATGGTTGATGTTTGGGCGGGGATAATTGGAAACCATGCCGTTGGTTTGGCAAACTTATATCCTGCTCCAGCAAATCCACAAGTTCCACTGGATGTAATATGGTTCCAGCAGTATGGACCGCCACCACATTACCGAATCGATGTCCGGCAATACCGCGACAACATTTTAAAATCGGTGAATAGAGAGACGAGGATCGCTAGAATGGCCAACACGTTCTCCTGATCTTACACCCTCAGATTTCTTTCTATGGGGGATATGTGAAAAGTATGATATACAAAACTAAGCCACGCAATATAGCTGACTTAAGAAGGAGAATAACGGATGTGGTTAGGTTGGTCACACCTCAGATATTGGAAAACATTAGAAGACATTTTTATTTACGATTAGGGTGCTGCCAAGACATTCAACGAACTCATTTTGATCATATACGACGCATAAATTGCTGCATGTAACGCCAATTTTTTTGCATGAGCAACTTTTAGTTTTGCAATCGACCATACAATCACAAGCAATGGGCTAGTAGACAATAACGAAAATGACAAAGGTAATAATATAGCATTACAGTATGACTCTTCAATATGTTATAAATATAATTTGAAGGTAGTTTTACCGACTATTATTGGTTTTATTGTAAAACGAATAGGCTTACGATTAGAGCGTATTTAAAATACGGCAGTTTGCCGGTTATCTCGTGACGTAATAGTGTCACATACTCGCGCATTTAATATAACCTCGACAGAGCCGCACATACGTTTTGCACAACTTTGTTAGCTCCGCCTTTCCACTAACTCGTTTCTCTGCTGATTATGCTATTACGTCATAGCCAATAGAATAGCTAGAACATTTGCGGCAATATCTAACCATTTAAACATAGTTTAAACTTCATGATTTTTTTTTACTATAAGGCATTATTAAAAAAATAAAATAAAAAATACGGGTCAACTGTTTTTATACGTAGATGTTATTAAAATAATAATTAAAAAATTGTCTACTTGTCCATTATATTGAGTAATTCGTTAGGAAGACAAACTTTATCAGTCCTTATCGGCATCTAATCAGTCCATTATCTGTTGGTTGCCATCCAAAATCCTGTCAATTTTGGATAGCAGCAAGCAACACAATGCGAAGGAATACTTTGTGTCAAAATGCAGAAAATATTGTTGACGAAGCTGTGGCTGATGAAGAGCCTGAGCAATCAGAAATTAGCCCTGATATTTATGATATTGAAGAATTTGATAATTATGAAGATGTTTGTACTTCAGAAAATATCTCGGATGTATACGATTTTAGCAATGACGAGGGTGAAGAAATATTCCAAACTCCAGTTACCGATCCGGAAGTAGACACTTCTTGCAGTAGCGCATCTAGTACAACTATTAAAAAAAGAAAACATGAATAAAGTGAAGTAATATTCGATATGTAAAAAAAATTAAAATTAAAATTTTCGAAAATAAAAAATTATATCTTACCTTCGAGACCTTTTTTTACCTAAATATTTAAAACCTGCTTACAATCACTTTTTATTAATATTGAAATTTTTATAATGAATAATTCCACGTATACTTGTGCGCGTATACGTATAATACCAAAAATGACGGGAAATTACCACGCGCATACCTATATACACCAAAAATGACAAAAATCGGCAAAATTACAAAAAAAAAGTTATTTTTAGTTACATCACGTGAAAGTACATAAGAAAACCTTCATTTTGGTTAAAAAAAATTCGTACGACCCTTTGGGCAACATATTCATTATACCTATTATTTACTAGATGAGAATATTACCGAAGTTGAACACTAGATGGCAATGATGAATGAGTGACCCTGGTCACTGGAGACACGCTATTGGATTCTGAGAGTTTTATACTCTCGGATTGCATTCTGTAGTCTCGTAATCTGTGCTCCGTTTTCTGTACTGCCATTGGCGAGGTCGGATCACGAGCTATCGACGTTCATTCGGTCGAAATCGCATTAAAAAATTAATTTTAATGAAAAATGTAAATCGTGAGATCTGGGAACACTATTATAATTTGCTTTTGATCATCTCAATAAGGCCTCTTCCCCACAGAGCGCAATCTGATCGCGCGATTCGAACGCTTGCGTTGTGTTATAGGTGTCAGTTATCACATTTGTACTCAGTATATCCTCTCCATACAGAGCGCAATCTGTGTTTTCGTTCCACCGAGATCGTCACGATCAATTTCGAATCTTTTGGAGGGGATATACTGCGTACAAATGCGATGACTGTAACACGAGATCGCAAGCGTTCGGATCGCTCGATCAGATCGCCCTGTGGGGAAGAGACCTAAGCACGACGACAACCGACGACACGACGAATCACTCGATTATTCCCCATCCCCATCACTCATCAGTAGTTTAGTTATAAACAAACAAATAATACTCCAGTCGAATTGCGGGGTTGATTGTATTATCAGTTACCGGAACAAAATATATTTTAAACCAACTCTTTTTGGTCCCTGATTACGATCCAAAAGTTTCGCTCGGTGGAAATTGCGGAAACACCCCTTTTGGGGCAAAAAACACCCTTTTTGGGGGGTTTTTCCGCAATATTGTGAGTGTTTTCTGGTACCCTAAATGTTTTTTGGGTCGCTAATCACGAATTTCGGGGTCTCATACCCATAAAATGGGTCAAATATCCTTAAATGGGCAAAAACACCCTTTACAAGGGAGTTGTTTCGCAGTATTCTCGGAACAAATATGAAATTATCAAAAAAAAATGTTTTTTTTTTGTACTTGTAATTGAAAAACTTATTAGATGTTGTTATAATTTAAAATTTTTTTAGTATTAAGGTCAATTAGTGGAGGTTGAAACTACCCAAAATAAAAAAATAAAGATAATACGATAAAAAAAAAATTAATTATGATTTGTTTTCCAACTTTGTAACTCATGATATTTACAATGAAAAAATCCATTCCAACCCCAAATAGGGGTGTAAACTACCCTTGAATAAGAATAATCTGGAAAAATAATTTTAGAACGTTATGTATAGTGTCTGGTCGATAGCCGCGTGTAGAGATTAAATTTAATCATTATAATTTACATAACCCTAACATATGAAGATGCAATCTAAAATAGTTAGGATTATAATATTATAACGCACGTTGTGCAGGATTGTAATATATAACATCATAGGGAAAAATTACATGAATAAAATGAAATTGTACTTACAAAAGTTAATAAAAACATTTTAATTGGTAATTGGTGGTGAGTTGGCAATTGCGATTAATCACACGGGTATCGTACCACCCTGTTCGAATCCTGGTTCCGGCACTGGCACTGTCGGAGGAAATGGTTGTATGTCCGCGTTTTTTCAATATGTAACCCCCTTCCGCACAAGCCTCTTCTGACTTCTGGAATTGGGGGTCGTCTAATTTCTGTGGTGTTTATTTATTATTATTTATTATTATTATATTATACTATGATTATAGAGGAGACGGTATAAATTGTAAATTTTTATATCAAATTTTCACTCAAGGAAGAGTCGAAACGACCCTTGTATTAGAGAAAAAAAATGTCTGCACAAAACTTACTTTTTTAAAACATTGTCCTGTAAAATAAATAATATATGGATAAATATGTATATAAATTAAATAAATTGAATACGATTTTTTTGTAACTATTTTTATTCAGAATTATAATGGAAGGTTGTTTATTTTATTTTTCAATATACAAAAATAATTTCCATATTACAAAAATAATACATTTTTATTTATAGTTTATGATAATTTGTACACTGAAGGTCATTAGTCTTCTTCTATGTTTACAGAAATATAGAAGAAGACTAATGACTAATGAAAGGGGTGTTTTTTGCCCCAAAAGGTGTGTTTCCGGAGTTTCCACCGAGCGAAACTTTTAGATCGTAATCAGGGACCAAAAAGACATGGTTTAAAATATATTTTGTTCCGGTAACTGATAATACACCCCCCCCCCCCGCAATTTGACTGGAGTATAACGGCCATTTTCAGTTTTCATTGTTGTGTCAGTGCCTCTTTAATATGATTGTACTTGGTGAGTAAAAATTATTATGTTTTATAGTGTTTAAATTTAAATGGATGAATAATTAAATTAGTTACAGTAATACAATACCATAATACGGCATATGGCTTAAAATTTGTTGATTTTACCTTTTACACTATTATATGTTTTATGATACAATTTATTTACATTAAATCGAGTTTTGAATTTGGATGTTATTTTAAACTTTAAAACAAAAACAACTCAAAATTTATTCTTTGGTAAAGGAGCGGAACTAAGTATATCATATAATATCTATGTTGACGTTGTTTACAGTTTATATATTGTTATGTGTAAATAGTAGAAAATAAAATCATACTTTGATTTTTTTCTCTGACTATGAAGGGGGTCGTCGTAAAATGGTTAAACGGCACCGGGCGGAACAAAGTCTAGTTACGGCAGATGATGACACATCTCGCCCATTTTTTTAAATCACGCTACACCCCTGGCTGCACCCCCCAGTGCCACTTGAAATTCCCATAATATATATATTCCCATAAATTTTACTATACTTACGAATTATTAACTTCAAAATGAAATATCATTTGAAGCGACCGTACATACCTAATGTTTTATTTAAATCTGCATTCTCTGTGTTCTAGTTAATAAGTTGTAAACTATTTATAATGTGATCAGCTGAAAATAACTTTTGGCCAGAGAAAATAAATCCAATGAAGTAAGCACTTGTTCCAATACTCTGTTATGATATTACTGCACTGTACCTTCTACTCTAGTTTTATAATTAATTTTGGAAATGTTTGTTTATTGAAAAGTTTAAAATATGTACTTATATGTTTTTATATAGTGTAAAATATTTTTAGAAACGATGGACACACGCAATATAAGAATATACTGAGAATACTGGAATTAGCTTTTTTAAAAGAATGCTCGGTCGTCATCGAAAAGCCAAAAGTCTTCGTCGAAAGTCGTTTGTAATTGGAGTTTAGACAGTCGAAAATTTGTTTTATTTATTTACATATAAAACCCAACAGAGTTTACATTCCATTTACAGGGCCGGAAACTAACATAGAGATAGATTATGATAACTTATGATATAAAGTAAAAATAGAATACACGTTATTGTTGTATAATAAATGGCTTGCTATAAGCTAAATCTTAATAGATATTCTATTGATACAGTTATTGCAAAATTCTAGAAATGAATTAGGTGGATATATTACCATGTATATATTATATACATATTGTTACGTGTTTATAATTTCCAGCAAACACGTAGGTTCAAGAAACTGCAACAAGAATCTTCACACACCACTGAGTTATTAACCACTTAAATTACAATAATTAATCCTTAAAAATAACACAACTAATAATAACTTTCATTTAACATAAATTCACTACTTAAAATCACAACTGTCTGTATACTGAACTGCCTGCTCGACTTCATTTCTTATATATATATATATATACATATATATGTTAAAATGCACAAAGGCACGTTTCGTTGTATTCCTCTTGAAACCTAATATTTTTATTAGGATGTGCGCTCTGAATTATTAGGTTTCAAGAGGAATACGACGAAACGTGCCTTTGTGCATTTTAACATCTATCGTTCGTCTAGTTGACTTTATTTGTCACATTTGCCTTAGTCGAGGCTTCTTAGAGTGTTTGTGGCAGATGCCGTTGGAGGGACCTATTTGTACTATTTGTAAGTCACCGATATGGTGTTACTTGCAATATATAACATCAGGAGACCGCAGCATGGTCAGTGTCTGGGTCTGCTCTGCACTGATGAGAGCCAAAAGCTCGAAACCGGTCTGCAGATGACTCTGGACATTGCCGATGCTGCGGAACTCCTCTGTTTTAATAATGGGTACCTTCACCGGTATCTGCTATAAACACTTTATTGCGTTTCTAGTAATTGGTAACTAAAATACCATTCAGAGCGCACATCCTAATAAAAATATTAGGTTTCAAGAGGAATACGATGAAACGTGCCTTTGTGCATTTTAACATCTATCGTTCCTCTAATTGACTTTATTTGTCATATATATATATATATATATATATATATATATATATATATATATATATATATATATATATATATATATATATATATATATATATATATATATATATAAAGTGGAACGTACTCGAAAATGTCCTTCCGAAACTTTTCTCGAATATGGTGGAAATTTCTATAGTTTTCTAGGCTCTAAATGGGCGGCGGTTCCTCAATTGGCCCAGAGATGGCGCCGCCCTACAGGCCGTTAACTAAAACAGGTCTCCCTTCACTCTGACCAAGGACTAATTACATCTCTCTCTGTTAAAAGACAGTACATAACAGTGTCCATGTTTACCAATGCACACATACCGGTATACGGGATCACGGTATACCCCCTTTTCTCCTTTAGTTTTGAAGATAATTGATTGAAATTTAGTATATACTACATACATAATAAGCGGCAATTTTTGACATACAACTAATTTTTTTTCATAACTTAATTTTTAGTTTTCCATTTAAGTGTGCCATGACGGTTCCGATTTATTGACCCGTGTAATGTTACAAAAATCGAAATCCCGTTGAAAACACTGAATTACGTCATTTATGAGCAAATAAAATTCACCAAAATTTTTTTGGGGCAAAACTCAATTTTTTCGAATGGAACCATATCGGTACCGTGGTACCGTTTATTAGTACTATTAGGAATTTATTCATATGTGGTATTAAAATGTGCGATAAATACAAACAAAATTACAGCTAAAAGAAAATAAGAAAATACAATTTTGTTCTAATTAAATGTTAAGAAGTAAAAGATGGATTTGAAAACAATGAAATATTTAGTTTGTCAAACATTTCTTGGTTTAGCGGTGTTTTTATTGTGTCTTTAAAAATCGTTTAAAATTCTTGTTAATAGTGTTCAAAATGCCGCAAATTTATACAAAAGATGAAAAAGTGGACATTGCGCCATATCTATCTATAGGTATCTATATACCTACATATACAAGTATATACAATAATAAAGGAAAAGCCTCGGGGGAAAAGCATTAAATAAGAAAAACAGTCATTTACATATAACATGTTTTTCTTAATTACATGAAAATTAAATTATTAATGTGAAGAAAAAATTATTGCAGTAAAAAAATTTCAAATCCTTTTTTATATTTCCAGGAAACAAGCCATGGCAGCAAGGGCAGAAGCCGAGCGAGATGGAATGAAAGTTCCCCTAACCCTCGAAGATTACTGTATAAAAACTCAGGTTAAACCAAATACCTCGGAATCGCAAATAGAAATGACAGACTTTTATGATGATGACTACGATGAGGATTATGATGATTTGTCAGATGGCTCAGAATATGCAGATGATGAAGATGATAATGACAGTGGAAACGGAGAATCGTGATGCCATTAGGAAATATTATCAAATCCGTCGTTGTATATTTTATTAGATTAATTTTTGCATAATGGGTATATTTTTCTTAAATCAAAGAAGTTATTCAGTGTATGATTACTTTTGTTAAGAAATTATTTTTTTACTTCTTTAACTTTGTTAGGTAGATGTGGTTTGAGCTAGCCCAGAAAACTTGTCTGAAAAAGCCAATATCAACATTACATTTTATAATGAAAGTCAGAGCGTAGTGGCGCAGCTGGTGAGAAAGCGATTTTGATTCAATTATTTTTTTAATACTTGTTAAGGAGGTTAACTTGATGATAAAAGTGCAAGGTGTCCATCTTGCAGATTGCCCTTTTACGATTAGGTCAACCGCCCAGACCAAATTAAAAAATTCGATTGCAATAGTTTTCTGAACTGCGCAATAATTGCAAATAATTATCATGTCAAGGGCGATGTATCATTTAAACTTTTTAATGTTCCCACTTTGTTGTGTTACTGGGAAAAGTTGTTATTTTTCCCTACGAACTATAAATATTAAACAAAACTTTTTACATCTATTGTTAAATATTGAACTATACAAAAGGAATTGTTTTCTTTAGATTTTTTTATTTTTTCTATTGAATGTTACATTTAGGATAGGATCAGAACTATTGATGAGACATTATTGTTGTACTGTCAACAAACACCAAAACTCCTTCTAGTAGATGCAAACTAACTTTTTGGGAACTGTCTTAAAGCCGTTTTACAGTCGACAATTTTCTTGCCAGCAAGATGTTGCAGTGGGAATTTCTTGCAGGCAATGTTTCTTGACGGTGCGTTTTACAGATGGCAATTTATGTAATTGCAATAATATTGCACAAGATTTGCCAACTTTGTAAAAATAAATTGTCCTGTGTTACAAAGTAAACAATAACACATTAACCTAACGCATTAGGCGTCGAGAATATATATGTAAACGCTTTCATCTACTTTTATCGTCTAACACATGAATCGGGCCGCGCGGCATAGGGTAATATTCTAGTTTTAACTTTTCTGTATTGGTAACATGGAAACCACTAAATTATCCACCAGACTTGCACCTAAGTTGCAAGAAAAATCGAACAGAACCGATTATCTGCAAGATATGGAAGTGTGCAACTAAATTGCCAAACATGATCAGCTGGCTTTCAAGTGTGCATGCCTTTGATCAAGATTTTTTGTATTTGAAAAAAATTGCAGACTGTAAAATGGCCTCTGGGCAAGCTGGAGCTTTTTATTACTTCTTCAAGGCATCGGAGTAAGTTCATAATTAAATTTGCAAATTGGAATCGGTTGGGATCATATTTTTTATCAATTTTTTTTTGCAAATTGTAGGATTTTGCTGTACTTTATAAATATCTCTTCTAATTTTGGATAGCTTCAAAGGAAATGCAAATCGCTCCAAACAAAACGAATTTTTGTTAAAAATCTGATGTAATATTCAATAAAGTGGTGGCGGTGACGTCACAATATGGCCGCCTGAACAACCGATCTGTTAGCAAATAGTATTTCTCATAAAAGTTATTTTAGTTTATGATTCGTAAAAATGTAGAGCGTTTGTGTTTTCTATAGGTATTTCCTGTACATTTACTATACCTATTACCCCAGTCATTAGAGTAAAAAAGGTATGAAAATTTGCATAAATTAACAAAAAGGTGCATTTGTAATCAGTTTTGAAAAACATTCCGAAGTTTATGCAAACTTTAGAGAACATTTTAATAATTATTAGACATTTTCTATCAAGTTTGCACCCTGCTACGATGACCGGAACATTGCAAATAATTGTTATTTAACACGGCCGTGCCAGATAAAAATATTGTGAAAAAAGTCGTCCGAGATAAAAAAAAGTTATGCAAAACTACAAGCGGGTATGTGACCATATTCTGCTGTATAATAAATAAATAAATTTGCATAAACTTCGGAATTTTTTTCAAAAAATTATTAAAAATTTGCGTTTTTTGTTAATTTAAGTAACAATGTTCCGGAGGGCGGAAAAGGGTGCAAAACTGGATTTGTTATTTTTTTACCTTCTCCAATGTTGTCTCAAAATTTAAAAACTTTTGCAATTATTATCGAACTTTCCATTATCGAAGACCGTAATGACGCCTATATGTATGCTATGAATATTCTCTTAAATATGTTTCAACTTAGAAACACAATTTGGTGATTCTTAAATGTAGAGTATAGATAAAGTTATCATTAATTTAACAATCCTAATCGCAAAAATTAACGTACTATTTTGAAAATATGTTGGTTAAAAAACACAAATGAAATACGAATAGGGGCCTGTAGGCAAAATTGGGATAGAGGCTTGCCCAAGATCGGTGATTTTCGGAAAATCAACCTCCATAACTTTCTGGAATCTGGGGTGTAAATCATGAGGACTTTTTTTATTTATGTATTGGTTAATGACGTTTTTATATTAATTTATAATTTTTGCTGATTGCAGTAAATAAAATTACAATTATAATAACGGAGCAGGCTCGTGTTGGTATATTACTCATGGTCGATATAGTGGGAAACGCGTGCTTAACTAAGGTGAGTTTGATTTGTCGTTCGAAATTTCGAAAGATCTGGGTCATTCTGCAGTTTATCCATTTCTCAATTTTTGAGGGTTTTTTTTGTGAATACATTAATAAGAGAGTTATATGAAGCGTTTGTGACTAATAAAACGGTGCGCAAATGTATAATAATCGAGGAAATTGACGGGAAAGTGGAGCGAATAGGGGTGATGGGTGGAAATGAGTGAAAATACAAAGTTTTTAGATCACTTTGAAACGATTGGCATTGAAAAAGTTATTTTAGGGCAAGGGTGAATAAGATAAGAGATTACAATGTTATATCTACTAAATACATCTAACCTAAGCTTTTCGGTTTACAATGACCAATACGTAAAGGACCCAAAAAGGAGTAAAAATACGAGAATTTCAGGTCACTTTCACATGAAACGCATTTAAACAGCCATTTCAGGGCAATGGAAAATTAGCATCATGACAAATTTGAATGTTTATTGGCCGACTCTTATTTACAAATGCCATGACTCTTATTTACCCTTGCCCTAAAATTACTTTTTCAATACTAATCATTTCAAAATGACCTAAAAACGTCGTGTATTTTCACTCGTTTTTACACGCCCAGCATCCCTGTTCACTCCACTTTCTTCGATTTCTTCGATTCTTAAACATTTGCGCAATGTTTCATTAGTCATAAACACTTTATATAACTCTCTTATTAATGTATCCACAAAAAAAACTCAAAAATTGAAAAGTCGATAAACTGAAGAATTACCATAATCTGAAATCATTCAGTTTTAAAAAAAAATTTCAACGCAATTTGGTGAGGGCCCCGAGGCAATTTTGGAGTTAATGCGACACTGAGTTCAGTAAATCACCAAATGCATAGTAGATAAAAACACTAATAATTAATATTACACAAGAAAAGCCTTTAAAAAAGCTCTGTCAACTCCCTAAATCTTCGGATTACTTCAGTGAACTTAAATGCAAAACAACATGATTTCCTATGGACCAGCTAATTATCGTATAATAACTTTGTTTTCACTCACTGGAATTTTTTATATTTTAAATGATTATATTAGTTGAAGAATCTATGTGTTTATAATAAATTTAAATAAAAAACATAAAAGAATATGGTTTAAAATGAGAAAGAAACCTGTTAAAATGACCATTTTAGATACATTAATTTACTTGAAATCGCTAAGTCAGAATTATTTTATTTATTTACAAAACAAACAACAATCCGATTGACTTCTCGGACCTCTAGTTTTGTTTAAAATTCTATCACCAATTGCAATTTTTTAGATGGACCCAATCATTAGAAACTTATTTACAAAATATCATGGAAACATGCAATGTTAATTTGCAAGGAATATGCTCTAGGTCAATTTCATCCTATAAAACTTGACTAGCTTTGATATCATGTCTATTTTGCCTCCACAACACATTTTGAATAAAATATCTATTTTATCAAATATTTTATGATAAAATGATATTTGTTTATAATTTTTCCACATTTTTCTTGAACTAGATCCAAACCACAATCTAAAGACTGTACTAACAAACTGCAATTTTTTTTTACGATCTCATTCAGTTCGAAGTTGGATTTTAAAACTGTGTATATAAGAACGTACCATATGTTTGCTCCTAAGTATGACAGTTTTGATAAAGACGTTGTAGAAAATGATAAAGAATGTATATAGTACCAAATGGAAAAGGCTAACTTGATGTATGAAGCCTATCTGTAAAATTTTCTCTTGATTTAGGATAAGAAAGAGTAGGATTTTATCGGTAAGTTTTACTTTTTTGTAAATATCTAATAGAATTGTGTATTATTTATTTAGATATAGAAATTTTGATTATTAATGTGAAGTAATCTATTGTTATATTTGTTTTTGGAGTTTGTTATTTCTTGGTAAAGTAGGTTTTACTATTTTTTGAGGTGTTTTCTTTGTACTTTACCAAGATAACACGTTTATCGTCAACGTGCAGCAATAGTGGTTTATCTCGCCTCGAAATATTCACCAGTGTTCATCTTTATTGTGTGGGATTTATTATAACTTTGAATTATTCCGTTGATTGAATAAATGTTTTGAACCCCATTGATTTGTTTTCTTATCCAGCACCCCAGCAGGCACCGTCATAATATTAGGCCACATGGAAATCTTTTCCAAAAAAGTGTGCCCAGATTTGAAGGAGCAAAATTGTAAAGAAAATTTGAAAAAAATTGCAGTCAGTGCATTTTATAATTTTTTTTTAAATTATCTTATTTATTTGAACGTCCTGACGAAATTTAGCCATGGCAATTTTATCACTCAACCAGGACACATTTGTAGACAATTGCAATGACCATTCCCTACAACATCGCCATCTGCCGCAGCTGAGGCTCGAACTCAGGAGTGGAGAGTGACTGGCCGTGTGGTTTCTCTCTCACACAACCGTGGTCTAGTCCTCTGCTATCATCTTGATAATGTTAAAGAACCTATCTACATGCACCCTAAGCCATAGAAAATCTCCTTCGACGGGATTTTTATGGAACTGCAATGAAAGTTCATGAGACATAATTACAAAGCGTCATTTTTGTAACTGCAACTAAATATCGCATGACGAATAATGATCCCGATAGGGCGTATTTTGTAACTATCGAAATTTTACAAAACGAGACGTGATCCACAAGGCATCATTTTAGTAACCATCTCGAAAAATAACTTCCAAATGAGAATCTTGTTTTATGATCTGATGTGGTGTAGCACTGCAACTTATACAAGGTATAGCCTGTGAGAACGTTAGTATTTCCTCAAGAAAGGCCCAAAAAGGCGATTTCCCAGGATTTCCAAATTCATTTTACAAAGTTAGCAATCTTTTTGGCGGCAATCTAACATATTTTATGCCGTATTTGCCTACATCTTGTTCCTCAGTGATTTGGAACAAACATGTTGCTCTTTTACTATGTACTGTGTACATGGGACCCGCCTTGCTTGAACATATGAATAGAATATTCTAATCTGCTGCGATTCAAGCATTTTTAAACTCGATAATAGTGCGCCCAAAATTACCTATGTGAATTTAATACGTATAAGGACAGGCAAGCGAAGAAGCTCACAAAATTGCAAATATCAAAGTATTTTATATTGAATCTTTTTGGTGTTGGTCAATTGCGCTAAGGTAAGCTATTGGGTGGTAGCTGAAAACCACATTGTCTGAGGTCATCCTAATACTCGCCATGTGTGGTATAGACCGATATATTTGTTAACATACATTTTTCGTCTACCTATATTGTGCAAGTAACATTTCCAACAGACCCAATATATAAATACCTGAATCCCGTCCTCTTTCATTGTGTCTTACTGACGTCATTAAAAACCAAATTCCGCTTCAGGAAATAATATTAAGAAGTGTTAGATATAAGACATTCCAGCTGTTACCATCTATGGAGTAGTGTTGAGCAAAATCAAAGTAAGTATTTTATGTCTGTCGTTTAGTCAATCTATCACAGAAGAATATCCTTCAGACTCATTGTTTACAGCAACAAGTGAAGAACATCACATCCATATACTAGCCAGGATTCGAACCTGGAACTTCTTGGTCTCAAGCCTAGCATGTAAGCACTGAGAGCCGGCTTTTACCATAAAAAGTATACAAAATATCCTAAAAAATGTAGAGGGCCTTTTTTCTTTATTAATCTGTGAAGAAATAAAATAAAACTATCCACAATAAATATTTATGAAGATTATAAATTTTCGAAGTAAGACAAAAACAGCAAACATCCCTCAAATACCTAATTTTATTGTTGTGTATACAGGGTGATTTATGTAAACATGCGAAAAATAAAATGGTATACAAATCTGTTATGTGGGAAAGCCTCTGTAAAATTTTAAAGTGATCAGAGGTAATTTGTTGTATTTTTTTGCATTAAAACCTGCAAAGATAAGCTTCTAAATAGTTACGGTGTTCGAGGTACATGTAACAAACTACTCTACCTACCTTACAAATAGATCACAAGTTACTGCACTAACAACTTGCAAGGATGGAGTACTTCAAACTGTTTTTTCAGATAAAACTTGTATACTACAGGGTGTGCCTCAAGGATCTATACTTGGGCCTCTCCTATTTATTTTGTATACAAATGATTTAAAAGATTATACTAATATAGATTTTTTATATCAATATGCAGATGATAACTCCTGTGTTGCAACGGAAGAATCCTTAGTGGCTTGTGCAAGTAAACTTACCACAATATCCTCAAATATGTATAAATATTGTAATTCGAATGGCTTAAACTTAAATGTAAATAAAACTACTCTTGTTATGTTTTCCCCAACTACTGATCTTGATTATTCGTTGTATGTTCAATTAAATGGTTCTTCAATCACACAAACGGAAAATGTAAACTTTCTTGGCATAACGCTAGATAGTAAATTAAACTGGGAAGCTTATACTAATACTTTAATATCAAGAATTAATTCATCCTGTTACCTAATACGATTCATGAGATACCAACTATCAGTAGACTCTCTAAGAATGTTTTATTTTTCATACATACAAAGTATTCTAGAATATGCGATAATATTCTGGGGTTCCTCCCTACATTGGCAGAAAGTATTTGTTTGTCAAAAACGCATAATTAGGTGTATGATGAAGGTCTCTTGCAGAGATTCATGTAGACCTTTATTTAAAGAATTGAAAATACTTACCATCCCGTCTCTTTATATTTATAAATTAGTTTTGTTCGTTAAAAAAAATACTGGTGAATTTACAAGAAATATTGATGTGTACAGATTGATGATAACAAGACATGGGAATGATCTCAGAATACCAGTACACCATCATAGTTTTTATGAAAAAGGTCCATGTTATAACGCTATCAAAGCCTACAATGCCTTACCACAAGAATTAAAATCTATTAATAACATTTATACCTTCAAAAATCAACTTAAATTGTATTTACTTGAAAATACATTTTACTCTTACAGTGATTTTTTAAATGCATAAAACTTTTGTTAGTAACTTCAATAGTGCAACTGATTATAATGTTTTCTACAGTTTTAGTTTTAGGGTTGTTTTAGTTGTGTGTTTTCTTTTTGCTGCTCTCCTTGTTTTTATATATGTTATATATTTTGTATTCTAATGTTTTATATTTTAATGTATTGTAATAACTTTTAATATTTAATTACCCTGACAATGCTAATGTCTTTTTTGTAAGATCTATAGCAATAAAGTTTATTCTAATGGGTGAATTATGCTATCTGGCTGGACGCGTTCACACACGTGTCGCTTGTTTGTTTAGCAGGTAGTAATATCAGCTGTCTTAGTTGTCTAAGGTCAGTGCGACGCGTTCAGTGACTCTTCGACTTCCTTTTAGAGCATTTCCCATTTTTGTTAAATTTTAAACTGTATTCGTAAATATCGATTATGCCAGAGTTCACGTCGCAAGAGTACTGCGACATGATATTAACCTATGGTGTAATGCATGAAATTCTTGCAGGGGCTGTATGAAAATACGGGAGAAAATTTCCCCATAGGCACAAACCTAATGAGAGAAAAAATGTAAGTGCAGTACAATGAGTTCGTGACACCAGGCTCTGTTTACCAGGTGACAGAGAACATGTAGTAAATCGTCCTGTTGAAGTAGACGAAGAAGTTCTAGAATTACTAGAACAAGACCCTTCAATAAGTACCCTATAGGTACGCGAGAATCGTTTTTACCCATACCACATAAGAACGGAAGTGATTTCGTTGCACTGTATTACATCAGATTGGTTAGTCATAGGCGGCGCACTTCTACAAAAAAAATAAGGAAATTTTTTTTCCAAATTTTTTTAACTCCTTTTGGTGGGGACAACCCACTGATAATTTTCCGCATGTTTAGGTAAATCACCCTGTATAAATCGAATATCAAAAATTGAAATATAACTAATAAAACTACATCACATATGAAAAAAAGAAGTGCCTAAAAATAAGTTGTTATAATAAATAGTTGAAGTTAGGTATACATCGCTATTTTTAGGGATAAAATAAATGTTCTTTTAGCTGCAGCATAAAAACATATTTATATTAAAAATTAAAACTTCATGGTGAGATAGAGTTGAAAATATGTTTTTTGAATAAACAAATAATACTTTTATATTTTATAAGCTTTCATTTAGCTTCATTTTTTGGTTTGGGTCAAATTTTGCAAGTGAGTCAAAATTGCACCCACTTCCATATATACGATCTATCTGAAATTTTACATACCGTAGTTCGATGATGATACAATAGGCGGGTATATATATATATCTAGAGGGCGCATTTCTCAACGGATCAAAACGAAATTTGGCAGGCATATACTTTGGGTCCATATCTCGGTTAAGTGTTCGAAGATGGACCAAATCACCTTCTTCGTTTCACAACGGCGGCGGTTCAAAGTTTTAAAATACTTCTCAAAATTTTATTTATAATCAAATATGTTCGTGTGATACATCGTTGGATAGTACTCATCTAGCCCTACAACTTTTGCCTAAAATATTTTTTGCTAAAACGCATAGGAAAAATTAAAAAAATGGCGGCGGTTCATCTAGTCTTCAAAAAAATCCTGAAAATTTTATTTGGAATCAAATATGTACATGTGATACATTGATGAATAGTGCTCATATAGCCCTACATCTTTTGTTTAAAACATTTTTTGCTAAAACGTATAGGAAAAATTTTTAAAATGGCGACGGTTCAAAAAGTCTAAAAAATTCTCGAAATTTTATTTCGAATCAAATATGTACATATGATACATCGTTAGATAGTACTCATCTAGACCTACAACTTTTATCTAAAACATGTTTTGCTAAAATACATAGGAAAAATGAAAAAAATTACGGCGGTTCAAAATCTTAAAACATTCTCAAAATTTTATTTCGAATCAAATATGTACATGCGATATATCGTTGGATAGTGCTCATTTAGACCTACAACAATTGTCCAAAACATCTTTTGCTAAAAACAGATTTTTTTTTTAAAGTGTGATTTAATATAGGACTAAATCTACCTTTCCGACTGGTCCCTGCCATGGGGCTTTTTTTTTGTTTTAGATTCATCATTCATTTGTGTATATTTTTGAAATTTTTGGATAGAAAAGTTTAGTTTGAGGATTACGCTCGTTTTGTTAGTTTGTATTTTAACCGCTAGGAGCGACGGCTGCCGTTTTTTAACAGTAAACTAACTCAATTTTACTAATTACTGATTTGGGAGCAGTTATAGTTATATATCCGTGGTGATTTTAGTTTCCATTAGCATGGATTGTATAATAATTTTCTGTATATGATTTATATATTGATCTTCGTTGTGTGCTATATATCTGTCGTAAAGGTCATTAGCCTTTTATTTTATTCTTTTTAGTTCGAATGATCAAAATCCATACTGAGAGATTGTTACGTGTTATGACGTGGACCAAGTCGTGAAACGTCACCCATACGATAACTGTGTACTTTTCATTTTCGTTTGACGTAAGTTGTCAGCTGGAGTGTGTTTTCTTTGGAGTTTTCTTTTAATTTCAATTAAAAATATGTCGGGACAGTGGGAAGTTGTTAGCAAAAAGAAAGACCGAGGTAGTAAGCTACCTGTACTAAAAGTAAACGATAATAAAGAGGCTAAAAGTAAGAATAAAAAAAATGATTTGAATGGCGTGAAAATCGAAGAAGTCTGTAAGTATCAATACATTAAAATAATGTATGGAACGTTATCAAATAACATATGTTATTGTAGTGCCAAAGTCACAAGTGCAAAACCTATACTCCAATAATAAAGGTAATAAAGAAAATAAAAAATCACAAGAAAAAAGCAAGCCACAAGATAAAGTTGACAAAAAACCCCAGAAAAAGGAAAAACCTCAAGATACACCAAAACCAAAGCCCCCCAAGTCTATTGAAAGTGCCCTTAATTTAGTAAGTGTCTTTTCATTTATTAAAATAACTTTACAAGCTATTACATATTCTTTTATGAAAATGTAAATATACTTATATCTACCTGCTTAATTGATATAGCTACTGCAAATTAAAAAAAAAAAACACCAATTGTGTCGAAAATCAATGAGGTACTTATGAGAGCATTTATGTCCTTTATTTTTGTTTATAAGGCCTTATCTACTGTGCAATATGGTGTACAAGTGCGAGTCATTCATATTGAAAAAAAATAAAAAAAAATAAATCACTAAGCAAATATATTAAGAGACAATCAGGTCATGGAATACTGAAATAATTGCATATGACATAATATGCTGTACATAATTTTCCCTGAAATAGAACAAGACGTTTATAATGAACAAAATTTGGAGTCTTTGATATAAGCATCACTGAAGTTGTTTATGTTAAAACCAAAACACTGACACTTTTAAACGACTTCCTTTTCACCGATCTAGTTAACATGGTGTGAAGATTATTAGAACACATAATTGATGGTATTAAAAGCATTTTACTTAGTCCTCTTTCATTTTATTATAACGAAACAAAAATTAATGCTAAATACGCACTGTGCACTATGTTTAGCCATGTCTGTAACTAAAAAATACCCTGAGAAGTATGGCCCCTGTCCATATGTTTGTGTTACAAAGAAGATTAATGTCTTGTCGCATAAGTTAAAAGTGGGTACCGACATTAAATTAATTGGTAATTGTTAGAATCTGATGGCTGTGGGCTAATAATCGCCCTAACGCCGTTTAATAAAAAAAAAATGTTTAGATGTTTGTAGTAGCTACTTTAATATTGGTATCTTAAAGGGGCAATGATCATAATAACTGATAATTATCGACACTTATATATTATTTATTTTGAAAGATAGCTGAAATGGATTAAAACCGATAATTGCATCATATATAATTTTAATCTCTCTCTTTAATAACTCTAATATTTTGTTATTTATGTATGCATTTTTAGATTGATATTGATGAATTTAAAACTATATTTGAAGAAAGCAGAAACCACTATCCAGATGCCCCTATTGTTTGGCTGAAGGAGTTGGTTCAATTTTTAAACCAAAAAGTGCCAATAGAAGTTCAGGATCCTGTATTTACTTCTAAACCAGAATGTTACCCTCTCAGCGTGGTAAGTTTTTGTTTACTCTAAGATAGATAAGAAAACAATACAACATTGCCCGTATTTACAGTTTATATACATTTACGGATTAAATAAAAAAAATTGCAAAAAATGAGCGGCCTTCAAAACAAAGGTCACCAACAATTCTGAAATCAAATCTCACCCAGCCACTTTTGGTTAATTGGATCCTATTATCTAATATCGATACTGGTCTTAAAAAAATCGCTTTTGAAAGCCATTTGTCTATCGATCCATCTGTGACACATTGCATACGGCTGTACAAAAGAAAAAGTTGACTCAGCCGGCTATAAGATTTAAATTGTGGCTCACGTTGCTACCACGCTGCCCCAAGAAGTGATTTTTGTCATTGGGCCGGCGTCGGACATGTTTTTTTAGGCACACAAGGCTAGTAAATCTCCGTCCGGCTTATGCGAATTGGTCAGTTGGCCGGCGCTTTCTTTTCTACCATATATTTAGCATTATAATGCGAATCCTGACGAGGCACATCTGTCCGGCTTATGCGAATTGGTCAGTAGGCCGGCGCTTTTTTTTTCTACCATATATTTAGCATTGTAGTGCAGATCCTGATGACGAACATGCCTTTTGAGTAAAATATGTTTTGCGGCATTACATTGATGATACGCTGGCCCAGTGGCTAAAATAGTGTAGCATCCCGGAAGATCAGTTGTAACCAATCTGCTAGTCAACCTACATATCTGGACTAATGAATTCGATCTGCAAAACCCTATAGATGTTCTTTATCTAGATTTTGAAAAAGCATTTGACCGAGTACCCTTGCAACGCTTGAGGGCTAAACTGGACCATGTTGGCATTCGAGGAAATATTTTAGCATGGATCACCTCCTTTCTGAATGGCAGAGAGTTCTACGTCAGAATTGCAGACAACAAATCTAAGTCTAACACTGTCCTGAGTGGTATGCCCCAGGGCTCTGTGTTGGGACCTGTTCTATTTACTCTTTTCACTGCTGATCTACCCGCATCAATTACATCATGTATCAGTTTATATGCAGATGACACGAAAATATTCAACAACCCTCTTGAAGCGAGTCAACAAATACAAAACGACCTTGATAAAATCTATGACTGGACAAAAAAGTGGCTAATAAACTTAAACATCAATAAATGTACTGTGCTGCATATCGGTAAACATAATCCGCAACTAGAATATCAACTCAACGACAGCACCATATTATCCACAGAATCCCAGACTGATCTCGGTATCACGATAAAGCATAATCTCAAATGGGACAACCACATCATGAACATTACCAAAAAAGCGAACTCCATTATATGTCTCGTTAGGAAATCATTTCGCCATATATCTCCAGAACTATTCATAAAAATCTACAAGTCATTTATTCGTCCTATCCTTGAGTTTGGTTTTCAAATATGGTCACCTTATTTTTAAAACGATATAGATCTACTTGAGAAAACACAACGAAGAGCAACCAAAATTCTCCCCCAGAGGTTTTACAGCATACCGTATGAAGAACGACTGAGAAAGTTAAAATTACCAACACTGCTTCAACGAAGAATAAGGGGTGACCTTATAGAAACGTACAAAATATTAAACAACATATATAGCTGTCCACATATAAATGACGTATTTACCCTTAGTGCAAATGTGCATCTCCGAGGACATCAAATGAAATTGTCCAAAACTCAATTTTCATCTAATCCTAATAAACATTTTATTGGCAACCGTGTCGTAGATCTCTGGAATAGGCTACCCAATGAAGTAATCGAATCGACAAGTGTTAATCAATTCAAAAATAGATTCGACTCATACCTGAACACTAATATTGCACAATAATAGATATTCACGCATCTCCACTCTACATGTTTACATATATATTTACTTGTTTCCTTTTTATTTCTATATTTATATGTATTTTATATATCATATTTATCTGTATACGTTATTGTTGTTAGTCCTATTTTTAAACACATGCACATGTTCTTATTATGAGGCATAAACAGCCCTAGGCTGCCTGCCTCCTATGTGGTATAATAATAATAATAATAAAATCCGCATCATCTCACACCATACACAAAGTGTTAAAAATATTGTCGATATTTTAAAAAATTTATTCATTCCCAAATTTTCATTATTAATATTAGCAAATTTAGCTAAAAAAAAAAAATATAGGAAAACCGTCCATTCAAATTTTTAAACTTTAGTTTAAGCTGCTATCGTTGCAACAGATTGTAGTATGTCCAATGCATCGTTAACTGGTTCGCTGCGTTTCATTGATTTCTGTCTAAAGACAAAAAATTGGGCTAGGTAATTTTCTACTTCACACAAATATATACCGATTCGGCAAAAGTAGTATATCCTGATGTAAACAAGTCCGAGAAAGAAAACAAAAATCGCTTATGTGAAAGCGAGACAGCTGATCGTTGTATTAGTGGGGCACAAATGAAAGTTTCTCAACCTCCTGTCTCATTGCCACCACATTCTACTTCGTCGTTTGCCGCGACAATACCGACGCCCTGCGTTTAATACTCGGCAAGGTGATAAAAATAATATTTCAGGAAGTGTGAAGAGTGTAGTGCAGATTCGGCGAAAGTAGTTTTATATATCCTGAAGTAAATGAGTGTGAGAAAGAAAATAACATAAATTAGGAACAGAAAATCAGATATACTACTCGTTTCTTTCAGGATATCTAAAACTACTTTGCCAAATCTGTTTATATTATTCATTAACTATATCATATATTACACTGTATAAAATTTAACATTTCTTTTAGGTGCCATCTGGTGTAAAATATATAATAGAAAAGTCGATAAATGAAGCTGGAAAAAACAATGCCCAACTATTTTTTGATATTTGTTTAACGTCGATGGTCACTGATATGGGCAAGGGCCTCCCAGCTTTAGGCTATAAATTTTTCTTGCAAAATATTGCTATAAATGAACCAAAATTAGTATTGCCTAATATTAGTAAACATGTGGCTCTTCGAAATTCTTATCAGAATAGACCAAATATAGGACTGTCTATTCTTTGGGCTGTTGGTCATGTTGGAGTTAATGATCTTCACAGTGGTTTGACAGGTAAATAATAGCAGTATTTTTTTTTTTGCCGGGTTCTGGTGTGATGTGCATGTTATTATTAACCTATTACAGATGGACATAGGACATTTTTTTTTTTCGAACGGTATATTATAGTGGAGCAGATCTGAAGGAAAACCAGGTTTGAATAAGGAAACGTCCGATGCGATTTTTTTTTCCTGCCAATGAATATAGTTGGGTCACATTTTTTAATTAAATATATGGGAAAATGGTTTTTCAAATATAACTGGCCGACTTTTAACTTGACGAAAAAAAAATATTCAGACTAAAAATGAAAAGCTCATGAAAATAAGCTAATTTTGTTAACAACATTATCGACGTCAGACCAATAGGCCCCCATACACGGAATTTTATACGATCTGTCCCGATTTTCTAGATCGCATCTGTTGTCCTCAGGTTACAGATATTTTTGTCCACACACATAAAGATCTCATCGTTTAGATAGATAGATAGATGGATATGTCTTTATTAGTACATGTAAAAAAAAATTAAAAAAAACCCCAGAAGGTATAGAACATGTCGCAAGATAAATACAAATATTATTCATGTATAAAAAAAAATGGTCATTGAGGCGCATTACATGGTCTATGTCCGTTTAACAATTTTATATAATAACTAGTATTTTATTTATATTTAGCACGATCTGTATAGCATATTGACTCAGTTTTTGTAAGTGGGACTGTTTTCAAATAGTAAAATTTTCCTTGTATAACTGCTAAATCATTTCACATTGTTTTATATACCTATTTTTATATCTTAGGAACTCAGTCATGTTTTTGTTATTATGTATCTCCGTTCTCTTATAGCACTTCAGGAAACAATTGTCAATTTCAAGTCTACAAAATATTTATTTACATTCATATATAGTTCAAGTAGGAATATCCTGAGACATAAAAAACGCAACAAAAACTTTACGATCACATTAAAATACTGGTACTCTTTGTTGTGCTGTTCGCAAATTGACTCGCTCACCTTTATAGGTTTTTAAAGTGCGTCGGGAATGTTTATTGTCAGGCTTGGCGCCATGGCCCACAGCGATAATAATGTCGTAAAGTTTTTGTTACGTTTTTTATGTATTGGGGAGTTATTACTTGAACTATACCTACATTTTTATATTTTGTTTTACTATTTTAGTACATGTGGTTATCTTTCTTACCTTTAACTTTCTAATTAACCTGTTATGCAGTGTATCCTACATGATGTAATGTATTTACTGAATTCTCACAAAACGGTTTGTATACGTATTTATTACGACAGTTCGTTAGTAAGTTAAAATTTGCAATGAATGTCATTATTTACCCATACTCGCTTATATAGAATTATAGATTCCTTTTATCAATTATATACCTGCCACTGTTTTAGTTGTGAGTAAAGGAAATCTAAGAAGACCTGCAGGTTATGCGCTTAACTCACCAATTGACAGATGGCACTACCTGTACCATTTTCTACATTTTACAGCTTTCCATTTAATTAGTAAAAGTAGATTTTTCAAGTTTGTGTATTGGTATTATTTTGCAGAAAGTGGGATAAAAAAGTGTACCTTATTAATTAAATTCATCAAGAAATCATTTACCTGCTGTTTTTGAACTAATTCAAACCTATACAAACTCAACTGTGCAACCCCAGTAATTCATATTACATTTTCGAATCCACGTTAATAAGTGTTTAACAATTTATTTATTAGTAATTTAAAACTTTCAGTAATTTTCAATTTTTATCTTAATGTAATTTCAATTTTTTAAAAATAAATTTAAATTCAAATTCAATTCTTTTTAATTTAATATTCGAACTAAACAAAAATCTGTCATTTATACTATACATTCGAAAAGGGTAAGTTTCACAACTCTTACAAATATTCCGAATTTGCGACTCTTTGCTCTGGCTTAAACCAGCTAGTCGTCCTCATATGTTGCCTCAATTCTTTCCCAAAAATATATAATAAGCGAAAGGAGGTAACATAATTGGCGCCCCACCATGGGGAGAAAAGGAGACAAAGAGAAATTGATGTTAATTGGGCACCATCTATAGTGAAAATCAGTAGTGTTGTCTCTTTTCCTTGAATAACCAGTCTCCTATAGACCAGACTGAAATTGTTGGTAAAAGAAATAAAAAGATAGTGTAAAATGAATGGTAAAATGTATTACATGAATAAATAAATAAATTTTATAATGTGAAATATGAGATTTTAAGTTATTTAATAATATCAGCAAACAAAGAATTATTAATAATAAAAAAATCAATAACAAAATTATACCAGTTTCCTAGATTCCTGGATTGAGTATCGTTGACGGTGAAGAGTTCTGGAACGGCAGTTCAGGCCCAATTGACTCTTGCAAAAATGGAATCTAAGCGTTTTCTTGGCTATTTAGTTTACGTTTCTCGAATGAAGTGAAGTTTGAAGATTGTAGAAATATTGTCCAATTATATGGTTTTGAAAACTCAATGAACGCAAATGTAGATGCAAATTTACGTAACAAATAAGGTGAATGTAAAAGGACTGGCTGTAGATTTCAATCTATAGAAATAATATTGCTTTAACATAGAATATAAATTTATAATTAATATAAATTCTTGAGAAGCTCAAATTTTAAATATAAAGCTGTATTTTCAATATAAAAAAATATAAAGCATAAGCATAAAATATATAAAGCTTGAAATATATAAATATATAAGGCTGGGTTTCAAGTTAAGAAGCTCATTCGCAAACTATAAATTGCCAAAAAAAATTAAAATGAAAAAATATTTTATAACCATGTGGTACATATAGTATTTTAATTACTTATTAAATTAAAAATAATTGAATTTGAATTTAAATTTATTTTAAAAAGACAAGAATTGACAATTACTGAAATTACTTTTAAATTACTAATAAATAAATTTTACCTGGTTGTTAAACACTTATTAACGTGGATATAAAAATGTAATATGAATTACTAGGATCACACAGTTAAGTTTGTATAGGTTTGAATCAATTCATAAACGGCAGGTAAATGATTTCTTGGTGAATTTAATTAATAAGGTAAACTTTTTTATCCCACTTTCTGCAAAATAATACCAATACACAAACTTGAAAAATATACTTTTACTAATTAAATGGAAAGCTGTAAAAGGTAGAAAATGGTATAGGTATTGCTATATGTCAATTGGTGAGTTAAGCACACAACCTGCAGGTCTTAGGTAGATTTCCTTTACTCACAACTAAAATAGTGGCAGGTATATAATCAATAAAAGGAATCTATAATTCAATATAAGCGAGTATGGGTAAATAATGACATTTATTGCAAATTTTAACCTACTAACGAACTGTCGTAATAAATAGTAAAACGTATACAAACCATTTTGTGAGAATTCAGTAAATACATTATATCATATTGGATACACTACATAACAGGTTAATTAGAAAGTTAAAGGTAAAAAAGATAACCACATGTACTGACATAGTAAACAAAATATAAAAATTAAAATATAGGTATATGAATGTAAATAAATGTTTTGTAGACTTGAAATCGACAATTGTTTCCTGAAGTGCTATAAGTGAATGGAGATACATAATAGTGTTAAACAAAAACATGACTGAGTTCCTAAGATATAAAAATAGGTATATAAAACAATGTGAAATGATTTAGCAGTTATACAAGGAAAATTCTTATAGTTCAAAACAGTCTCACTTACTAAACTTGAATCAAAATGCTATACAGATCGTGCTAAATATAAATAAAATACTAGTTATTATATAAAATTTGTAAATGGACATAGGCCATGCCAATTTTGTTTTAAAGACATGGACGTTCGGCAAAGCTGTTCGGCAAGAGTTAGGCTGCAGTAGCCCTTTAAATCTTGTATCGTGACCATTGTTGACTTTATTAGCAAGAAGCTTATGCTTATTCTTGTAGACATATACACAAACTTCAAAAATATATAAATTAGTTACAATTAAAATTTTTAAATGTACTACGACAACTCTCACGAAAACCTAGTCCAGCAGTAGTTCTTAAGGCATACTTTTGCAGAATGAAAATGTGCTGTATATGTGCACCTTTTCCCCAGTTTACGATACCATACCTTATATGATGGTGAGAAAATTTGCGTAGTAGAGACTTAAAGAGAACATTATTGCTACAATGCATAGACATATACCGTAACCCGTAGCAGCTAATGCGTAATTTATTACACAATGACTTCCCCATTGTAAATGGCTGTCAAAAGTTATTCCTAATATTTTAACAGAGTCACACACTTCTATATCACTATCAGAGAGAGAGAGAGATGTCTATGTTTTTTTTCAAAGTGAATAACAATGTTTTTGTTTTGTTTTTATTCAGGTTAAGTTTATTTCCTTCGGATCATTTAGTTATGTTTGAAAACACTAGTTCAGCAGTATTTTCAATCACATAAAAATCACTGTCTATGATCAGTATATTCGTGTCATCAGTAGAGCACACGGTATGTACATTTGGTATTATACTTAGGTATGATATCAAATCATTGGCATATATATTAAAAAGCAGAGGACCTAAAACAGATCCTTGAGGTACACCTTGTGTTATATCACATATATTACTGTTTACATCATGGTTTAATTTGACAAATTGGGTTCTATTATTGAGGTATGAATTGAGGAGGTTTAATGTAATCCCTCTTACTCCATACCTATCTAGTTTATTCAGGAGCATTTTGTGATCAACCACATCAAAAACACAGGAGAAATCAATAAATAATCCTAAAGCATATTGTTTTTGATCAAGGGCATTCACAATTAACTCATGAAACTCACAAAGTGCCGACTCCATACTCTTAGAGAATCCATGTTGATAGGAAGATAATAATTTATTTTCATATAAGAAAGTTGATAACTGGTCCTTTAAAGCAAGCTCAAAAAGTTTAGAAAAACTACAAAGTAAACTAATTGCCCTGTAGTTTCCATAATCATTGGGGTCGCCTCTTTTATGTAACGGTTGGACAATAGCTAATTTGAAATGGGAAATGGGGAAATGTTCCTGAATTAAAAGATAAATTTATTAAAAAAGCTAATGCCTGACAGATGCTTGTCTTGCACTGTTTTATTAGGTTATTGGATATGTCATATCCACAAGAATTGGAAGACTTTAATCTATTTATTAAAGAAATTACATCTGACGCTAAAATTGGAGTTAAAAAAAGTGATATCTCAAAATAAGATACATTAGAACTAAAAAAATCTGGATCATATGCAAAGTTATTAGTTAATGTGGATGTAAAGAGTTGATTGAATTTAATGGCTACAACTACATCTGATATTTTTTGTCCATTTTCCATAATAGTTATAATAAGAGATTTGTTCTTATTACCTTTTAATTTATTTATTGTATTCCACATTGCTTTTGATTTGTTATTAGATTCTTAGATTTGTCTATTGTGATGTTCTCTTTTGACTGTTGTGAGTGCTTTACAATATTCCTTCTGCAAGGATGTACTAATGTCTTTATATGCCGGGTTTATTTTAGTCAGATCACTAAAAACTGTAACCTTATACTTTAACTGTCTTAATTCATCTGTCAAACAGGAGTCCCTGTTTTATGTTCTGATAAGTGACACTCTTTTTAGTGGAAAGCATAACTGAAAATAATACATTATAGTATCAGTAAAGGTTTTAAAAGCTTTGTTTGGATAATCCTGAGCATACATTTCCTGCCAATTTTCTCTCTCTCTAAGTAGTTGCAAAATTGCATAATATTTTCTTTACAGAAATTTCTACTTTGTACAAAATGCCTCTCTTTATTTTGTTGAAAATCAGTTTTTATACAAATTGACTGAGAGAGATGATCAGATAAATATTAAGTTGAGTAACTTGGTCTCGAAATTTATTAGAATTTATGAAGAAATTAAAATCCAGAAGGGATTTGTTGTCAGTAAAGATGAACAGGATCTATGTATCTGGCAAATTTATGAAAATGAAAAGAAGAAAAATGGAACAAAATGGATGAAAATGTGGATCCAGATGTTTCAAAGACACGTTTACTATTCCAACGGAATTGATACCTCTGTGTTTGTGTACTGACAGGACTGAACTGCTGTGACGCTCTTTTTCTCGTACAGTGCGAGGCTGTCACTTTCACACTTGAGCTTTCTTATTAGTTACTTGGGCGCCAGTTCAAGTTTTAAGTGGTTGAACAACACTACCCAGAAGTCGATAAGTGAGACTGAGCAGCTCAGTGAAGAAACAGTCAGTTCCAGTGGGTCAATAAGGGAAATTAGACTTTCACAAACACAACAGTAAAACGCAGAAATTCAATAATGTTACGTGTTTAAAATTTTCAGTAAACACTTTGTGGATTCCAAATAACTTGCAACAAGAATTTTCACAAACCACTGATTTATTTAATCACTAAAATTACACTAGCAAATACTTAAAAATCACACAACTAATAATAACTTAATCTAATATAATTTCACTACTTTTAAAACACTAAGCACTTTACTTTCCTTCTTAAACTTGTCAACTCTTGTCTAACCTAAAAACTCTCTTGTCTGTTTACTTCACTAAACTGCATACTTCACTCAACTGAACTCTTCTTCTACAAACTGTCTCTGTAACCAGAACCACAGATTACCCAGAACTGTACTGGATACTAAACTGAACTGTTCCTTATCCTTCACTAAACTGTACTGTACTGTTCTCCCATCTGCTGGCTTCACCTCTTTATATACCCACTTGGAATGTCCAGAATATCATTGTAGAACTTTCCAGAAATATACTGGAATTCTCTATAATTTTCTTAGGCACTACTAAATGGTGGTTCGCCAGTTGGCCCACAGATGGCGCCACCCTTCTGGCCAGGGAGTAATTACAACTCTCCTCTCTGTTAGAGGGCAGCACATAACACTGCCCCCTCCTTAAGCCTGAACGTCCCGGTCAGGCATTTCAGATACCCCAGTATACTTTGCCAACCTGTCCAGGTGCACGATCTTCATCTTGGACTTCTTTCTACGTTGAATCCTATAAACAACGTCGTTGATCTGAGTGATGACAGAATACGGTCCTTCCCAAGGTGAGCGAGGCTTCGAGAATCCTTCTTCACTCCGCTGTGGGTTATACAGCCAAACCGAGTCCCCCACCTTGAATCCTGCTGAACTGGCATTGCGGTCATATCTAGCCTTCATTCGATCACCACTCCCTGTAGGTGACCTCTTGGCAGCCACATTCGCACAAACCTTGCAACTGCGACACCAAGCCTCTACATCCTGACAGCTATTTATCCAGTAAAATCGTTCCCGTACTCTAGCCAAAGTCTTATTTCTGCTAAAGTGCTCTCTGGATATTCCCTCGTGCACTTCCTGAAGTACTTTTGGTACTCGGCACCTGGGTATCAGCAACCGCATGGTAACTTCTTTCCCATCCGGGCTCTCCCATGCTCTCCGTAATAGTCCATCTATAACCCTAAGGGAATCCCATTGCGCCCATAAAGCCTTCAGTCCAACACTTTTACTGGAAACGTCCTTCCATTCAGGGCGGATTCCTTTTTCTTTCGCCTTCAACATTGGTCCAATTTCATCGTCATTCAGTTGTTCCTCTCTTAGAACTTCCTTTGTCCAATCCTTCGGAACCTCTATTTTAACTGCCTTCACTTCTGCTGTATCCTGCTGCGTTTTTACATTCTCGGCATTCACTTCCTTAGGGCCCCTCTGGCGACAGTACCTCTTGACATGCCCCAATTTGCCGCAATTATAACAGCGGATTACTTTTGTCGGACCTCCAGCACTTCGCTGCTGCTTCGGCTCCTGTTTCGGCGGTTGCGGTTCCTGTTTCAGCTCCGGTCGCGAACTTAATTCGTTTAGTAATTGTGCGACCATTTTCTGTATGTCTGTTAACATAACAATCAATCTCATCTTATCAGAGCGAACTTCCTCTTTCTTTGCAGTGTTTACTTCCCCAGGATTCCGTTCTCGACACTGCCGCATCATATGTCCTGGTTTGCTGCACTGATAACACCGAATCACCTTCCTTGGCTGTCCATCGCTCTGTTCTCTTTCCTGCTTCCTTGGAGCATCTGGTTTGGTCATCAACTGGCTTATCATTTTGTGCATGTCAGCCATCAAAGATTCCATATTTGATTGTTCTAAACGGTCCTTCTCTTCTACCTTCATGGCTCGTACTCTCGGACGTGCAGTCTCTTTGTAAGCGGCTTCAACCTCGAGGGCACGGATCAACGCTTCACTACCAGTCTTATCTCGAGATAATCTAAGGACTCGCCTGATCTCCTCGTCTCTTATGCCATCGATGAAAGTACCAACTGTTAATTGTTCCTGGAATTCTTTGGGCGCATCCGGGTAAGCCAGGTATGTCAGTCGCTCAACAGCTGCTTCAAAATCTTGTAAACTTTCCCCAGCCTTTTGTGTGCATGATTTGAGCTGAGTCCGGTATACTTGGGCGAGGTGTTGGTCGCCATATCTTAGATCTAGTGCAGCCTCCAAAACTTTAAAATCTCGTTGCTGCGTCACTGGGATAGTCTGAAGCAACTCTGATGCTTGACCTCTTAATGCTAGCACCAATGCCATAGCCTTGTCTACATTGCTCCAATTGTTTGCGTATGCCGCTGCCTCAAATTGTCTTTTATAGGTTGACCAAGAAGTTTGACCATCAAAGGAAGGCGGTTGTAATCGAGGGCCTGACGATGATAATACTAGCTGGCCTCCTTGCGTTCTTAACTGTCGCTTAAGTTGTTCTACCTCCCCCTTAACTACCTGAAATTTTCCTTCTATATCGGTAACTTTCCCTTCGACGCCAGTAACTTTTTCTTCGACGCCAGTAACTTTTTCTTCGACACCAGTAACTTTTTCTTCGACGCCAGTAACTTTTCCTTTGATTTCACTTACTTCAGTCTTTATGTTGCCTATATCCTCTTTAATTTTGCTTTTGAGGTCTTCAGTGGCTGAAAGGATAACATCTTGTTGCCCCTGTATAATTTTCCTTAATTCTTCTTTCTCTTCTAGACGTCGTTTTTCTTGTTCTTCTTTATCTTCTTGACGTCGTTTTTGTTGTTCTTCTTTATCTTCTTGACGTCGTTTCTCTTGTTCTTCTTTTTCTTCTTGGCGTCGTTTCTCTTGTTCTTCTTTTTCTGCCTGACGTTTCCTTCCTTTTTCTTCTTCGCGTCTCTCTTGTTCTTCTTTTTCTGCCTGACGTTTCCTTTCTTTTTCTTCTTCGCGTCTCTCTTGTTCTTCTTTTTGGTCTAGCATCATTTTTCTAAATTGCTCGAACATGTCTTGCATTTGCTTTTCGGCAGCCATGCTTCTTGTTTCCATCCAAACAATTAACTCGAAACAGCACGAACAAGTCTTATTTAAAGTCTATATCGCTTCTCAGTTGAAACCACTTAAAAACTACACTAATTTCTAAACAGAATGTCCCAGAAATTTCCTCACACTAGCACAAATAAATCTTGTCTAATGTCTATATCACTTTCCAGTTCAACTCACTTCAATATCTCCAGTGGTTTCCAAATAGAACACTATGGAACTTTGTCGAATTCTTCAGAAATTCTGTTGCAATTCCGCTTCCGACACCAATTGTTACGTGTTTAAAATTTTCAGTAAACACTTTGTGGATTCCAAATAACTTGCAACAAGAATTTTCACAAACCACTGATTTATTTAATCACTAAAATTACACTAGCAAATACTTAAAAATCACACAACTAATAATAACTTAATCTAATATAATTTCACTACTTTTAAAACACTAAGCACTTTACTTTCCTTCTTAAACTTGTCAACTCTTGTCTAACCTAAAAACTCTCTTGTCTGTTTACTTCACTAAACTGCATACTTCACTCAACTGAACTCTTCTTCTACAAACTGTCTCTGTAACCAGAACCACAGATTACCCAGAACTGTACTGGATACTAAACTGAACTGTTCCTTATCCTTCACTAAACTGTACTGTACTGTTCTCCCATCTGCTGGCTTCACCTCTTTATATACCCACTTGGAATGTCCAGAATATCATTGTAGAACTTTCCAGAAATATACTGGAATTCTCTATAATTTTCTTAGGCACTACTAAATGGTGGTTCGCCAGTTGGCCCACAGATGGCGCCACCCTTCTGGCCAGGGAGTAATTACAACTCTCCTCTCTGTTAGAGGGCAGCACATAACAATAATATTTGAGTATATTACAGTAATCCTAGTAGTAACAATCCTAAACAGAAAACAAAATTAACACAAGTTTATTTATATGGGTATAAGCAGTAGAGGAAGAGCAGCAAGCAATAAAACTATATTAGCAGCAAAAGCGTATAAGCGGTCAATTTAGCGAGTTTATTATAAAAAGGTTGTTAAGCAGATAATGTATGGATACCAGAAAATGTGAAGCAAGCAGAATTAGTTACAGTGCAAAAAGCAAGATATGAAACAGATCGAAGACAGCTAACGTTTTTTAAAAAAATACTGTTAAACGATATAGTGATCTAGATATTAAGTATTGGGCAATTATTGAGATTTCAGTCGTGAGAGTTCAAGTCCCGAACTCAATAAAATATACAAGACCAAAAGTTAAATATTTAGTATTAGCCCGTAACGAACAGTGTTGTGACAAATGGTAACTCGTGTTAAGGTTGAGACACCAGCCAGCTGTATAAAAGCCAAAAGATCAGGTAGAAAGGACAGTACACCAGCCAGCTGTATAAAAGCCAAAAGATCAGGTGTGGGTAGAAGGATGTCACAAAATAAACAAGTTATTAAAATATCAAGTTAAGTAAAATATCAGAAAATGGTTAATCAGTTTAACAGAAAATAAAATTCGGTAGTAATAAAATACAATTATACTAGCCAAGTATCAGAAAATTTTCAATCAGACTAACAGTGAAATTTTAGAGACTACGTGTAAAAATTTCAATCAGTAAATATGAAATAATAATTGTACTAGCCAGATATATCAAAGTTTTCTTACTCTTTCCTGGTTCGCGGTGGTCACTGGAGATCGACTGTTGAATTCAATCGTTAGAACAAAATCTACTTTTACGAGCCTTTACGGTCAGTTTTATAGCAACATTCCCACTCAGGGTATCGCGAGGAACCCCACGTGCTTTAGAATCGCGCATGGCCCAATGTATTGAATACAAGACAGCGAGGATGGCTGTATTAACTTATTAAAAGTACTGGTAAATTATTATTACGTGCGTTGATTAGTATAAATAAAGTATTCTGACTTTTGTAATGTATGGAATCGGTTTCAAATAATTATTCTAACCAACTACGAAAAAGAAATGGATTTAGTCAGCCACAGATAAAATTAAATACTTCAAATAATAAGCAATAATTCTGTTTACAAATATTTGCCACTTTAGATAAATATCCCGGCGTTCAAATAGTAAATATTGCCTGCTAATATACTATCATGTGCTTAAGGCGGTAGAATAGGGTTTTTAGTTGAACAGAAAATATTATACACAGTTCAGATAAACATAAATCTTATGCAGATCTCCGTAACGAAAAATGCTTCGTGACACTGCAGCGATCAGTCCTGCCACACATCGGATGTTTTACTGATCAAATCTGTCGCACATCACTAACGTAAACATTGATCGAAATATCGACAGCAGATTTGGTCTGTGGCGGGACAAATCGTTTAAAATTGCACATCTTTTCATAAGGTTTTTTTGCCGTCCTCTAGTATCTCCTTTCCTAATCATTTTAATTTAATTAAACGTTAATAAAAAACTTATCAAGTAGCGAAAAGGATTTTTTCCCCACCTTTTCCCTTCGTGCCAAAAAAACTGTTTGAAAAAACGTGCAATTTTTATTTCGTGCGCCAAGCGTTTGTTTGCGAAAGAAATCATTTTATGCGAGTGCTATCTTGCAGCAAATAAAAAATAAGAAAATGTAGATCGGTCTGATTGTGATAGGTCAGTCACATATGGGGAGTTATCAGCATGTGAAATATTTTCGTTTTCCCCCTCCCCTCCTAATTATCCCACTGCCCTCAGTCTCCGGGCCAACAAAATATCTGCCAATACTCTTCTATTAAAAAAAAAATGGAGCCCTCAACTCCACTCCTTCATGATAAAAAATGAATTAAATTTTTTTCATTTTTCACTTAGGATTTACGATATCTTGCTAATCGATGGGCTCTGACGTCGATGAGGTTAGGAATAAAATTTGCTTATTTTCATGAGGTCTTCATTTTATCTGAAGATTTTTCTCGGTAGATCAAAAACCGCCGAGTTATTTTCGAAAGACCATTTTCCCATACGTTTAATATGCCGTTTCCCTCTCCCCCCTTGGACATCGGCGCATAGTGGGCTGAAAATATGTACATGAAAATTATAGGTAATAAGAATCCTGACAGTTTTGCGACGCAATGGAAACGCGCGTTTTTCGCTAAAATCTCGGTCATTTGGATCGCAGAATGTTTCATACGAAAGTTGTAGAGAATTCGATTACGAACAATTTCCTTTTATTTTTCATTTCCATTCAATCAATATTGGCAGAGATATGAATATTTAAACATCTTTATAGCGCGCTATCACGACACTTGTTTCATGATAAATTCGATAAAAACTCGAAAACGATAGATCGTACGCATATAGTGTATGTAATGAAAGTTAAAGAGAATCAAATTTTGAATATGTTGGTGTATGTACAAAATCGTTTTGATAACGAGTGAATGGAGATGAAAGGGTAAAACATGAAAAATTGTCATTTTCAAGTGCATTTTGACAAATAGCTATTTTTTTATTGGGTTTAGGCAATAATGACACTAAAGGTTTTTTGAAGAGAATTCAATTATTTGTAAAATGAGCTCCAAGTGACCTTCATATGATGGAATGGTTCACGAGTTGTTTAAAGCTATGAGCAAACATTTTTTTTTTTATTATAAATTAAGATTTTCGTACAAGAACTGTGCATAACAAATTTTTAAAAATTGGTTTTGACCTATTTTTATTAGTTTATATACGTAATATGAAAGTAATGCAATAGCATAAGTCGTTCACAAGGTATATTTTCTTAAAAAAAAAAAAGTTCTCGAAAACCGTTTTTGTTCAGAAAAATTAAATCAATATTATTTTTTAATTCCTTTTTTTGTACATATCATCGTTTCTTTTGACTTTACGATAAAATTTCATAGGACCTAAATGAAAGCTTACAAAATTTTCTACAAAAAACACTTTTTCGTGTATGATTCTCAATAACTAGTGACAGGGAACTGACGATTGAAAATGCGGTTGATTTTTATTTTTAGTAAACAGACAATTTTCGTCACGTTTAGAGTACAAGAAAGTACATTTAATAATATTTTTGCACTTTTTGAAGTATCAGAAGTTATTCTGTGGGCATTTCTGAGCCTTTTCATACTGGGTGCATATTATTAGGATGTCTAGGCCCAGGCAACTGTTGTATGTTGTGACTCAGTCGTACTCTGCATTTTCGTATGCATAAAAAATTGCGAATGTAGAATAACTATTCCTAAAAGTGATGGTAATATATATTGTAATATATATTTTAAAATTGTGTTTTTTCTACGTACATGAGGATTTCATTACAATTTTTTGTGACCAGTCATTCGAGTATCGACCATTGTGAGAGAAAAGATTAAATTAATAACATATTAATAATTTGTTAATGCCTTTTCATATTTCTAATTGTACTTCATTCCATACCGTAGCGTAGCAAGGTCCCAGTGGGCCCAAGCGCGAGCTTCTCTATATGGCCCCCTTCTTCATAAATAGTCATTTGCCCCTCCATTATTCTGAATACATATATATATATATATATATATATATATATATATATATATATATATATTTATATCCCACCGCCAATCAGACGTCCATACATTATGCATTTACATTTAATTTGACGTCCGGTAGTTATCGCACATCCGATATTCGGACGTCGGATTACAACACTGCAAGAAATTTTTTCTGGCATCTGTGACTCATAACGGTGCCGTGACTGGCGTCATATTACACCCAAATCAAAATTTATATACATTTATAGTTCGAACTTCCTACGACCGTGGCGCTATTGGCGTTCTGGAGTATATCATGTTGCTATACGCGGTCTTGATAATTTGCTTTCATCAGACGACCGCAAATCTGACAACGCCGCATATAGGTTAACAATAGAGAGAAGATAAATGGAATTAGGATGTTACACTGCTGTTTCTCCTATGAGAACCAACAAAAATAGGAAAATGTTCGTTATGAGTTGAACAAATGTGCATACACTAGAATTAACTGCAGTTGTTATTATAAAATTACTTTTCTTTCGAAAACAATTAATAAATTTCAACAAAACAGGGAAAACATCAATCATCAGTAACTGTAAGGCCTTATAATACGTACAAGATGATTTACGGAAAGCGGGTATTAGACGTTACTTGGGATCTGTCGAGTTTAGAAATTTGAAAATTGGTACTACTACCCCCATCTAATTCCGTTGATGGGCTGGGGGGTAAGTGGGGTAAATAAGGGTAAATAGACAAAACAAGCAGGTAAGAGTCCATAAAATTGAAATTTAGGGCATGTACGAAAAGTCAATGTCTCAAAATTTTTTTTTACATCAGCCACCCCTCCCCCTACTATCACCCCCAACACCACCCTCACACTATTATGAAAGGGAGCGAAAAAAATTAAATGTGATTTAGTGTGTATACAAAAACGAAACGTCTTAAAAAAATGTTTTGGCGCTAGCTACCCCCTCTACCATCCCCACGCTATTACTAAAGGGAATAAAAAATTAAATTGGGGTTTAATGTGTGTACAAGAATCAAGGGCCTTTAAAATTTATTTTGACATTAGTTACTCCCTCAACTACCCCCATTGCCACTCCCGCCCTATAATTGAAAGGGTTAAAAAAAATAAAAATGTGATTTAGTGGGTATACAAGAACGAAACGTCTAAAAAAATTTTTTTGGCGTTAGCTACCCCCTCTACCAGCCCCATTGCCACCCCCACCCTATTATTAAAATAGGTACAAAAAATAAAATGTGATTTAGTGCGTATACAAGAGCGAAACGTCTAAAAAAAATTTGTTGGCGTTAGCTAAACCGTCTACCACCCCCATGGCCACCCCCACCCTATTATTAAAGGGAGTAAAACTTAAATTGGCATTTAATGTGTGTACGAGAACCAAGGGTCTCTAAAATTTATTTTGGCATTAGTTACCTTCTTTACCACCTCCATTGCCACCCCCACCCTATTATTTAAGGGAATAAAAAATTAAATTGGGATTTAGTGTGTATACGAGAACCAAGGGCTTCTAAATTTTTTTTTTTTACATTAGCCACCCCCTCTACCACCCACACTCTATTATTAAAGGGAATAAAATATTACATTGGGATTTATTGTGCATACGACTTGGATACAAAATCTGGACGTGGAAGTAGTGATTCCTTGGGCAGCGGTTTTACTGTATTTATCGCACGTTTTAAGAAAGTATATGAATGAATTCCTTATTAATAATAGTAATAAATGGTACTACGGTATCAATATGGTTCCATTTGAAAAAAATGTGTTTTGTCCATTTGGATGAATTTTATTTAATCATAAATCACATAATTTAGTACTTTAGACGGGATTTGGATTTTTCTAGCATTACACTGACCAATTAGAATAAATCGGAATAGGTATAGCACACTTAAATGGATAACTAAAAATGAAATTAAAATAAATATTGACGTTTGAAATATCACTTATGTGGTACCATTGGATTCAGAAAATTATGTAGAATTCAATAATGCAATAATATATAGAGTATTCCATTTGAAAATAAAACCTTAGTGCCACTTCTGGTGAAACCGGATGTGAAAAAATATCATTTATGTCAAAAAATTACGTTTATTAAGTATACAGGACATTCCAAATTTTAATTATTTATCCTCAAAACAAAAGGAAAAAGGAGTTGTACCATGATCCTATTACACCCGGTACATATATATGCTCGGGCACAAATAAAACTGATAACAAAAAATGAATTATCCATTTCAGTCAATAAGTCTTATATACATAAAATCCCAATGTAACATTTTACTCACTTTAATAATAGGGTGGGGTGGGAAAGGGGGTGGCTAATGTCAAAAAATTTTTAGAGGCCCTTATTTGTTCTCATACACACACTAAATCCCAATTTAATTTTTTATTGCCTTAAGCAATAGGGTGGGGGTGGCAATGGAGGTGGTAGAGGGAGTAGCTAATGCCAAAATGAATTTTAGAGCCCCTTATTGGTTCTCGTAAACATACTAAATCCCAATTTAACTTTTTAGTCCCTTCAATAATAGGGTGGGGGTGGCAATGGGTGTGGTAGAGGGGGTAGCTAACGTCAAAAAATTTTTTTGACATGTTTCGTTCTTTTATACACTAAATCACATTTTAATTTTTGTTACTCCCTTTCATAATAGTATGGGGGATGGTATTGGGGGTGATAGTGAGAGGTGGCTGATGCTAGAAAAAATGTATAGACCTTGACTTTTTGTACATGCCCTAAATTGTAATTTTATCTTACTTGCTTGCTTTGCCTATTTACCCTTATTTACTCCATTTACCCCCGAACCCTTCAACGGAATTAGATCAAAACATAATCTAGTTCCAGATCTCGTTATAATACATAAGTGTACCAAATTTACAAAAAGTTACAGACCGACAGACAGACAGCAATTTTTTTCGCTCAAATTTGAAATCTTGATGTTTCATGACATTTTAAGCCCATTTCAATAATAAAAAAAAACACATTTTTTGCGTTATTATACTTCCTCCACTGGACGTGGAAGTAAAAATAAATGCCGTGGATATTCCTCTGATAATCGAACATAAGCAGGCTACTAACCGTTCGAAAGTCGATTTTATTTACTTACTAGATACAGTCGCGTGTAATAATAAAAGAAAAGTTTTTAAGGAAAAGATGTGCGCCGCGGATTAATAAAATAATATTTTTAGGACAATGTTTAACTTTCAATATAGCCAAAACAAAAATTAATAAATAAAACTGTGTAAACAACAATGCTGTTATAAAACGACCAAAATGAATGATTATTAATAAGGATAAGCTTTCAAATGTTTCTGTAGCATAAAAAGAAAAGTTGTGAATGAAACAATGTGCCCTCACATTTTTTTAAATAAAAACGTTGCCAATATTATTGCAATTAACTAGTAATATATTCATAAATACTTTACTGGTTTTCGTTAATATACAGCATTAACGAAATGCTCAATTTGTTTTGCCATTTTCTAGTAGGTACTTATTGCTTCAGATAAAATTCCAACTAACATATTGGCTATTTTGATTTTTTTATTTTGACCTTAGATTTGTTATCAGCGACCTCACATACATGATACATTTCAATAAATTTATTAGCAAAATTTTTTCAAATATTAAATTTTTAGATTTGGGGGTTGTTACGAGAGGGTGGTGTGAAAATAGCACCACCATCGTAATTCCGAGTGATTTTCGGTATTCCGACTAGGGTAGTTTCAACCCTAGGGGGTTGCTTAGGTCAACTGAGGTTTAGTAATGGTTAGTTTCCCTGATATTCCCATAAAAATCCCGTTCCGACGAATCCCCGCATGCCTAGGACAGACAGCAAGGAAGAGGGGGTAGTTTTCTACGTTGATCATCACACAAATTTTATTTTTCTAATAAACAATTTTTTTTAAGTACCTTTTTGTCTAAAAATTAAAATTTAGGTCCATATTTGTGGTATAGGTAACCTCATCCGGGGACACCCCATATGTTTCACTTAAATCTCGGAACATCAGACGTTTTTAGTTTTGTTACCTGTATAAACAGATTTATATTTTTTTTGTCTTTTTAGAGAAACTTTTCAGTTTAAATAAAACATTGTCAAAAGATATGTATTTATTTTTCTTCTACTTAACTAATCTTTTATGTACTCCACAAACAGTATGATTTCCATCAATATTATTTAACAGTGAATTTGTATAACTATAAATTTATATGCAAAATTTTATAAAGAATATATTCCTCAGCTTGATCTTCTGGGTTTTCTGCCATCCCTGAGGGGTAGCATCCACCCCTATAAAATGGCAAGTCCTCTCATAATATAGAAACAATTATCGGTGCATGTCAATTAAATTTAAAATAAACTGATTAATGGTACCGCCACGCTGTTCGCGTGATAATATACTACCTTTCTGTGTTTTTTTTTCAGGAAAAAACTACGCCATATTATTAGACTTATAATGTACTATTAACTTATGAAGTTTCAGTAAAATCGTTTGAGCTGTTCGAGAAAACCGGAATTTTCGATATTTTGACATGAGTGAACTAACCTTATGTGAATTTTCTAAGAAAACGGCGAATAATATAGTTAGGTTTGTAATATACTAATAAGGCACAAAATGAAAACAAAATATTTAGGCGATTTTCGACGAAATTTGAGATTTTCTATTCGCATCAGTAAACTGCCCTCGTGAATTTTTCGGTAAAAATAACTGACGGCATGGGGTTAGGTTTTTAATGTACTATTAAAGTAAAAAGTGTAAGCCAAGTCGGTACAGCCGTTTTGAAAATATCGAAATTTTCGGTATTTTAGCATCAATAAATGACCCTGAATTTTAAGAGTATGTGAATAATGAAATAAACTCATAGGAAAGTCTGTAAAAGATTCAAGATATCGAATTTAACCGAGATCGCTGAATTGATTTCAGCGCTAGGACGGTCACATATATACACACACCTATACACTCATATTTCCTAAACATTGCTTTCAACTAGACATTATGATTTATATATTAAGCAAATCATAACTTAAACAATTTTTTATTTACTATAAAATTACCTATTTTCTGGTTTTCTATTGTTGCCCTAATCTGGGCAATGGGCACGCTAATGTACTAAACTAGTCATTATTGGAGAACCAATCAAAACAACTGCTCCTCTAGATAATACTGAGGAAGTATTGAATTATTGATAGAATTCCTTGCATTTTAAAGCATTTATTGAAATTCAGTCATTTACGACAACTATTGAATTTTACATTCTATATCAACTCTAGAGAATTTGTAGGTTTTTTCAGGGTAAAAAAATTGCTTTCAGTATCTGGGAACGATATAGAATAAAAATCCATGAAAATATCTAACTCCTAGTGCCGCTGAACAGTAAAAAAATATTAAATTCATAATATGGCCATCTTTCTAAATTAAAATCTCTAGTTAGGGGTAGTGTCACGTACTACCATCTGATATTCGGCATTTTCCCATTAATTGGATCATTTTAAATGATAATTGCCTTATCTTTGTATTCACTTAATAATGGAAAATAATAATTATTAATGTACTGTAAAGTGGTTTTCATAACTAAATCAAAGCAAGTATTCAAGACAAATAGTTTTTGGAAAGAGAAGACAAGTTCTATAAATGTTTTCTTTGTTTAATAAATATGGCAACGTAGCAGTGACGCAGGTTTACATGCAAACAGCATAAAAACGTATATATGAATGTTCTATTGCATGCAAAACATACGGACGTCGAGAAGCTATTTTGTGAAAACGAAATGAAAATTTAAAATTTCATAAAACAGAATTCTGAACCGCTCTCTCCACCAATGAGAACTTGATAAATCGATATACACAGCTTAAAATGCTATATACACGCCCCTTCACTCGGATCTCAAAAGACTGTTCTTTGTATGGACGTCTGATTGTTGGTGGGATGTATATATATATATATATATATATATATATATATATATATATATATATATAAGGAAAACAACAAGTAGAAAGAAAAACGTATCGAGTATTGTTTATTGCCATAATATTGTATCATTACATATTTACATCACACACAGTCAGAACATAACAAATATATATTCTTCACAAAAGTAACAAAACAAAAATTATCTCAACTGTAGTATAGAGTATAAAAATTAAAAATTTATTTTACGCGCCTCTGCTATTGCAAATTCATTAACTAAATCTTTAATATTAATTTTTGATGCAGTTTTCCTTTCTATTCCTAGTAATGCAAAGTCTGACGACCGTTCTTGGCCAATGGAATTGCGCATGAAATTTTTTATTATTTTTAATTTATTAAAAGATCTTTCTGCGGTGGTTGTTGTGACTGGCAAAGTCAGGAATAGAAAGAAAATTGTATAAACATCAATAAAATCTGTTTGCAGAATACCATATTGAGTTATGAGTACATTCATAAAGTCCATAACAGACATCTCTTCCCTTAAATCATCTTTGACTAAATCTATCATATTTATAAATTGGTCAGTAAAATTTTTTGAGACGACGTCTGAATATTTATTTACCAGTTTTTCACAACTTTCAATTATTTCGTTTTTCTCTTTGGTTAAAACAGTCTTAGAATAACACATCGAAATCATTCATAATCGTATGCATGCCTTCAAACCTTCTTTCGAGTTGTTGGTGTGCTATATCCACCGTATAAATGAAGACATTGACTTTAAATAATTCTTCCCGAGATTCAAACTGATAATCGCTTGCTAACTCATCATAATGTCTCTTCACCTGACGTTGTCTCTTAGAGTCGAATGTTGTCTTAATACCCCATTTGGTAGCTAATACCATTGCTTCATTTTTTATAGTATCATATAAAGATCTTAATTCACGTATTTTATCTTTTGCACGTAATAAAGCTTGAGTTGCCTGACTTAACTCGAAATTATTCTTTTGTAAAACTTTAGATGCAAAATTCACTTCTAATAATATTTTGTGTACAAAAACGCACAACAACACAAACTCGAATGAATCAATGCTTTTTTTTATTCGCTGCGCTTCATCCCTTTCATCTTTCTTTGTACTTAATGAAATAATTTCAGTTCGGGCTTTGTAAATATCCATATATCGTAATTTGACCGCTGTTAACGAAATTAGCCTGCCTGCCCAACGTGTTGGATTCAGCCTTTTCAAAGCAATCTTCGATTCACCCGTAAATCTACTAAGTAGATCCCATCTGTTAAGACTTGTGCCAAAGAAAGCATAAATATTTTGTAATGAAGTAAAAAACATTTTTATTTCGGTGCATCCATTCATTGTATCGTTTAAAACTAGATTTAGATTATGATCGGCACAGTGGACGTAAATAGCATTTGGTTAAACATTTTTAATCCTTTTTTGTACTCCATTATAAGCACCACTCATGACATTTGCCCCGTCATAACCTTGCCAAAAATTTTTTTTATATCTATGTAATTTTGTTTTAAGATGTCCAAATTTTTTTCTGTCAACGCTTTAGCAGAGTGATCAGTAACTTTAAAAAAGCCTATGAATGTTTCTAGAATTTTAATACCTGTTATCTGACCATCAGAATTCTTATCTGGTTTCACATGTCTAATGACCACATTCAATTGATCCACCTTAGTTAAGTCCTGCGTCGTATCCATTAGTAAGGCAAAAAATGACGAATCATTGATTTCTTTCATTAAACATTTTCTTAGCTCATGTCCCAGGCAGTGGATTATTTCATTCTGAATCTGTGGACTGAGGTATCTCACTGAACCTAAAAATTATATTTAAAAAACTTAATTACCTTTGACTTAATTTTGGTTCTATTTAATACAAACCTGAAGGCATATTTAATAACTGTTTCATGAAATCATCATATTTTGCCAAAAGCTGCATTTGAGATAAAAAATTTCCATTATATGAATCTTCATCCAAACTAACAGTTTCACGATGCCCTCTAAAAGCAAGACAGTTCTTTGCTAGTGTTAGGGTAATGTTAAATAATCTATCGAGCACCATTTTCAAGAAGGAAGCTTCATATTGTATTCTATTCTCGAGGTCTTTATCCACGGTCAAGTTTTTTTTCCACAATTCGTAAATTTTGCAGGAAGCAATATGTTTTATAGTACCGCCATGTTTTTTAATCTTCCAAGAAAGACTTTTCCATGTGCGAACACCAGTGCGCCATTCGTTGTCACCACTTGCAAATAGCCAACATGGTTCACAATACGCTGCTTCCAATATAGTAGAGTACCTTAACCATCTACAGGATAGTTCTCCGATTTTACCTTTTTCAATATAAAAATATGTAGAGAAGGACTGGTTTTCTTGTTTTGAATCTTTAGGAAATAGACCTCTTGGTTGACATGGTCTGCAATCCAAAATAAATCGTTTTTGTTTATCTGTTAATTGGCAATTTATAAAATGTCCAATATCTGACTTAAATTCATGTTTGGGTTGAATGCTTAAAGTGGATAAATTTTCAATATCGATATCGGCTGCCTCGCCCAACTCAACGGCAACCGGTGACTCTTCGTAGTGTTCGTGTGCAAAAACGTTAGTTTGATTTTCTACTGTTAGCCGTTGTGTACTTATAGTTTCCATGCCATTGTTAGTGCTAGATTCATTAGGAGTGATAGAATTATTTTCTTCCATTTTTTCTGCTTCTGTTTCCTGTTGCTGTACAATTTTCTTTAATACAAATTGGTCAAGTTTCGGTGGCTTTTTAACTTTCTGTTCTTTTTCTCTCCTTAATTTTCTTTTATAGGTGCCACTAGATGTACTTGGCTTGTCCATATCTAATAATAATAATAAAAGTATTTTATTGGTAACACCAATAGGCCATCGACCGAAGTCCTTCAGCCTGTTACAACTATATAAAGATTTTTTTATATATAAACATTTTATAAACTACATTATATTCATGTTATGTAAAAAAAAAACAAAAGAACAAGTACACTAGAATGGAAAATATAAAAATATTTCATTGCCAATTGTTCATAGAACTGATATGTTCCCATAAAGTTAGCTCTGGGTATTTTCTTCTGCTGGGTATTCCTTGATTTCTTATTTTGCAGAGTGGTTGGATGATTTCTATGTTATAATCTTCTTTAGCGAATTTTGTGGTTAGGGATTGTAATCTTTGGTTGATAGGGGTTATTTGTGTGATTTCATAGAGAAGGGTGTTGGGGGGATTATGAAGAGGATTTCTGGGATGTCTCATCTTGGTAATGGATCGCAATGTTGTTGTTTCTGTTATTTCTAAGTTTTTTCTGACTTGCCTTCTCGTATTGAGGTATAGAGGGTGGTTATATTCCAATAGTCCATATCTAAATATTTGTAGTTGATGTAAATAAAATTTAATATTGTTGCCGAAATACAAGATTACAAGAAGAACATACCTGCGGTTATGGTTCTTCTCGTGTATACCTAAGATTTACGAATGGAAATACGAAATACGCCCGGCACATCACACTCTTACATCATCCACTACTTACTGCCACGCCGGGGAAAGCCACATACTAGAAACAGGTCATTAAATAGAGTACTTTGTCGGTTGCTATCGGGCTCTTTTGTACCGACAATACCGACATTCATACAAGAACGCAGATGCGGGAACATGGGGAGGCGAAAAAATCAAGACAAACTCTTAATGTATCATTTAAAATTTCGGGCCCTCGTTTTAGGCATGAGGCATGAAAATGATTTTTGATCTAAATATCGATATCGACCTGTCGGACACGAGCAGGGCCCACTACCTCGGGGGGGTCCTGCGGGCCCTATATAATCATGGGCCCTAGCGCTTTGCGTCCTTCACGCATTGATAGCTACGCCACTGATTCCATATCTATTGCATACTATCCATTTTCCGTTATTATTAATTTTCACCATTATAACTCATATAAGTATCGCTAATTGCACATCCAAAAAATTCATAATTCTGCCAATATCGATCGAATGGAAATGAAAAATAAAAAGAAATTGCTCTACAATTTTCATATGAAACATTTTGCAATCCAAATGACCATTTTCGAGATTTATTATTACTTATTTTCTCCCCTCTGCTGGCGTCCACGGGTGAGGACTTTTGATATGTTAAAAAGTACCACAAGATAAGCCTGTTCCCAAAATTTCTGCCTGCTCTGAATTATTTCATCCAAATCGACAAAATTCGTCCCATTTTATTGGGCTATTAACATTTTTCATCAAGTTAGAAGTATTTGGCGGTCAGTTAACAACAGTAGTTAGTGATTTTAATAAGAATTTACTTCCCATTTGTCCTACTGAAAGTCCACAATTTGAACATTTATTTTAACATAAAATAAATTTTTGCCTAGCCTGTATATTTTGTTCAATTAATATTTATTATTGCACATGATTACAGTGTGATTTATTCTTGAACACCGTTAATGATTCATCATTGAATACATGATCACTCTATTAATATTGTTAATCGTTAAATGTACACAAAATATTTGCTAGTAATACATTTATTGTTTTCCAGCTTTTCAAGAACTGTACCTTCCGCTCCTTGATATGAAGAACTACTCTCGCTTCGTTGCAAAATACCTTTTAGACTTGTTAAATCGTCATCAAGATGTTACTTTGTCGAAAGAAGAATATCTGTTAATTTTAGATACGATATACTCGAACAAAAAAAATTTCCCCTCTGACTTGAAACAGCAGTTGTCCCAGAAAGCAGTAGGTTTGACTCCATTGTTACTTAAGAGCAATAAAGAAAAATATCATGGTTACGTTGATGTGCTGCTGAGGAAAATCGTAACGAATAGCAATAAGCCATATCAACTATGTATTTGTGATGTTCTTGTTGAGATTTTTACCAAGGATTCCACAACTTTAGAAAGTTGGAATAAAATTTATGCTAAAAATGTAGCTGCTAGTGCAGTTGTTCTTGGTTATATAGGTAGAAGAATTTTAAAGAATCGTTGAAATTTTTTACTTAAACTTCTATGCTTTTAGGTGATAATTGGAATAATATATCTAAAAAAATAAGTAAAGGTGCTGTTAAAGATTTGTTGAATAGTTTTAAGGTTACTAATAGTGAGTTATCTTTAAAAAAACGAAGAGAAGAAGGTTTAAGAGAGTCAGAGGTTGCCATTAAGGTAAGAAAGACAATTTACAACATATATTATTGGCATCGCAATTTCAGTTTAATGATACAGGTGTGTTTTTTCATAACATTTTTAAAATAATCCATGTAATCTTTGTATGATACAAGAATTAACATATGCTTAGTCCGTGATCTTAAACACCGCTGGTGTGCTAATAAAGTGACCTTTGGGTCTGTAGAAAAGGATAAATCGCTATAGAGAATGTTAAAGTGAAGCTTTTTGGTTTTCACTGAGACTGCAAACTGAGTTGATGTATCCATGTTTCTTCGATTATCATTAGATTATCTAGAGCCTGGTTTGTAACTGGTCGCTTAATGGAGGTTATGCTCATGGAGATATTAAAGATAGTTTATTTTGGGCTTGCCCACCGTTACGTCACATAGTCTTCGTTTGGGGAGCTGCTGTAACTGCTAAAGTAATAATAATAGCACAAAACGGACTGGTAAGAACAATGCATGAAGAGGTGGTTGCTCAGCATGCTTGACCCTTATTCAAAAGCCTCAGAATTTACCTTGTCACCTGTACATATATCTTAGACTGCATTTTGTGGGGATACAATTATTATAATCATCATTTTGGAAGACGTATATACCGGGTGTTAGAAAAGTATGGGAACGGTGGAAAATCTCGAACAGTTTGCATCAAATCGAAAAATAAAAAAATACGTGTCAAAAATTTTTCAAAAAACTACCAAAATGACCTCCCCACCCACTACCCTGTGGGTGGGGCGAGGGGCAACTTTAAAATTTCAAATGGACACCCCTATTTTTTATTGCGGAATCGGATTCTACGGCAAATAATACGTAAATTTTATACCGGACATTTTTTTCGATTCTTGCATGGTGTCACTGTAATCACAAAAAATGAAAAGAAAACATTACTATTTCAAGAGTAGCGTCTTGTGCCCATAAAAAAACATCCAATTGAAAAACTGAAAAACGTATTTGTTATTTTTACGAAATCTATCCAATGACATTGGATTCGACTCTCCCACCCCTAACCCAGTGGGTGGGCGGGGGGCAACTTTGAAAATCCCTATTTTTTATAGCGGATTCGGATTCTACAGCCAAAAATACGTAAATTTTATGTATTTTTTTCGATTCTCGCAAGGTGTCGCTGCAATCGCACAAAATTGAAATAAACCTTAAGCGTCCATAAGTTTATAAATATTTACAGTATTTGTTTTGTGAAATTTCTACGAGAACGTTCAGTTCCTTCCAACTTTTGTAGAGGCAGGAGCGCACTTTTGTATGGAAAAAGTTCTTTAATTTTTCATTAGTTCTTGCGTTTTTTTTCTGCATAATGGCTACTTTAACAGAGAAAGAGAGAGTTTCTCTTTTAATGATGCGAGGGTGGGGCGATAAAGAAAGGTCCTATGATGAAGTTGTGATTTTATTCAACGAAACTTTCTGTGTAGATCAAGTGGGAATTTCGAAATCTACTGTGTCCCGTACCATCAAACGATTCCTAGATACAAGGACAAATAAAAATCGCCCAAAATCTGGAAGATCAAAATCTGAAACATCGGAAGCTCGACAGATGAAAGTGGCCCAGGCATTTGTTGAAAATCGAAGGTTATCAATCAGAAAAACCAGTCAACAGCTTGATATGAGTGCATTTTCGGTTCATAAGAATTTGAAACTTTTGAAATTTCATCCTTACAAAATTCACCTTCACCAAGAGTTAAATGAAGATGATTTTGATCGGCGACTTGAATTTAGTGAATTAATGATGGAAAGGAGTAACCAAAACCTAAATTTTTTGTCATCTCTACTTGTCTTCTCAGATGAAGCAACTTTCGAACTCAGTGGAAAAGTTAATCGCCATAATTTCAGATATTGGAGTGACGAAAACCCTCACTGGATGCTTGAAACACACACGCAGTATCCACAAAAATTAAATGTTTGGGCAGGAGTTTTCAGGGATTGAATCATAGGACCGTTTTTCATAGATGGAAATTTGAATGGAGAAAAATACCTGGCAATGTTGACAAATCAAATAGTTCCCGCAATACAAGAGATTGCTAGTGATGAGTTCGATAATGTTTGGTTCCAGCAAGATGGGGCTCCTGCACACTATCGGGATATTGTTATGGACTATTTGAATGGTACTTTCGAAAATCGATCTTTATCATCATTATTATTGTCTATAGAAAAAAAAGTTTTAAATAAAAGTTGTGTGGTTATGATTGAAGAGGAACTATTGAATGGCCAGCAAGATCTCCCGACCTCGCGTCACTTGATTATTTTGTTTGGATCTACGTGAAGGGTAAGGTTTATTTCACTGAACCTCGTGATTTGGAAGAGCTGAGGCAACGCATAATAAACATTTTTGCAGAAATACCACCTCAAATGATAAGAAGTGCTATTGAAATTTTTTACGTTTGTCTCGGACAATGCCAAGAAGTCAATGGGCACCATTTTGAACACCTGCTATAATCTTGAAATTAAAACCTGCTAGTGTAGCAGTTAAGCTGTAAACTAATTGTCTCAACTGGCCGAAATCCTCACCTTGCCTTAAATGGCTGAGTTACCTCTTTGCCTTCACTGGCTGGGATCAAGAACTTGTCCAAAGTGGCTGAATTAAGAAGTAAAACCACTGTTAGTTTTTTTTTAAATCGAGTTTTTTATTGCCCTGTAAAAAATGTAAATTGAAAATTACTAGCTGCTAATAAATTTACAGAATGTTAATAGTTGTTGTAATTTCCTCACGACCGTGTAAAATCACTGTTCTCAAAACAGCTCGGGAAATCATTCACTCTTGAGATCAGTAGTTTTACTTTTAGTATGCGTTCAAAACTTTCATTGTTTCCACTCAATTTTTTGCGATTGCAGCGACACTTTGCGAGAATCGAAAAAAATGCCCGATGTAAAATTCACGTATTTTTGGCCGTAGAATCCGCTATAAAAAAAATAGGGATTTTCATTACAAATTTCAAAGTTGCCCCCGCCTCACCCACTGGGTTAGGGGTGGGAGAGTCGAATCCAATGCCATTGGATAGATTTGGATATTTTTCAGTTTTTGAAATGGACGTTTTTTTATGGGCACAAGACGCTACTCTTGAAACAGTATTGTTTTCTTTTCACTTTTTGCGATTACAGCGACACCATGCAAGAATCGAAAAAAATGTCCAGAATAAAATTTACGTATTTTTTGCCGTAGAATTCGAATCCGCAATAAAAAAATAGGGGTTTCCATTTGAAATTTTAAAGTTGCCTCTCGCCCTATCCACAGGGTGGTGGGTGGTGAGGTCATTTTGGGATCAGTAGATAGTTTTTGAAAAATTTTTGACACGTATTTTTTTATTTTTCGATTTGATGCAAACTGTTCTAGATTTTCCACCGTTCCCATACTTTTCTAATACCCGGTATGTGGATAAATATCACACTAAAGATAAAAATAAGTTGAAATTGCTCGAAGTGAACCTGTGTACAGGGTTATTCATTATAAATTACCCAGCCCTTATCATTATTATTATTGTCTATAGAAAAAAAAGTTTTAAATAAAAGTTGTGTGGTTATGATTGAATTTTGTTAAAATGCTATCAAAAGTAGAGTAGTGTGCAGATTTCAGGAGATACAAAAAAAAAAAAATGCTTTTTTATACGGTATATCCTGTATATTATTCAATTTTTGGATTGATCCTTTTTCCCTGATTTCAAAAATATACCATACCGGGTGTCAACGGATCATGGTAGACCCCCCTTTTTTCCCTTATTTTTAAGATTATCAGAATGAAATTTGGTAGGTGTATTATATCACCAAGAAGACACATTGTGACATAACTGTAATTTTCCTGTCACTTCCGGTTTCACCGGAAATGGCCCCAACTTTTGATTTTTAAATGGAACACCCTATATATTACTATATTTTTAGAATTCTTGAAAAATTCTGAGTACGGTGATGCCCCATAAGTGACATTTCGACTCCATGAAAAAAATTTGACTTGAAATTTGTTGGTACATCTAGAATGCCATGACCAAAAAAAATTGCTTCTAATGGACTGGTGTGATGCCAGAAAAATCAAATCGAGCATAAAAGTTTGAGAATGTGTATTTTGTGGGCCATCAAATTTGGCCTGAACGGTTTTTTTTACCAAAACTTAATTTTCTCAAATAGAACCGTAAGTTATGTCAGTTATGCCACAAAGTGTCTACTTGGTCATATAATACAGCTACCAAGTTTCATTCCGGTATTCTTAAAAATAAGGAAAAAAAGGGGGGTCTACCATGATCCGTTGACACCCGGTATACCGTTTTTGAGTTATTAAATGTCGAATATCTTAATTAAACTAGTCACCGTAAGTATGGAAAAGTTAACATTATTAAAGTGTGCTATTAAAATGACAACTATTATGTTTGATAAGCGACATTTGTTTAATGAAATAATCAAAATGGTTTACAGTGCAGGAGAAAAAACCAAATATTTATACAAAATAGATGACAAAGATTTACGTACTTAGGAAATTTAAATATAAATAAACGATAACTCATAAAAGATGTTCGATGTGTCCACCATTATTGTCAATGCATAATTGATAACGTCTTCTTATATTTATAATTTCACAGGAAATGGCTTCATTATTTACATTCAGATTGTTTATTTCAAGCCGAATCCTGTCTTTAATGACTTGAATACTATTATTATTATTGACAATGTCTTTTAGAAATCCCACAAAAAAATTAATCCATAGGGGTCACATCCGGATTGTTATATGGCCTTTAATTGTTCCATTATTCCCTATCTGTATTGGGAATATATTATTCAAATGATCTCGAACGTGTAGGACATTATGCGGAGTTGCTCCATCCTATATCCAAATCATATCATCAAGTTCGGCTTCCAGAAAATTCTGCAAAAGAATATTTTCTGCTTCTGGGATAATTATTTGATATGAAAATTCCACACCAAACGGTAACAGTTCATCCTAATTTTTTATTTGTTTTACCAATCTTTTTCTGCTGTGCTTGTTTTCCCACAACTGTCGATTTTTCTTATTAAAAACTCCTGCCGTAGAAAAGGATGATTCATCTATAATAATTTAGCAAAAAAATCAGGATCTTCATCCAACTTTTGAATCATCTGGCGGCAAAAGTCCAATTTTTTCCATTTGTTAGCCTCTGTTAAAACTTTTACGGGAAAAATTTTATATGGTCTTTAGTTATTATTTTTTAACGTACGTTGGATTTTGGAATAACTTTTACCTAATTCATCGACTGCATTATTTATACTACATATTCAGAATTTTCTAAAAAATAATACAATGCTTCAAAAAAATCTATTCACGAATAAATATGGATGGGCTTACCTTCGAAGTGAAGCAGTATATCTAGCTGTTCTTCCTGGTTTGCTTGAATTACATGCTTTTTTGTATTAAAACTGGAAGTATTATTCACCTTTCGGTAAATAGTTTTGAACGTATTGCTATGATATTCACTTATACTTAATTACAAACATGAGGAATATGTTTTCTAGTGTGTGGAATTAGATGAATACTCTGTATTATACACAAATTATTATTATCTTTGAGTACTCTTGGTATTCTTTGTAGGAATTCGAGTCTGTAGATCGCAATACACTGAAAAGTGTTTTCAGTTTATACTTTCAATGGGGGTTTTTAGTTTTAAAAACTTATCTTTATCAGTATTTTGATTTAAAGTATTTATACTTATTGCATGTTATCTATTATATTTAACTTACCTTTGATGGGATATTGTACTGGGTTTTATTATGGTAGATAGCAAGAAGGACTGGTATAGATAAAGAGAAAGGGACAAATTCATATTTTATAAGCAATGGAATGAATTCGAATAAATTCTGTAGTATATTGTGTTTGTGATGCAAACCATTTTAATTAGGGAATCTGTATGGATAGTTATTGGATTTTATTGCTATTTTAAAGCAAATTTTAATATTTGGTTTTGACATAAGTCAAATAATTTCTTATTTTCCATACAATTTCTTAATTTAGCCAATATAAGCAATTAGAGATTATATAAACTGTTTAAGAAGAGTTGAATTATGATATGAATAGTTTTTATACATCTGGGTATCTGTATCGGACAGTCATAAAACTGAGATTACCTAAAATCATCGTTAGTGATCATAATTCTACTTCTAAACCATCTCCAATTGTTTATTGCATCTTTATTGTTCTATTACTTTTAAATTTGTAAATTAATTTGTGCGTGAGTGCGAATTTTGACACAAAAAGGATCTAAGCTGTACCAGGAAATAAATACTCACAGAATAAGATAAAATTTAGCACAAAAGATGTGTAAGACTCTCAGTCACACATTTTATTAAGGAATGTCAACCCCAATTTAAAAGGGATAGACAGAAAACGTATTGTTAGAACTGTAACATTTGCATTGCTATGGCAATATTAAACGTCAAACCGACCCTATATAAAGAGCTGCAATAGCTGAAAGAGAAGGTTGTTTTTTTAGTTTCAATTAGATCACGAATCTGAAAACATGTAACAATGTAACCTGAAAATTGGAGATTTGACAAGAGTTGTCAAAAATATAATTTTGAAGAAAAGTCTAAACATTTTGAAATTGGTATCATAGAAATTTAATATTGGAGTGGAAACGAAATAGAGTTGGAGTTTTTTTTTTTTGAATTAGTAATTTTGGAAAGCCAGGAGAGAGTACATAGAACTTTGGAATTTATTTTGAAATCTAATATCCTTTTAAAACATTCGTGAGTTTTATTAATTTTAATACTGAACTTTTATCCATTTGTTGTCATTTTTATATTCTATATTTTAAGTTAGATCAGGCAGATTAAGTTAATATTGTTGTTTTTTATATTTTACTTTTTTATAAAAATATAATATATTGTTAGATTTGAATTCGAATTTGTTTCTTTGTGTGTATGTCGAGTGTCAAATTTGAAGATCAGAATTCATGCTCTGAGCATTAGGAGTGTTTTTGTTAATAATAATTTAGAGTGGGAATTTAATTCCAGCACATTAATAAAGGGGTTTGTTTTTTGAAAAGGTTGTACAGGTGTAATTTGCATTTTAGATTGCACCGGGGTGTGCACGGCAGTATTTTCTGATGGTGTTTGACGATTTGGATACAATACCCTATATGCTCTTTTTGCTGCACATTTATTTTGTGTTATTTTGTACATAACAAGTTAATATTTGGACTTTTTCTTCCTCACTGTAAATTATTTTGATTATCACTTATCAAACATAAAATAGTTGTCACTTTCATGACTCACTGTAATAATGTTAACTTTTCCATATTTACAGTAGCTAGTTTAACTAAGATATTCGGCGTTTAATAACTCAAAAACGGTATGTGGTAGGGGTAACATATGGTATATTTTTTAACAAAAATAATAAAAGTGTAGTAAAGTAAAAATATACCTACTACAACAGTCCAGTATTCCACTACTTCCTATGAAAGGAAATCGATTCATTGCCACTAACCAAGGTGCACAATGTGCGTTTCCAAATCAATTGAAAATAATGTCTTATAACTTGCGACATATTACGTCTTCAATCGGAAAACGCAAAATAAAATCTGATTGCAATAAGCCCCCAGCAAGCAGATTTCCAGTGCAATGCTGTTGTGCATCGCCAGCCGTAGACTAGTTTCGAGCTTGTTAACTCTCATCAGTGCAACATAAGCAAATGCACAACATCACTTCTTCACTTGATGACTATAGAAGGCTAGGTGATAAATGAGGCTACTGTAGTTGGAATTTTGGGACAAGTGGCTGTAGATCCAACTCTTAAGTATGAGGAAATCAACATCCCTAGAATTACTATTCGACGAATCCTAAAGCAGTAAAAATTTCATCCATACAAAATTCTTTTAGTACATGAGCTGAATGAGGATGATTTCGACAGACGACAGCAGTTTTGCGAAGTTATGACAGAGAATTATGGATACGAATTTTCTTTTCAACATTTGTTTTTCTGAAGAGTGTACATTTTTCTTAAACTATTGTAAATAGCCATAACTGTCGATTTTGGTCGGACGTGAATCCAAGAATTTTCCACGAAGTGCATATTCAACATCCACTAAAACTAAATGTTTGGGCCAGTATTTTTGGAGACCGCATGATTGGTCCCATTTTTTGTAGTGGCAATTCTGATGGGCGAACGCTACCTCGAAGTGTTGGAAGATCTTGTCCAACCATTGCTTTTAGATATCGTTGAAAATGATGATCGTTATCTAGAAGACCATTTGACTTTCCAACAAGATGGTTGCTCTGGAATGGCCGGCCCGCTCACCAGATGTAAGTCCTCTGGACTTTTTCTTGTGGGGTCATCTGAAAAGTAAAATTTACGCAACGGAACCAGGGTCTCTGGAAGAGTTGCGTCGACGCATTGTTGAAGAGTGCCGCCATATTACGCCACAGGTCCTCCAAAATGTAAGGAAACGTTTCGAGCAGAATTTGTATTATTGTATGGAAGTTGGTGGCCCACAATTTGAGCATTTGTTGAACTAATCTTCTGACGTTGAATTTTGATGTGTTAATTTTCTTTCTACACTTTTCCCATTTTTATAAACCTATGTTACAGTTCAATTTAACATTTATACATTATTTAAAAAAATTTCTAAATCATTACTTTATCTCTTACGTTTAATGTCTAACGAATTCGTGTTATCCGTCGTCACGCGTAATATTTATTATTTAGTTGTCTATATGAATTCGCAATTGTAAGGAATTGTTGCAGGTATAGGCATGGCTTTATACATTTTGTTGTGTAGCGTGTTGCATATACTTAAGCTCTCTATTTCTGTAATTCTTAAGCTAGGAAACCAATAACTTTTAATTAGTTTATAGGTAGATTCCTATAACCGACTGACGATCGGTAACACAGATTTATTTCTTCACAATAGTTTTTGGCTTAGGTTTTGTCTTCCGGTAGTCTGTCACTTTTCACGTGTAATTGGCTCGAACGCTTGGCAATTTATTAAGTGGTAATTTTACGTGCTCGTTGCGATTTTTGAAACAAGTAATTTCACCATTTTGGGATATTTTCGCAACGTTACTTTTCGATTTTCCATTTATGTTTGGACGAGTGCATATTTTTATGGTATTGGAAATCGATTGTCTTCATTGGAAGGATCTATACGTAAAAGCCATTTTTGCCAAATTTACACGAGGCCAAGGACATCCAAGGTCAACAACATTTCTCTAGGAAAACCCTCCGAAACGAGGTAATTATTTTATTTTTATATTCAAACTAGCGAAATATCACTTGTAGTAAATTGTTCAATGGTAAAAATTTATTTTTAGGGTTTTATTTTCACCTACGGTTTCGTCTAGGATTTCGTAGTTTTTCATACGATTTTTTTTTGTCTCCTGATACGAACGAATAACTTTTTTCCACTGGTCTACACGTACTTATGTTACTTCTCCTTACTGGACTGGAATTTCTTTTTTGTGGAGAGCCATCCATTTTTTTTGGGTTAATTGATAGGCTGGAAGTTGCCCATTCCTGAAAATTGAGCCGAAGCTGAAGCCCTGCTGCCTGCAGTTTGTATCCTTCTTGCGCCATATATACATTGAATTTTTCTTAAAAATATATTATAAATTTTACTAAAAAAATTTCACCACTGTACCTATATATATATTTTTTTTTAAATTTTGCTAAACATTTTATGAAAATATTCTGTCAACTAATTATAACATCTAAGATATTTGTTGGGGGTTTAAGCACTTACGTAAGACGCGTATACCCAGTTAGATATATTTTTTTTTTGTGTGAATTTGTCTACCATCCCCTACGTTATTGTACTCTTGAATGTTATAAAGTTACTTTGTTTATTGTTATTAAAAGATAAAACTGAATTTGAATTTTTCATTATCGTCTCGCTAAGTAATTTATTTAGTAAATTTAAGGTTACATTGTAGCTGGTATTTGGAGAGGAAAAATTTACTTGGCGCCCTGATACATCATAGTAATTTAGAACCCCGACCATCTCCACTGTTAGTCGGCCGGCAAATACCGTTATGTCAACAGACAACGACCAACTAGTTACGACAGATTGAGTTTTAAAATTCGACGTAGCACCTAAAAACAATCATGCACTCGCAAAGAGAATCAAAAGACCTTTATTTTTTACTTTTATTAGAGGTTTTTGGGCTAGGGGGTTGACCTGACAAAGTCAAATTTGACATCAAAATGTGCCATTCAAAAGATAAAAGGTGACGTATTTCAGGATTTTTCCCAAACAACACCTCCCATCTTAGTTAATCTAGAGAGTGGTTTTCATGGGGATGAAAAAAAAAATTGATAAAACTAATTTCTTGTGCCATATATTGTAAATGCATTTTAACACTTACATATTGATTTTAATCTTTCGTGGCCATGTTATTAATATATAGACTGAAGTTTGCATAATTGTTGGTTCCTTCTCACCAATTTTAAGTTGCTTTAATTATGGTATATATATAATTATCTAGTGGCGGTTCATGCCTTATGTACTTGGGAGGGCGCAGTGGCGGCTCGCGGGTATCAAAGTAGTATTGTCAATAAACAAAAGCACCGCAGGCGAAACATTTTTGAGGTTCTAATTAAATCATTAAAAAGTTCGCAAATATAAATTAAAGCAATTAATTAAGTACTCACCATTATTTTTTGAAGTGAAATTCCATTCTTGTATTTTTGTCAGAGATAAACTTTTCAATAATTTTTTCATTAAAATTTGGTATTTCTCGTACCATTGATTTTTCAATTGAATGCATTGCAAGTGATGTTAGTCTGTCTTCACTCGTAGTATTTCTTACATACGTCTTAATTAATTTTAATGTCGAAAAACATTTTTCCGTTTCAGATGTCGTCATCGGAATAGTAACCAAAATTTTCAAAACTTTAACAACCCCCCTGAAAACAACGTCTAAACTGAAAGATATGAGAAAGTTTAATGTTTGCAAGCACCCAGAAAACTTTGAATTTCACTGGAATTTTCTGAATCTTGTTCTGTTATTTCTTTCCTGGAGTAAAATATACTTAGTTGCATTTTCAGAATTTTCTTATCTATCATAGGGTATGCTTCACAAAATTTGTTGATATCTTCCAAAGGTGGTGTTTTTTCATATTCCTTATACTTCTTCTTTAAAAATAATTTTGCACCACATAAATGATTTTTAAAAGAAAACCGAATTCTCACTTCTGAAGTAATTATATCACATACCTCTCTTACTGACATGTTAACATTTTCTTGATTCAGTCTACGTCGCTTTTTTGAAACTTCTGTATCCACTGGTTCATGTTAAGGGAGGTAAATTATTTCTAATTTATACAATTTCTTTTTCAAAATTATCTACGCATTTCTGGACTTTTATAATGTCTGTTTCAATTTTTTTGTAGCTGGCTAAATAAAATATCATGTGGCATGACTTTTGAAAAAAAATTTAACCAAAATAAAAATGAATCATCTTCTAGCCATTTAATAAATCCAGCCACTTGAGTCACTGTTTCAGAGTTGTATTGTTTTGGAATTCCTGACATTATATTTTCAAAGCATTCAGTAAGGTTGTTGTACACACTCTGTACTACACGAGAGTTAAAATTCCATCGTGTTTGAGAAGTTCTTGGAATGCGTTTGTCACAAACATGTTGCAAAACTGCCATTCTGTCTGGCGATTGAGAAAAAAAGTTGATATTCCATTCAAATTTGAAAAAAATATTCGTACACTACTGAAGATTGAAACTGCTTGTTCTAGTATTTTATTAAGCTGATGAGCGTAGCAATATACAAAATGTGCATTTTTGTACTGTTGGCGAATTTTCACGTTAACACCACCTAAATGACCACACATAACAGCAGCTCCGTCATATGTTTAACAAATCAGTTTTTCTGGGCAATCTGGAAAAATCGGCGAAATCTGTTCTAAAATGCATTGAGACAGTCCATCTGCATCTTGACTTTTTGGATTTGCAAACCCCCAAAACCGCTAAAATATTTTTCCATTTAGTTCATAATGTAATACAACTACAGTTTGAGTTTGAGTTGATACGTCTGTAGTCTCATCAGCCATAAGTGCGAGATATGCAGATTCTTGAATTTCTCCATGAATATGTTCACGACAAACCTCGAACATGCATTGCAAAATTTCATTTTGAATAGATTTTGATGTGCCCTTGAACACTGTTGCTTCTTGAATATGACTATTAAAGGCACTATCAGAGTTTGCTAAAAAATGAACCAATTCTAGATATACCCCTCTATTTGAAGAGACTTTTTTCTCGTTGTGACCGCAAAGGGCAAGATTCCACATTCCGCACAGTTTTAATATGTCTATTATTTTTGAGAGTGCATGTCGATTTTTGATCACAGTCTCATTATGCTTACAAATTTGATCCGCATAAGCCGTACTTAGAATTGCAGCAATATTAGTCTTCCCTAAAAGTTGAAAACTGACAACATTATTTAGATGTTTCGTACTATTTTCGTGTTTTTTAATTTTTATAGAAATATGCTTTAAATCGTTTACCCCATTTTTTGTTCACTTATCATCGGCCCCAAGAAGCAGACATACAAAACAAAAGAACGAATTTGTTGAATTCTTCACTAAAATGCATAAAGTGGAAGTAATAATTAATGAAAGTAATAATAGGAGAAATATAATATTCATATGGATTGTTATATATATTTTTAAATGTTTTATGTTTATTTTTAAAATTATCATGTTTTTTTATATATGCACTTGGCAGTTTATTGCTGCCACTTAAAAAGGTGCACTGCAGAGTTCACGCTATTTTCAGCGTTGGATGCACTCCGGCATATTCGCCGATCCTATTATGTACTGAATAAGGAAATAAATGCGGAGCTACGATTGGTGGGAGTCCACAGAGCGCGGGCTTTCCACACTACATCAAATAATATTAAAATATTTAACCTAACGAACTAACCTAAAGAAATATTCATATTACGTATTTTAGTTGTTAACAAAATGTCAAAGGCAAGGGAAATTATCAGCTGTAATTTACCAAGGGCGCTGATAATCACGCGATAATTTTCTCTAATAATGACCCGAAAGTTTGTTGCTTAGTAATTACCCGACGCCGTAAGGCGGAGGGTAATTACTTAAAGCAACAAGCTTGAGGGTCCTTATTAGAGAAAATTATAAGGATTTATCAGTGCACGCGGTAAATTCGGTGAGATAATTTTTTGAAATTCTAATAATATGTCAAATCGTGAATGTGATATTTTAAATAAATTATAAAACTGTCAATAATTTTTTGTTGCATAGCAACATAAGTGATAATCTCCCTGTGTAATCCTTTAATAATTTGATGAATTTTGACATGTGACTAGAAATGGACGGATTTTATTGGATTTCTATTTCGTCAAAAAATTATCTAACTATACTACATCAAATAATATTAACATATTTGTCCTAACGAACTAACCTAAAGAAATATTCGTATTACTTATTTTAGTTATTAACAAAATGTAGTAAAAAAAAAATGTAAAAAGTTTATTCGAACCCTCGACCTCACGTATGAGAATAGGGCAACATAGCCACTACACCACGGACTGCTGATGAGGAACCTACATACTTCTTACTATATCAATACGCACTACCGCGCACTCCGTGAATGACGTCACATCCAAGGCATTCATGATTTGGAGTGCACCCAATGCTGAAAATAGCGTGCACTCTGGAGTACACCTGGTCATTACGTAAAAAATTACTTAATCTGGCAATATTCAAATTCACATTTAACATTGTTGTAACACATATTCAGTTTCACATTAAAACATTACATATTTCCGCATGCTGGTAATGTAATGAATAACTTGCCTAATGCTTAATTTCATGTGTGCCAAGTGGAACATTATATTCATAGTTTGTAACTTTTGCTAATCACATAATTAACAATAATAATTCATTCAATAACTCTATTCACCATTCATCCAGTGTTACCTAAGTATCATGACTTCACTAGCATTGTAGTTCTATAGTATATGTAAGAAGTACCAAATGACTCCAAAAAATATATTTGGGAACTTTTTACGTCTTACACTTGTCCCTCCATCACAGGTATTAGAATTTGTCCTTTATTTCAAAAAAGTTACTCAAGTGTGTGTGTTGTTAAATTTGACTTCTCCCATGAAGCAAATATTTTCCAACCCCTATGAATTCACCTCTTCTCTCCCCCGGCTAAAACATTGAGAGTTCGATTCTATATTTCGAAAGCATTATCTGCGTGTAGGTCTAATTTAGCTTTGTTTGTGAAAGAAATATATTCAGTCTCTCTATCTCCTCTCTGGTAAAAATTTTATGGTTTTTGAATTTTTCCTTCATCTTGAAATCATCACCTGTATATGTTAATTGGGGTTTACCTATAAACGAAATATATTTCAAATCCATATCATGTCCTGGTTGGTTTTAATAGTTTACATTTTTTTATTTTGAGAGCATTCATCTATGTGTATGTTGAATTTGAAGTCTTTAAATCATTGGGAAATTTACTTTTATTCCTGGACAAAGGTGATGTTTTTAGCTTTATACATACAGAGTTCTCCAAAACTTCGAAAACGACCGAGTTTGTTGAAAACTGGGCATTTTAGAAAAATAATTTGGCAAGAGCATGTTTTTGGTGGGAATGAATTTCAAGATCATTCGAGGTCAAGTTTATTTTAATGGAACTTTATATTTTTTTACTATGGTATCTGACATATCATTCTGCGTATAAATCATTAAAACCTTAAATCCCTAAAAAGAATCATTACGAATATATTAAGATTAAATACAAACCTGAAAATGGCAAATTTTCTTGAAAAATTTCGTCGTTTCTAGAAATATACTTGATGACAAAATCAAGTTATCGGTATTTGAATAATTTCAAGGTCAATTTGTTTTTTTTTGTTACGGTATCTAGATCACTTAATTCTTATTAGGAACCAAATTTAGTTGTGTTTGTAGTAACTAACCATTTTTGTTATTAATTTAAGTTCGTTTTACGCAAAGTTTGATCTTTTCTGTTGATTTGCTTTGTAAAATTAATCACTTTGGTCATTTCAATACTTTGGAAAATAGAACAAACACTGTTTACTAATAGAATGTTATTTCATCATTTATTTTATTTTATTTTATTTCTAAAGCCTGCACTGTGAATTTTAAGGTTAAAGTTTGTTTTGCAGTTTAGTTTATTAATCTAATTATTAACATTTATTCAATTTGCTTATCACTTTGTTCAATTTGTTTATTGAGTTCCTAAAAATAATTTAAAAAAGAAAAGTCAAAGCTTTATTAAATACATATATTTCTATATTGTGATAATCATCAGATAAAGGAAAATTAATAACAGTTGCAGCAAATGCCAGCGTAATATATATGTATGTATATATATATATATATATATATATATATATGTGGAGAAAGAAAAATATAAAATAAAATTTATGTGTTGGGACAATCGTCAAAAAAATGTAGTGACAGTAGTTTCCGCCGTTCGTAGCTATCGGAGCCTAAAATTCTCACAAACTGTATAGCCCAGGTGGTATTTGTTTTGGGTTGGGTGAATTAGATAGTATGGCAGATTTTTGGCTTAATCGCTCCTAAAATCATAAGAAATGATAATTTTACTATGCGTTAATTTGAAAACGTGGCGTAATTTTTTATTAAACAAAATGTGAAAAAAATCCTAAATATTCCGTTTTTTCTTCCTATTTTTTTTCATATATCTCAGTAACTATTGCTTTTACAGAAAAGTTATAGAAATGAAAAAGTTCAAAAAATTCATTCATTGCAAAAGTAGTAAAAATCACAAAAAAAATTTGAAATAGCAAGTTATTTGTGTTATTTCAAATACTTATATGTAGGACCTTCATACTTGACTAAAGAAAACTTTTTAATATAATAAATCTTCCCACCAAATTCAATCAAGATCGGACTTTTAGTTTTTGCATAATAATTTGGAATCTAAAGTACACAAAAAGATTTGCCAATTTTCAAAATATTGCTGAGGCTAAACTAAAGCATTTAGAAATGAACATTTTTTGACTTATAAAAGAGCACTCAAATTTTCAAATCTATTTTGGGATATTAAAATCCGTTAATTAGGAAAGCCTTGGGAATTGTTTAAAAATTTGGTTAGCAAAAAGTAGAAATGGCCCCAGTTGAGCCGAAGCTCCTTCCCCAGAATGGGCCGCCTTAGATTTCCAGGGCCCCCGCGTTAGGGCTCCACATCCGGGCCCCATGTTGTCAAAAAAATGGGGTCCTTATGCTGTGAAGAAATGGGACCCCCGGGCTGTCAAAAATGGGACTCCGCCGCGCCCCAGGAACCCCATAGCGCTCCGCGGGCCCCGGCCCACGCAATTTTGGCAACGCGGGAAACTCAAACTGCTCTAACCTCACCAGTGGGCCCCGTGTCGACATAACCTAACGCGTCCTCTGGGGATGGACATAACCTTACTCAGCAAAAAATTGCCAAATTTTTAAACAATTCCCTAGGCTCTCCTAATTAATATCTCAAAATGGATTTGAAAATTTGAGTGCTCTTTTATATGTCAAAAAATATTCAACTTAATGCTTTAGTTTAGCCTCAGCAACATTTTGAAAATTTGCAAAGTTTTTGCGAAAGTTAGATCGAAATTTTTTTTGCGACTTTTACTACTTTTGCAATAGAAAAAATTAATTTTTGGATTCGCAACTGCATCTTATTTAAAGTTTAAGTACAAAACTTTTTCATTTGTGTAACTTTTCTCTAAAAGCAATAGTTACTGAAATATATGAAAAAATAGGAAGAAAAAACGGAATTTTGAGGAATCTTTTCACATTTTGTTTAATAAAAATTACGCCTACGTTTTCAAATTAGCGCATAGTGAAATTATCATTCCTTATAATTTTTATTAGCGATTAAGCCAAAAATCTGCCATACCCGATTTACCCAAACATAGGTGACTTTAACAGATACCGCCTGGGCTATGCCTGGACAATGACCTCCAAATTTATTCATCTTGTCCACCATAGAAGAAGATAACGTTGAAGCGATAACGAAACAAACTCACAATTGCAGCATTTGCTTTGAAACACAGGCTGATATATTTTACTGATATGGTTGAAAAAACAATTCCAAAAAATCTGGAATAATCTACTAGGTAACAGCATCAAGTTTTCGGCAGGTGATGAGTTTTAAGGACATTTGAAGGTTAATTCGTTCTTTTAACGGAATGTTGTATTCCGGTATCTGAAAGATTACTAAGTTATTCTGCACTTATCTCTAAAATTATTAATTAATCGAGAATAAACGCCACGGATATATAAGAAGCGGATCCAACGCTCCGAGTCAGTTATGCATTAGATGAGGAAGTGATCAGATAAGATAATGAACAGTAACAAGTTGTGAATTAAAGTAGTGAACCTATAGTAGATTAAAGTTATAATTAGTGTGTTATTATAAGGACTAATTATTGTAATTTAGTGAGTAATAAATCTATGGTTAGTAAGAGTTTTTGTTGCAATTTATTGAACCTACGTTCGTGATGTTTACTGGAGGGTGTAAACACGTAACACTATTAACTCGATCAGTGAACTATTCGGTGGCTGGGTTGGGCGCCGTTACAACGCGGCATAGTCAAAACTTGGAGTTTTAAAATTCCGAGTTATAATTCGAAATTTTGGAATACAATTCCGATTTGTAACTCGAAATTTTAAAATGTGGGTTATAATTCAGAATTAATTTTAACGTACATTTCCGAGTTTTAGCTGGAAATTTTAAAATTCCGACATTAACTTGGAATTACAAAATATAATTCCGATCCATATGTTGAAATTGTAAAATTTCATGTTTATGAGTAAACAAAGGTTTGAAGTATTGTTATATGCACACCCACGCCTCTTACGAAGAAAGGTCTATTCCCTAGTAGTATAGAGTAAAAGGAGGCCTATCTAATTAGCTGCCAGTAAAACGGCCCCATCTCTGGGCCAATTGGCGATCTACCATTACCACGGATAGATTAAAAAACGGTAGAAACATCTGGAATGATAGGTTAGAAGGATGAGAAGTTGTCCGGAAGGACCGGGAGGCAAATGGGCGAATCGAGAATAAGCGCCACGGATATATAAGAAGCGGATCCAATGCACCGAGTCAGTTATACATTAGATGAGGAAGTGATCAGATAAGATAACGAACAGTAACAAGTTGTGAATTAAAGTAGTGAACCTATAGTAGATTAAAATTATAATTAGTGCGTTATTATAAGGACTAATTATTGCAATTTAGTGATTAATAAATCAGTGGTTAGTGAAAGTTTTTGTTGTAATTTATTGAACCTACGTTCGTGGTGTTTACTGGAGGGTGTAAACACGTAACAGTATTAACTCGATCAGTGAACTATTCGGTGGCGGGGTTGGGCGCCGTTACAACGCGGCATGGTTAAAACTTGGGAGTTTTAAAATTCCGAGTTTTATAATTCGAAATTTTGGAATACAATTCCGATTTATAACTCGAAATTTTAAAATGTGGGTTATAATTCAGAATTTTAACGTACATTTCCGTGTTTTAGCTCGAAATTTTAAAATTTCGGCATGAACTTTGAATTACGAAATACAATTCCGACCCTCATGTTGAAATTGTAAAATTTCGGGTTTATAACCCGGAATAAAAGAAATAATAAAAGTTACAGCCTGGTAAAATTATTCACAATTTTTTTGGCTCGCCCTGTAATAGGTACATGAAGAAATTTCGGCACCTATGTATACTCTTATCGATTATTTACTGTTATTGTATGCGCGCGCACTACATCAAATAAATTGATATTTTTCAATGTGCAGCATTTGCGCACTATTGGTAGATGTGGTGAGGTGTTGGTGCTACAATTCCCGTAATTACTAGATTTATTCTTTTTAATGGATTCGTGATGGTTTATAAAATGTTGACGGTATAGAACTTACCAAATTCCGCCGGATTCTATATTTCCTTTATTTGCCAAATAATTTTTGAAATATCTTGGATTATTATTACTACTAAGCATTTTGAAAAAGTTCTACCTATATTGAAAACATGGGTAACAATAAATACGGAAAGAATAAGGTAGGGGAACAGAAAGAAATTTGAATTAAATTTTTAAAAACTTAAATGTTGTGTTAGTATCTACTTAGTTGATGTTCAAAATTTGTTTATTATTTATACCTACCTACCCAGTTTTGACAAGAAAGCTGTGTTATACATGTGAACTTATTAAATATGTATTTAATTCCTTTTATGAGAACCTAATTATTTAAAAGCAAGATAACGGCTAACAGAAGTACTTACTTTAATGGTGTAGGATTCACAACAAAAATTTCAAATAACTATTAGCGCTAATAATATACAATAGGGAAGTATTTTACATTTTATTAAGGTCAAAAATCAAACTGACAACGAGTAATAATACGCTTTAACGCTTTGTTTACATTTGTCTGTATCGTAACATAGTGGATTGGATTAATATAATAATTGTATAATTAGCTTCAAACTAAACTTTTATTCATATTTAGTTCCTTACTCGGCAGTTTACGTTATATAAATCTTAATATTATTTCTTCCCTTATATCGCCCTATTGTGTACACTGATGGGGGGCAGACAGCTGCATACTTAATTGCAGTGTGGACCTTTCTGTCATGATTTCGTAGATTTTATGTACAATTTAACTTAATTGAAATAGTTTTTATTATGAGACTTTTGAACGTTTGTCTCTACTACTCTACTACTAATTATTGTAAATGTTTTGTTTACTTTTCATTTGCAGTTACTGACTGAATAAACAATTATGACTCAAGAGAATGATTTGCAGTTGAGTAATACAGTTATTGTACCTGTAATAAATAAATCTACTATCTACTTATGCAATTATGCATGCCTTCGCAGCGAGCGCTTATAATGTTAATTTTATTTTTCTAAAAATTATATAACGATTTTATTCTGGAATGGAGTTTAAGGGATTATGGAATAACATTCTGGAACAAATAAAAAAACGACCATTTTTTTGTCAAGTTTTATTATATAATATAAATATAATAGAAATCGGGGCGCAACGAGAAATGACGTCAAAACCAGGGTTGGCTCTAGGTGATGGGTCAGAGCTTAAAGTTAAAGATTACCTTGTAGTTATTTTGGTGTGTTCAATAACATTCAAAGGTAATACGAAGAGTTGAAAGTATGATGAATGTAACACTAGCTAAGACTGTATTTTAGTGTTACATAGATATTTTTAAGTAACGATCTCGGCAGGAAACGATATGCTACTATAATGTGCATATGTAAAACGCCAAAAAAAAAGAGGAAATTTAATCCTAAGCCAACCGGGAAAAAAACTGAAGAAACACGGGAATTTCGGAAAGTAACTGGGAATCGCAAATTATGTAGGATGGGTAGAGAAAATCGCTATAGAAGACACTGGCGTAAAATTTTGAATATAATATAAATAATAGCATTTTTATGCTATTTCTTGTCCGTTTTTTAAAATTAAATTGCCTCTTCGCTTATTTCAAGTTTGACAGATAATAAGTGTGATCAATAATGTTTTACAATGTTCATGTTTTACAGAGTTCACGTAGGTATCGATTGGTTTTTCAAAATTTCGAAAACTCGTGAAAATTCAGATATTTATTTTATATAGTCAGCAGCGCTATTCTTGACATACTTCGCAGTTGTGCGTATACGTATTAATGCGAGCGGTGTATTTGGGAACACTTCCAATAGATGGTATTCTCGACTGCACTTCGCATATGTACACGAACGAAATTAATCGCACGTAAACTAGCACTTGGCAACATCTCAGTTTCGAAAAATATCTAATTTCAGTCTGTTAGGGATGACAGGACAGCATTGTCGACTGACATTTCTTGATTGTTAGTTTGTTGTAGGTTATGTTTGTATTCACAAAGAAAAATATTTGTTTGCTAATAATTTATTGTGTAATGGAGACTCCACGCAGAACTGTTAATGCTTCTACTGAACAAAAACGGTTAATATTGGAATTTATAAAGAAAAATGCAAAACTCGCGTCTGGTAAATTTTCTAATGAGTTTACTCAAAAAGATGGCCAACGTAGAAAACTGGAGGAGGGCCTTATGAAATAAACACATTTTCCGTATATTTTCAATGTTCGCAATATATTGTAAATGGTCCATTATCAACAAATTACAACACAAGAGACTTTTTGTTTTATACCATATCCCGAACATAATAAATTTAAAGATTTTGAAATAAAAAATTAGGTTATACCATCGTTCGCACATTTATCGATTATCAAAATCCACTCGGGGGCGAGCGTAGGTGCGTCTTTACTTTGTACATACTTCGGTATGCGATGTAAAGCAACGACAGGCGCAGTTAGTACTTGTATGGTGACCATTCCAACGGAAACCGCGTTCTCGCCTCACACATCTTCCAGCGGCTTGTATATCAGTGTATGCGCGGAAGCTATACAACCTTAGGCGAGGGTTGTATAGGAGATATACCATCCTTCGGATGGGATGTAAAGCCGTCGGTCCCTTGTCTATTAAATGTTAGGCAAGTAAAAGATCCCTACTCTTCTTAAGGGAAGAGGTTCGGCAAAATTCCTGGTTGGGGGTAGCTCGTCTACAGGCGTCGGTGTTAGGCCTCAGTAGCGGAAATAGGCCGACGTTAAATAAATGTATAAAAAAAAAAAATCCACTCGCTATTTAATGCGAATACTCGAATGTCTTGCGAATGATCAAGAATATCTAGTATGAGTTTTTGTTCGTATTATAGTGGTATGCGAGTAACTTTTAAAAACGCGAACAGTCAAGAATAGCGCTGCAGGTCGGTAGCCGAGAGGGTTAAGGCGCGAGGTGGCAATTGCGATTAACCACACGGACATCGCACCACCGGGTTCGAATCCTGGCTCCGGCACTGTTGGAGGAATGGTTGTATGTTCGCGTTTTTTCAATGTGTAACCCCCTTCCGTACAAGCCTTGGCTTCTGGAATTGGGGGTTGTCTAATTTCTGTGGTGTTTATTTATATATTTATTTATTTATTTATATGTGATAAACAGTACGATTTAAAGGTATAGTAACGTCCAGAATTATGGTGCAGATAAAGAAGACAGTAAAAACTCATTATTAACGCCGGTGAACCATTCGGTATGATGTCATCAAACAAGCCGACAAACCTATAAAAGTAAGTGATCCAATTTGCGGGCGAAATAGTACAGAGAGTGACGGTATTTTAATGAGGCCGTAAAATTTTGATTGCGTTTTTATCTGCATGGTAAAATTGCAAACGACTATATCAGAAATAATATGTTTCTATAAGTCAATAGTTTTCGGAAAATCGCATAGTAAGCGCCACGAGTGTTGGCGAGGGAGGAGAATGTATAGTCGACCTATCGGAGACCACCACACGTACAGGGTGTATTTAGTTTTATTTTACAAAAAGGCTGATAATGGCGAACGACCCGACAAACAAAGAACCCATAAAACTTTTTCCAAATACTTTGAAAAAAAAATATCCCATCTCAATCATTTTAATAAATACGTGTAGTTAGCTTGGGAACCTCTGCCTGTGGGTTAACGGACGTGTAGTTGTGAGGGAATACGCGAATTAGTGTTACTAATGGCGGGCGTGAGCCCAAACTGTCCGCATGAGTTCCGAAAAAAGTCCAATTTGCGATTACTTTATCCGAAAAATGTCCGCAACATTTACAAAAGCCCGCAAATCGGACTATTGTCCATCGAACACTGACGCGAATATTGTTAAAATCTAGTATAATTTAACTTGACGCGTGTATGAACTTAATTATGTGTAAGACTTCATTTTCTCTCGCACACAAAGTTAAAACAATCGCCCAAAACTTTGTTCACGTATATCTACCAAGCTTCTATCTCACTTTTCAGACGGAAACATGAAATATATACTGAAAAGAGAGAGTATTAAATAATATATGCTTTCAATAAGTTCAGCAATTCTCAAACACTTAACGATTTGTCAATCGTTATTGTGAACTATTATGGGTCAATCGTTATTGTGAACTATATTTGGGGCATTTCTCATATTATAATTAAATTCGGCTTTATATGAAATATTTAAGTTAATTTCATTGCTAAATAGTGAATATTCATCCGACAAACGGACATTGTTAAATCATTAAAGGTATTATAATTGTCTAGTACCTACATATTAGACATTTTATAGTAAAATTAATTGTCCGCGTGTAGCTCAGTGTGTAATATACTCGAATTGAATTAACAATGGAATATATCCCAGTTCAAATCCTGTTGGCTTCTATAGTTTGTTAAAATTTCATTATATCAAAAGTTAAAAATTTTCCTTCTAAAATATTTATTCTATTAATAGTAATAATAATAAACGGCTTTATTGAAACAAAGTAATAATATAATGTTTCAAGGGCGAAATTTAGCATAGGCTATTCTATCACTTGACTTGATCTGTGTCGCGAGTCATGTTAAAGCTTTCTTTTCCCTAAAAATACCGTATTCAATTTAATACCATGCAGATAAAAAACGCAATAAAAACTTTACGGCCTCATTAAAATACCGTTACTCTTTACTATTTTAAATTGGATCACTTACTTTTATAGGTTTTTAATGTACGTCGGCTTGTTAGATGACACCATCCCGAATGGTTCATCGGCGTTAATAATTAGTGTTTACTGCCTTCTTTATCTGCACCGTAATTCTGGACGTTACTATACCTTTAAATCGTATTGTTTATCACATATAAAATAAATATCTGAATTTTCACGAGTTTTCGAAATTTTGAAAAACCGATTAATAAGTGAACTCTTTAAAACATGAACATTATAAAAACATTATTGATCACACTTATTATCTGTCAAACTTGAAATAAGCGATAGAGGCAATTTTTGAAGAAAAAAAACGGACAAGAAATAGCATAAAAATACAATTATTTATATTATATTCCTACGTTTTATTATATTTTCCCATACACTAACCAAGTTTTTACGCCAGTGTGTTCTATGGCGATTTTCTCTACCCATCATTTGCGATTTCCAGCTACTTTCCGAAATTCCCGGATTCCTTCAGGTTTTTTCCCGGTTGGCTTGGGATTAAATTTCCGTCTTCTCGCGGTTTGCAAATGCACATTTAGTACCTATATAGTTTCCTGCCGAGATCGTTACTTAAAAATATCCATGTAACACTAAAATATAGTCTTAATGTTACATTCATCAATACTTTCAACTCTCCGTGTATTACCTTTGGATGTTATTGAACACACAACACACCAAAATAACCACAAGGCAAACTTTAGCCTCTGACACATCACCTAGAGCCAACCCTGGTTTTGACGTCATTTATCGTTGCGCCCCGATTTCTATTATATTATATAATAAAAAAAAATGGTCGCGAACAACTTCGTATTTCTTTTATAATGCGGGTAGTACATTCGGAGATATTTAAAGAAAACGATGAAAAAATCGAATTTTGCGACATAAATTGTTTTTTTATTTGTTCCAAAATGGTATCCCATATTTGCTTAAACTCCATTCCAAAATAAAATCGTTATATAATTTTTAGAAAAATAAAATTAACATTATAAGTGCTCGTTGCGAAGGCATGCATAAGTAGATTTATTTATTATAGGTACAATAACTGTATTACTCAACTATTAAAGAAATAATACAAGCACATTAGTTTTTTATAAAAAATAATAACTTATGCTAAATAATAATTATTATAAATTTTAATGACATAAATAATTATAAATTTTACTAAATGGATAATCATGTCTAATTGTCTCCGACGTTTTCGTTTTCGATGTCATTCATTAGTATCATTGATGGAGCATTTAAGGAGCTAACTCGTTTGCATAGAGAACATGCTATAGAACAATTTACCACTTTTTCTACATCCACAAGCAGAGCCACACCCAGTTTTACATGAACAAAAAATCATTTTCAATAAATTTTCAAAAGCTGGTGGTTGGTTCATTCCGCTAAATTTGATGGCTTGTATCTCAGTCGCAGTAAGTTTGCACAAGATGCCTTTCCAGTATCATATAACATGATCTTTTGTCTATCTAATAAAAAAATAGAAGGCTGAAAGCTTCGTTCAAGTCGAAGTAATGACGATTATATCTGTCGATGTACGAGAATCGGCCCGTATCGTAAGTACGCGACAGTTTAAAAAACACGTGTGGCACACATCATCTTGTAGGAAATTTAATTTACAATTGATCTAGCCCAAAAAGGAGGGTCAATTTTCTCATTCAAAATCGATTTTTTCACACGCCTCCCAAAAGTATCGTGGGGTACGTATTCTGGGGAGAAAATCAGAATGCCGTCCACCGGATGTGGTGCTGTAATTTGTCCCAAGTGCCTTCCCGGAAACATTGATTTTTGTAATCTTTGTCGTCAGTTTTCCACAACCAAGAATATTTACGCACTACTTCGATGAATTCTTCCATTTCTATATTCTGCACAGCACTTAAAACACAATTCAGCACAGCTCCAATCGGTCAACAAGGCACAGCTCGTCGAAAACGCTCAGCCCAGCAGAAGTGAACTGTCCACCATTGAAATGCGTGTGAAGGCTGTAGTCCACCGGATACTGTGCTGTGCCCTGCGAAGCGGTATGAAGCCAGAGTGAAGCGGAGTCAGCTTCTAATCCAATTACATGCATTTCAATGGCGAACAGTTCACTCGTGCTGGGCTGTGTTTTCGACAAGCTGTGGCTTGCTGACCCAGCTTTATTTTGCTTCGTGACCGAATGGAGCTGTGGTGAAATGTGTTTATATGCTGTGCAGAATTTAAAAATGGAAAAATGCATCGAAGTAGTGCGTAGATATTCTTGTTTGTGGAAAATTAACTACAAAGATGACAAAAATCAAGATTTCCGGTGTGGAAACAAAGTATTCTATCATAGAAAGGGAATTATTGTCCATAGTATGGTCAGTAAAGCACTTCAGATCTTATCTATTCGGTAGAAAGTTCAAACTTGTCATCGACCACTTACCTGGTTATTCTCAATAAAGGACCCAGAAAGTAGACTTTTCTAAATGTTCTAAACTTCATTCAAAAATTTTTGCCGCGAACACAAACGGTGACGGAAATTCAGAGTGACGATGAAATCACCAACGAATAAATAATTCAAGAATTTAACACTTTCACCTGACTATACAAGACCAAATTTTTAATTGATTACTCTGAAATTCAAACTTCGAAAACAAACACATCAACTTTCTTTCAACAAATCAACTTAAGAGATCTTCATCACCAAATTATTGACGACATTTTCGAGGAAGATCCCGAATTTTACGACGACAAAATAAATATCCTCTCCAGTAGATCGGTTAAATACTATGTCATTCCTCTACCACTTGACTCTGAATCCGTAGTAGAACATTTGTTTTTAGCAATATACAACAATCAAAATGAATTAGATCTTTCTAAAACTTACCATGTCGAAAATAACTTAGACCTCCCCATACTCGAAATCCTGTCATTTATCTTCGCAGAAAAGGACCTAAAACTAATCATCTATCAGAACCTAGTACAAACATCTGACGAAGACAGAAGATCGATCATTCTTGACCAAAACCATACTTGCAAAAACAACCTACATCGCGAAATAAACGAAACAATACGTAGGATCAAAAGTAAATACAGTTGGCAAGGACTAACCAAAGATGTTGAAAATTTCATTGAAAATTGCGATATTTGTCAAAGAACAAAAGTTTGCCGTAAAAATCTTAACAACCCTCTAGTATTCACTGAAACTCCGAGAACACCTTTCGAAAGAATTAATATCGACCTATTCGAATTTCCCACGCGAAATTATGTTCTAACTATCCGCGACAAAATTCACACAAGCCTATAAAGTACCGGATAAAAGCGCAAAATGATCAGAATTCACAAAACTGAAAACCCAAATGAACACCTTTTTACCATATTACCGCATGCAGTAATAGCTACAAAAATTAAAACATCTCAACACGAAACGCTACAAACGCGGAATCATAAACGGAATTGGTACAATATTCAAATCAATTACCGGAACTTTAGACGCTGAGGCCGGTAAATACTACTCTGACTATCAGTAAACTAAACCAAGTCGAACATCAGATCAAAAAGATCAAATATCAGTTACAAATTCAGTCAATAAAAATTTCAATGCTACAATCCAAAAATTACTAATAGATGAGGAGACATTCAACAAAGACGTAAAAGAAATCGAATACGCACTCTTAGACATTACGTATAACGTACGAGCAGTTGAAATAAAATTAAAATTCTTGGAAATTTGCGAACAACTCATGGCGAGCTACCTATTTATAGAGGACAATCTCAACGATATTTTAAATTCCATCACTTTCGCGAGACTCAAAATAATTCACACGTCTATCATTAACCCCCAAGATTTGGTAAAGTCATTGCAGGAAATTTCACAGAACCTACAAAAGAACAATTTGCTACTCCCAATTAAACTATCAAAAGTTGCACAGTATTTAGATGTTATTGAATTAGAAGCTTTTCAAATGAACTCCGAATTAGTATTTGTATTAGATATACCCCTAGTAGACCCTTAAATGTACTCTGTCTTCCAATATACCTCATTCCTATCTTAGATAATAGAACTGGTCTGTAGCATATTTTGTCAACTTCTCAAAAACATATCGCGAGAGATGATGATTCTTTGACATACATACCCATCGCTGACCTCAGAGAATGCAAACCACTCCATACCAACACTAAATTATGTCCAAATTTGTTTGCATATCCCATTGACAACAACGCCATATGTGAAGCCCGCCTTTTCAAGGATCAAGAAACCCTGCCAGAAAACTGTCAGACGCTATCTATCATCAGCCAAGGGTACAACGTCCAAAAACTGGATGAAAACGTGTGGATAGTCATTAATGCAGAACGACTACAAATGACTACCATTTGCCCAAAGGAGACCTCAAAAACCGACACCATCTTCAATAACTCTATAATTAAATTACAACCCAAATGCTACGCCTTCATAGGCATCACAAAGATCCAAGCTAGCACAGACGAAATGACCGACGTGAAGAACGACGCTCATCCCATACAAATTCCATTCGAGTGTTGCAACCAGGTTCCAAACAACGTTCGAGTGCCCAATCTGAAACCATTAAAACTAAATGATCTGAACACCGAAGACCTCGAAATTGCCAAACACCAATTAGGCCAATATTCAAAAGACTTGGATGACCTAATCAAGGAACCTTTCATCACGAAACACATTTCTTGGTTTACTTATTTTACCATTGTGCTAATTTTTGGACTTCATATTCTTAATAATAATAATCTTTATTTCCATCAGACTTTTACAATATTGGAATTGTCATGTATATAACACAGATAGTAATAATACAGAGAATATATAATACATAAGAAAATGGTACATACAAAATATATATACATAAATATTTAAAAGGAATAAAAAAACATACATATTTGTATCTATTCTGTAAGTGTAAAGCAAGAAGATGAATACTAGCCATCAACGTTTTCACGACTCCTCCATCTCCACCGAGGCCTAGTAAACCCCTCAGGACACTTACTAGCCTATTTCACCAATGAAGACGACCCTCACTAAGAAGAGAGGATGAAGAAGCCGAATACATCGAACTTAAATAAAAACCAGACTGTTTGTGCCTTTTACTGACTTTTTGTACTAAGACTCTTCAGTGAATTTTTATTTCATTTTGTTGTTTATCCAGTGTATCTTATTATTTCTACTTTTGTTAGTTTCAATTTACTAACATGTAACACGATCAATCTAATACTCATCTCATCTTACGCCTAGCTTTTTTACATTTTATGCTTTTACATTTTTACACTTTTTATATTTTTTACATTTTATATTTTACAATTTCACCATTATACATTACTTTACATTTTTGAATTTTTGTTAAATCACAAATTTTGTGCAACTCAAAAGTTGCTGTATAAACAACAACTTTTTTTATAAGGGGGAAGTTGTTATATGAAAATATACCCTGTATCTCTGAGACATAGGCCTCACCACTCTCAGCGGTATTATATTACAGTATCAGATAACGACTCCTCTCAGCATCCGCTCTCCCGAGCATTAGATAAGATTGTATTCTTGCAAAACTGCACAATTGCAGTTCCTTTGTCTCAAGATGTTATAAATGGGAGTAGTATGCATTCAGGCAGTGGTCTTATACTCGCTTTCAGCCTTTACATTTCAAATTTTATTTGTAAATTTCATAGAGTCATCGATGACTCTACTCTGTTAATAAAGAAATTGTTTTTAAAAACTGCAAAACTTTCAGTAAATGACATGTATTATCTATTATCTGTTCTGAACATTACACGAGTGTAGTAGGTACATGTTTTGCGTTACTGCATGTTGTTTACATGTTTGACGGTTATGAACATAGATAAATAAAGTATGACTTTATTACTCTATGATTATAAATGTTATGTTTATGAATGATCTGTCAAGGAGTTCGGGTCTGTTGTGTCTCTGGATCTGTTTATTGAAGGCACAAATTATACCATATATTTGTCTTATATTTTTCATTTTCCTGTGATAACTGCTATTGATGTTTGATACTATTGTTATGTGCTGCCCTCTAACAGAGAGGAGAGTTGTAATTACTCCCTGGCCAGAAGGGTGGCGCCATCTGTGGGCCAACTGGCGAACCACCATTTAGTAGTGCCTAAGAAAATTATAGAGAATTCCAGTATATTTCTGGAAAGTTCTACAATGATATTCTGGACATTCCAAGTGGGTATATAAAGAGGTGAAGCCAACAGAAGAGTACAGTACAGTTTAGTGAAGAATAAGGAACAGTTTAGTATCCAGTACAGTTCTGGTTACAGAGACAGTTTGTGGAAGAAGAGTTCAGTTGAGTGAAGTAGGCAATACAGAGTTTTTAGGTTAGATAAAGTTGTCAAGTTTAGGAAGAAAAGTACATAGTGTTTTAAAAGTAGTGAATTCATATTAGATTGTTATTATTAGTTGTGTGATTTTTAAGTATTTACTAGTGTAATTTTAGTGATTAAATAAATCAGTGGTTTGTGAAAATTCTTGTTGCAAGTTATTCGAATCCACGGTGTTTACTGAAAATTGTAAGCACGTAACAATTGGTGTCAGAAGCGGAATTGCAACAGAATTTCTGAAGAATTTGACGAAGTTCCATAGTGTTCTATTTGGAAACCACTGGAGATAGTGAAGTGAGTTGAACTGGGAAGTAATTAGACAAGACTAATTTGTGTTAGTGTGAGAAAATATTTGACTTGTACCTGGCATAGACTTTAAATAAGGCTTGTTAGTGTTGTTTGTTAGTTTTTGAATGGAAACAAGAAGCATGGCTGCTGAAAAACAAATGCAAGACATGTTCGCCGCATTTAGAAAAATGATGCTAGAGGAACAAGAGAAACGACGTCAAGAAGAAAAGGAAGAGCAAGAGAAACGACGCCAAGAGGAGAAAGAAGAACAAGAAAGGCGTCAAGAAGAACAAGAAAGACGACGTCAGAAAGAAAAACTAGAAGAAAAAGAAGAACAAGAAAGACGCCGTCAGGAGGAAAAAGAAGAACAAGAAAGACGACATCTGGAAGAAAAAGAAGAACAAGAAAGACAACGTCGGGAAGAAAAAGAAGAACAAGAAAAACGACGCCCTCGAGGTTGAAGCCGCTTACAAAGAGACTGCACGTCCGAGAGTACGAACCATGAAGGTAGAAGAAAAGGACCGTTTAGAACAATCAAATATGGAATCTTTGATGGCTGACATGCACAAAATGATAAGCCAGTTGATGACCAAACCAGATGCTCCAAGGAAGCAGGAAAGAGAACAGAGCGATGGACAGCCAAGGAAGGTGATTCGGTGTTATCAGTGCAGCAAACCAGGACATATGATGCGGCAGTGTCGAGAACGGAATCCTGGGGAAGTAAACACTGCAAAGAAAGAGGAAGTTCGCTCTGATAAGATGAGATTGATTGTTATGTTAACAGACATACAGAAATTGGTCGCACAATTACTAAACGAATTAAGTTCGCGACCGGAGCTGAAACAGGAACCGCAACCGCCGAAACAGGAGCCGAAGCAGCAGCGAAGTGCTGGAAGTCCGACAAAAGTAATCCGCTGTTATAATTGCGGCAAATTGGGGCATGTCAAGAGGTACTGTCGCCAGAGGAGCCCTAAGGAAGTGAATGCCGAGAATGTAAAAACGCAGCAGGATATAGCAGAAGTGAAGGCAGTTAAGATAGAGGTTCCGAAGGACTGGTCAAAGAAAGTTCTAAGAGAGGAACAACTGAATGACGATGAAATTGGACCAATGTTGAAGGCGAAAGAAAAAGGAATCCGCCCGGAATGGAAGGACGTTTCCAGTAAAAGTGTTGGACTGAAGGCTTTATGGGCGCAATGGGATTCACTTAAGGTTATAGATGGACTATTATGGAGAGCATGGGAGAGCCCGGATGGGAAAGAAGTTACCATGCGGTTGCTGATACCCAGGTGCCGAGTACCAAAAGTACTTCGGGAAGTGCACGAGGGAATATCCAGAGAGCACTTTAGCAGAAATAAGACTTTGGCTAGGGTACGGGAGCGATTTTACTGGGTAAATAGCTGTCAGGATGTAGAGGCTTGGTGTCGCAGTTGCAAGGTTTGTGCGAATGTGGCTGCCAAGAGGTCACCTACAGGGAGTGGTGATCGAATGACGGCTAGATATGACCGCAATTCCAGTTCAGCAGGATTCAAGGTGGGGGACTCGGTTTGGCTGTATAACCCACAGCGGAGTGAAGAAGGATTCTCGAAGCCTCGCTCACCTTGGGAAGGACCGTATTCTGTCATCACTCGGATCAACGACGCTGTTTATAGGATTCAACGTAGAAAGAAGTCCAAGATGAAGATCGTGCACCTGGACAGGTTGGCAAAGTATACTGGGGTATCTGAAATGCCTGACCGAGACGTTCAGGCTTAAGGAGGGGGCAGTGTTATGTGCTGCCCTCTAACAGAGAGGAGAGTTGTAATTACTCCCTGGCCAGAAGGGTGGCGCCATCTGTGGGCCAACTGGCGAACCACCATTTAGTAGTGCCTAAGAAAATTATAGAGAATTCCAGTATATTTCTGGAAAGTTCTACAATGATATTCTGGACATTCCAAGTGGGTATATAAAGAGGTGAAGCCAACAGAAGAGTACAGTACAGTTTAGTGAAGAATAAGGAACAGTTTAGTATCCAGTACAGTTCTGGTTACAGAGACAGTTTGTGGAAGAAGAGTTCAGTTGAGTGAAGTAGGCAATACAGAGTTTTTAGGTTAGATAAAGTTGTCAAGTTTAGGAAGAAAAGTACATAGTGTTTTAAAAGTAGTGAATTCATATTAGATTGTTATTATTAGTTGTGTGATTTTTAAGTATTTACTAGTGTAATTTTAGTGATTAAATAAATCAGTGGTTTGTGAAAATTCTTGTTGCAAGTTATTCGAATCCACGGTGTTTACTGAAAATTGTAAGCACGTAACACTATTACAAATTCAAATTTTACATTTCCTCCTCCACACCAAACACTAGAAAATTCTCTGTGCTTGAGGGGACGGGATGCACATCCTGAACAGTTTAGATATATCAAACCCCAAATTACTGGAACGCTTAATAATGTATCAATGCATTTCAAGAGTAATACACCAGAGCTGTACAAGAGCATTTGAATGTGATACTACACATTCTAATATACAACATGCATTTTTGATTTTACATTTTATTGTAAAATACAAAACATTCATTAATCACATCAGAAAGGTCTATCGACGTGTCCTCTAATTTGCAAAGCGGTCATAACTCTGTCAGTGTCGCAAAGATTATTTAAAAAAAAAATTATTAGAGAAGATTTATATTTAAAAAGAAATCATATGATTGGTGTCAGACATCAGTTGAGCATTTTGCCTCACATTGAGAACCACCGGTATAGAATTATGGAGATATTAACCGGTAGAATACTTTTTTAATAATTTGATTGGCTCATAAGTAATCTGCCACAAAGTTTGATTAATCAATGTTGATAGTCAAAATTGACACATTTTGAGAAATTTTACCATATTTGACTGTATATTATAATTATTGTTATAATATATAATGTATACTCTACACTTGTAATTATTATATTATATTTTACTTTTAGAAAATCAATGAAAAAATGGTTGCCAAAACAAGATCTGGCTTTCCATTCAAAAGTGTATCATTTTTGATAGTATTGGTTATAGCTGGATTGGTATATCTCGATGTTAAACAACATGGTAGCTGGAAAGGTAAGGTTTGTCCTTTTCTGGATAATTTATGTAGGTTTATATTTGTTTAATTGTATTGTAGAAAGTAGGACAAGCATTACTTTAAGAGACTATGGAATATGTGAGTATGCCCATAAAGTAATTGGAAAGGCAAAGGAATGTTGGACGTGGGCTGACGCTAGAATCGAGGATAATTTCCCTGGATGTCATAAAAGAGTGGCTGATTTTAGTGCACCATATATACAATTGTTCTCAGATTTAGGAATACTTGCATGCAACATGTTCCATAATGTTAAAGAAGTTGTTGTGGCAAAATATCCAGTGGTTACGCAAACTGTAAGTATAAGATCGATCATTTTTTAAATTATTGTCATAAGCACTGATTTTTTTAAAACTAACAGAGGGCTCGAGCATAATTCATAAGAAACAAGAGATTTTGATATGTTATTATTTTATTAACAGATGGTAGATTGTATTGTTTTATTAGGCCACAGATAGGCCTGTTGTGATCCCACCCTGTGCGTACCCCTGCTATGAGGAGGATTCTTGCCCCAAGGGTTGCGCGTTGGGTGGCCCTAGGGTTATACTAATATTGAAAGTTTATATCTACATATCGTTTTATGACCATGTTTGTTATTATTCTCGGTGAATACTATGTATAGTACCTTTCTGTTTAAATAATTCAAATAGTCCATGAATAAATATAACATACCACATATAGTACACAACCTCCAAAGCCAAAAGCTATCCGGAAACAGGTTACACATTTAAAAAAACGCAGACGATATCCCTTACCCACCGACATTGCTAGTGTCGGTGTCAAGAATCGAACCCAGAACACAGCATATGTGTGTGTGTGTGTGTACATATATCTATTGTGAGAAAATACATTAAGTAATATTGTAGTTCCTATTTGATTTTATACTTTACTCTTTTGACGCTTCTTGCAATACTCTTTTTACAAAATAAAGTACTATTACTATTGTTATTATTACTATTAAAATCGTATTTGGTTCAAAACGTCTTTGAAACCTTGTTGCTAAATAATTTCGGTGTTCAGAGTTATTCACTATATATTGTTATGTGCTGCCCTCTAACAGAGAGGAGAGTTGTAATTACTCCCTGGCCAGAAGGGCGGCGCCATCTGTGGGCCAACTGGCGAACCACCATTTAGTAGTGCCTAAGAAAATTATAGAGAATTCCAGTATATTTCTGGAAAGTTCTACAATGATATTCTGGACATTCCAAGTGGGTATATAAAGAGGTGAAGCCAGCAGATGGGAGAACAGTACAGTACAGTTTAGTGAAGGAGAAGGAACAGTTCAGTTTAGTATCCAGTACAGTTCTGGGTAATCTGTGGTTCTGGTTACAGAGACAGTTTGTGGAAGAACAGTTCAGTTGAGTGAAGTATGCAGTTTAGTGAAGTAAACAGACAAGAGAGTTTTTAGGTTAGACAAGAGTTGACAAGTTTAAGAAGAAAAGTAAAGTGCTTAGTGTTTTAAAAATAGTGAAATTATATTAGATTAAGTTATTATTAGTTGTGTGATTTTTAAGTATTTGCTAGTGTAATTTTAGTGATTAAATAAATCAGTGGTTTGTGAAAATTCTTGTTGCAAGTTATTTGGAATCCACAAAGTGTTTACTGAAAATTGTAAGCACGTAACAATTGGTGTCGGAAGCGGAATTGCAACAGAATTTCTGAAGAATTCGACGAAGTTCCATAGTGTTCTATTTGGAAACCACTAGAGATAGTGAAGTGAGTCGAACTGGAAAGTGATATAGACATTAGACAAGTGCTAGTGTGAGAAAATTTATAGAGCATTCTATTCTGAATTTTGTGGACATATTTGACGTATACCAGATATAGACTTTAAATAAGACTTGTTAGTGTTGTTTGTTAGTTTTTGAATGGAAACAAGAAGCATGGCCGCTGAAAAACAAATGCAAGACATGTTAGCTGCATTTAGCAAAATGATGCTAGAAGAACAAGAAAGACGTCAAGAAGGACAAGAAAGACGACGCCAGAAAGAAAAACTAGAAGAAAAAGAAGAACAAGAAAGACGACGTCTGGAAGAAAAAGAAGAACAAGAAAGACAACGTCGGGAAGAAAAAGAAGAACAAGAAAAACGACGTCTAGAAGAGAAAGAAGAACAAGCGAGACGTGAAGAAGAAAAAGAAAGAAGACGACAAGAAGAAAAAGAAGAATTGAGAAAAATTATACAGGTGCAACAAGATGCTATCCTGTCAGCCACTAATGAAGTCAAGGAAAAAGTAGATAAAGTTGAACAAAAAGTTGGTAACGTCGAAGGAGAAATTAGTGACATTAAGGGAAAAGTTACCGACGTTGAAGAAAAAGTTACTGGTGTCGAAGAAAAAGTTACTGGCGTTGAAGTAAAAGTTACTAAGGTTGAAGAGGAAGTAACTGAAGTCAAAGGAAAATTTCGTGCAGTTGAAGGAGAGGTAGAGCGACTTAAGCGACTGTTAAGAGAACAAGGAGGCCAGCTGGTATTATCATCATCAGGTCCTCGATTACAACCGCCTTCCTTTGATGGTCAAACTTCTTGGTCAACCTATAAAAGACAATTTGAGGCAGCGGCATACGCAAACAATTGGAGCAATGAAGACAAAGCTATGGCATTGGTGCTAGCATTAAGGGGCCAAGCCTCAGAGTTGCTTCAGAGTATCCCAGTGACGCAGCAACGGGATTTTAAAGTTTTGGAAGCTGCACTAGATCTAAGATATGGCGACCAACACCTCGCCCAAGTATACAGGACTCAGCTCAAATCACGCACACAAAAGACTGGGGAAAGTTTACAAGATTTTGAAGCAGCTGTTGAGCGACTGACATACCTGGCTTACCCGGATGCACCCAAAGAATTCCAGGAACAATTAATAGTTGGTACTTTCATCGATGGCATAAGAGATGAGGAGATCAGGCGAGTCCTTAGATTAACTCGAGCTAAGACTGGTAGCGAAGCCTTGATCCATGCCCTCGAAGTTGAGGCCGCTTATGAAGAGACTCTACATCCAAGAGTACGAGCCATGAAAGTAGAAGAAGAGAACCATTTAGAAAAGTCAAATATGGAATCTTTGATGGCTGACCTGCACAAAATGATAAGCCAGTTGATGAACAAACCAGATGCTCCAAGGAAGCAGGAAAGAGAACAGAGCGAAGGACAGCCAAGGAAGGTGATTCGGTGTTATCAGTGCAGCAAACCAGGACATATGATGCGGCAGTGTCGAGAACGGAATCCTGGGGAAGTAAACACTGCAAAGAAAGAGGAAGGTCGCTCTGATAAGATGAGATTGATTGTTATGTTAACAGACATACAGAAAATGGTCGCACAATTACTAAACGAATTAAGTTCGCGACCGGAGCTGAAACATGAACCGCAACCGTTTCGTTGTTGAGCAGGCCGCCAAGGATGCTGATTCTCTTATTATTAACTTGGCGATAGATATGTCACCTCATTATGATTTGGTAATTATAGTTGGTGAAGACGTTGACCTTCTGTTCTGATCCTTATGACTGGATTATCCAGACGTTTTGCAAACTTGTATTTTATGAAGCCAAGCAAAAATACTATTAATGTCCAAATTAATAATGAAAGCATTATTTTGGTTGAAGATATTAAATAGGATAGGTTTTTATAGTCCATAATACGTTAAGTTTTAAAAAACATTTTGTATATATATATAATAAAATTTCTAAAAAATTATTTTTTTTCAGTCGCGTTTGCAATCAGCTTAGTCTAAAAACATAACTTACAGTCTATAAAACTATTTTACAACCTCATTTTGACTATTGCTCAAGTTTATTAGCTCTACTAAACTCTTAATAATATTGGTTCTTTGCAAAAGCTCGAAAACAGGGGGATGAGAATTATACTGAAATGTAACAGATATACATATCCATTACGTTAATGCTTTCCACTCTAGATTAGCTTTCAGTAAAGGATAGATTATTTTTGTTCTCTATGATATTTATATATAAAATATTATCAGGAAATGCTCCCAAATACTTTGACCAATATTTATTGCCTTTAACAATCAAATTTATAATTATCCCTCTAGAATAAATGACTTTCATATTACCAGAACAACTTTCTCATGTACAATGAATTCATTTTTTCATAATGGCTTAATCAACTTTAATGCTCTTCCATATGATATAAAAAATGTAAATAGTGTTAGACAATTCAAGAAACAATTAACCATTTTTATTAAGTCTAAGTAACTGTAAATTTTGAGAGACTCGAGATACATGCAGGTGTTGAACTTACCTAGTACTTTTATTGTATTTTTATATTTTTATTATTGTATTTTTATATATTTTCTTTTTGTATTTTTATATTGTTTACACTACTGTTGCTAAGTTTCTTTGATTAATTTGTTGATGTATATTTGGTGTGTAGTTTTATTGTAAATTTGTGTCAACTTATCTGTATGCATATTAGGAGCTCCTATTTAAATAAATAAAATGTTCCGTTATTTGTCCTGGATGTCAAGGATAAACATGTACAAATACCGAAATATATGAGATGACTCAGATCAAGCCGAAGAAACAGAAGATAAGGTATTAACTTTTTGGAACAGGATAAATTTGAGGAGGCTGATTAGTATGTCTAAAAGAGGCCTATAATGAACTGGTTCCAGCAGTAAAATCTCTTGTCCGATTTAAAACGATGTCAATCTACCTGACGACTGGCCTATTAATGGCCTGAAGATTGTGGTTATGATTAAAATTGACTGTCTCTTAAAAATCCCCCATAAAATTATCTAATGGCATCAAATGAGGGCTATTTGATGGCCATCGAATGGTTGTAGCATTGCCTATCCAAATGGGAAGTTGATTATTTAAATGTTCCCGAACTTCTAAAATGCTATGTGGAGTCGCTCCATCCTGATACCAAAGCATTCTAGACAATACGTCCATAGGGAATTCTTGAATTAGGCGATCAACCTCTGGTAAAATTTTTCGAGATATGTTTGTCGTGTCAAAGTAAAATCATAAAATGTAGGCCCAACTACTTTGTTTTGAAAAATTCCGCACCAAACGTGGATTTATTTTCTACCCGATTTTTATATTTGGTTGACTTTTCTCTGTCTTTGGTTTTTATTCTCCCAGGAACGTCTGTTTTTTTTTCTATTAAAAACTCCCACCATAGAAAAACTTGACTCATCTATCCACATAATTTCTTTAAAAAAATGAGGATTTTCATCTAATTCATGGAGCGTGATCTGACAAAACTTCAATCGTCTACGTTTTTTGTCTTCATTCAGTTCCTGGACAGGTAATATATTGTAAGGCCTATACTGATGCTTTTTCAAAGTTCTTTGAATGTTAGAATGTTTTTCCATTTCACGACAAGCATTTAATAAACTATTAACCGAATTTTCTAAAACAAATATTAAAGTATCGATCCATTTTTATAATAATTTTTTTGCCTTCAAAATATAACAATGTATTCTTGGTCCATTGTTATTCATAATATACCTTAGTGATATAAACCACATTGATAACTGTGACTTTATGAATTTGTTTGCTGATGACATATTGGTTGCTTGTTGGGGTAAAGATGTAAATGGACAGTAAATAGAATGAACTCTGTATTAGTTAAATTAGTAAAGTTTCTAAATGTTAATAAACTAAAATTAAATGTATAACCAAAACTAAAGGTATGATTCTAGGGACAATAGGTAACTGAAATAAAGTATTTATGCATAATTATTGATCAGTGTTTAAACCTAAAATCTTACTTTGAATATATCTACAAAAAAATTTCTACAAAACTCTATTTCTTTACACGAATTTCTAGTGATATTTCATTTTTTGCAAGGAGAACATTTTATCAAACAGTCATTTAGCCTCACTTCGATTATTGCTCTACGCTTTTGTACCTTTTTGACAAAAACAGGATACAATCTCTCCAGAAACTTCGAAATAGAGGGCGAAGAATTATATTAAAATGTAATAGGTTTACAGCCACCAGAATTATGCATGACACATTGAATTGGCTATATGTAGAGGATAGATTGTATTTATGAACTATAATTTTTATCTACAAAATTAACACAAATATGTTGCCATCCTATTTTGATGAATTTACACAATACACAATTATCATATAAGAAATAATAATAATTTCCATATAAACAGAACTCTCAACAAGCAAGCAATGGACTCTTTATTTTTTAAAGGTTTAAATGACTTTAATCTTCAGATTTTATAAAAAATAGTAACAGTTTATATGTGTTTACGAAACACCTGCTTGAAGTAATTAATGATAGAAGAATGATATAAATATATGTAAATATATTTGTTTGAGAACTGTTTCTTAAGTCTATGTATGTACGTATTTCTGATACCTGTATAGTGTAATTTAAAAGTAATTTGTATATTAGGCGATTCCTAGTTAATAAATTGCTACTACTACATCTAGATCTTCTTCCTCGTTGTAACGTTACGTTATTTTCTTGAAAAACTGTGTGTCCTATTTACATGACAATAAATATTCAAAAACGTGTTTGCACTAGGAATTGCTCGATTCGGGTACGTCATTTATTCTCTTCTTGCAGCACACTTATTTTTATTATTTTTCACATAAAGGGAAAATATTTCGACCTTTTCAGCCTCATTATAACCCATTTTAATTAAATGTTAATAACGACGCACACTGGCGTATTTTTCCGAATAGCTGGTCAAAACTAATAATATTCAGCAAGTACACTAAAATTCACTAAAATTTATATTTGTAAGTTTGATGACTCGCTGATTACGAATCTGATGGGACAATTTGCAAAAATAAGATGGCAGATTAAACCCTAAAAGATTGGTTAAGAAATCTGAAAAATAACATGAATGACCTTTATCTCATTAGCTAAGAAGTTGATATTATAATTTTGAAAAATAAAATAGCAGCTTCAATATGGCGGACTTAAAACAGTTTTTTCAGTCTGCCATATTGAAGCTGCTATTTTATTTTTGAAAATTATAATATCTACTTCTTAGCTAATGAGATAAAGGACATCAAACTATGTTATTTTTCAGTTTTTTAACCAATTTTTTAGGGCTTAGTCCGCCATATTGAATCCGCCATCTTATTTTTGCAAATTGTCGCATCGGATTCGTAATCAGCGAGTCATCAAACAAATTTTCGTGTACTTGCTGAATATTATTAGTTTTGACCAGCTATTCGGAAAAATACGCCAGTGTGCGACGGTTTGAAATGTCAAAATTGAATAAACAATAAAATAATTATTTTCGTGGCCTACCTTGTTAATTTTGTTTCACTTGTGTTTTGACACGCATGGTTCACTCTTCTTGCAATAAAGCAGCTCGTTTGCATTTTGAATGTCAAATATGTCGAGAAGTATTTAAGATAGACCTATACAATATTATATATTTGAAATCAGAGGAAAAAGAATCTCGAAAATGAAATAATATATAGGGTGTTCCATTTAAAAAAACATATTTATTTCATATCACATGACTTATACATGATATTGTTTTTTTTATTTGATCAAGTTTCAATAAAATATAGGTAAGACCCTGAAACTTTTACGAATTTTTTTTTCTATTTTCAATAATAACAGAAATAAAGGGGGATATAGTGAATAACCCTGTATATATATATATATATATATATAAAAGCATTAGCGTTTTGTCGGTAATATGCGATTATTACACCTAACGCGCCAGGCTTGTAACTTGTAATTCAGCGCTCGGCGGGGCACATAGCCCGGAGAGTAGCTGCTGGTTGCAGTCTGGTTGCATTCCTTATAGTAAAATAAGGATTTTATAGAGGAGCTTGCGATTGAAATATGTTTTAATATTGTTACGTGCTTACAATTTTCAGTAAACACTCCGTGGATTCGAATAACTTGCAACAAGAATTTTCACAAACCACTGATTTATTTAATCACTAAAATTACACTAGTAAATACTTAAAAATCACACAACTAATAATAACTTAATCTAATATGAATTCACTACTTTTAAAACACTATGTACTTTTCTTCCTAAACTTGACAACTTTATCTAACCTAAAAACTCTGTATTGCCTACTTCACTCAACTGAACTCTTCTTCTACAAACTGTCTCTGTAACCAGAACCACAGATTACCCAGAACTGAACTGGATACTAAACTGAATTGTTCTGTTCTTTATACTTTACTAAACTATACTGTTCTGTTCCTTAACTTCACTAAATTGTACTATTCCCCCATCTGCTGGCTTCACCTCTTTATATACCCACTTGGAATGTCCAGAATATCATTGTAGAACTTTCCAGAAATATACTGGAATTCTCTATAATTTTCTTAGGCATTACTAAATGGTGGTTCGCCAGTTGGCCCAACGATGGCGCCACCCTTCTGGCCAGGGAGTAATTACAACTCTCCTCTCTGTTAGAGGGCAGCACATAACACTGCCCCCTCCTTAAGCCTGAACGTCCCGGTCAGGCATTTCAGATACACCAGTATACTTTGCCAACCTGTCCAGGTGCACGATCTTCATCTTGGACTTCTTTCTACGTTGAATCCTATAAACAACGTCGTTGATCCGAGTGATGACAGAATACGGTCCTTCCCAAGGTGAGCGAGGCTTCGAGAATCCTTCTTCACTCCGCCGTGGGTTATACAGCCAAACCGAGTCCCCCACCTTGAATCCTGCTGAACTGGCATTGCGGTCATATCTAGCCTTCATTCGATCACCACTCCCTGTAGGTGACCTCTTGGCAGCCACATTCGCACAAACCTTGCAACTGCGACACCAAGCCTCTACATCCTGACAGCTATTTACCCAGTAAAATCGCTCCCGTACTCTAGCCAAACTCTTATTTCTGCTAAAGTGCTCTCTGGATATTCCCTCGTGCATTTCCCGAAGTACTTTTGGTACTCGGCACCTGGGTATCAGCAACCGCATGGTAACTTCCTTCCCATCCGGGCTCTCCCATGCTCTCCGTAATAGTCCATCTATAACCTTAAGTGAATCCCATTGCGCCCATAAAGCCTTCACTCCAACACTTTTACTGGAAACGTCCTTCCATTCCGGGCGGATTCCTTTTTCTTTCGCCTTCAACATTGGTCCAATTTCATCATCGTTCAGTTGTTCCTCTCTTAGAACTTTCTTTGACCAGTCCTTCGGAACCTCTATCTTAACTGCCTTCACTTCTGCTATATCCTGCTGCTTATTTACATTCTCGGCATTCACTTCCTTAGGGCTCCTCTGGCGACAGTACCTCTTGACATGCCGCAATTATAACAGCGGATTACTTTTGTCGGACCTCCAGCACTTCGCTGCTGCTTCGGCTCCTGTTTTGGCGGTTGCGGTTCCTGTTTCAGCTCCGGTCGCGAACTTAATTCGTTTAGTACTTGTGCGACCATTTTCTGTATGTCTGTTAACATTACAATCAATCTCATCTTATCAGAGCGGACTTCCTTTTTCTTTGCAGTGTTTACTTCCCCAGGATTCCGTTCTCGACACTGCCGCAACATATGTCCTGGTTTGCTGCACTGATAACACCGAATCACCTTCCTTGGCTGTCCATCGCTCTGTTCTCTTCCCTGCTTCCTTGGAGCATCTGGTTTTGTCATCAACTGGCTTATCATTTTGTGTATGTCGGCCATCAAAGATTCCATATTTGATTTTTCTAAATGGCCCTCTTCTTCTACCTTCATGGCTCGTACTCTCGGACGTGCAGTCTCTTTATAAGCGGCTTCAACTTCGAGGGCATGGATCAAGGCTTCGCTACCAGTCTTATCTCGAGATAATCTAAGGACTCGCCTGATCTCCTCATCTCTTATGCCATCGATGAAAGTACCAACTGTTAATTGTTCCTGGAATTCTTTGGGTGCATCCGGGTAAGCCAGGTACGTCAGTCGCTCAACAGCTGCCTCAAAATCTTGTAAACTTTCCCCAGCCTTTTGTGTGCGTGATTTGAGCTGAGTTCGGTATACTTGGGCGAGGTGTTGGTCGCCATATCTTAGATCTAGTGCAGCCTCCAAAACTTTAAAATCCCGTTGCTGCGTTACTGGGATAGTCTGAAGCAACTCTGATGCTTGACCTCTTAATGCTAGCACCAATGCCATAGCCTTGTCTTCATTGCTCCAATTGTTTGCGCATGCCGCTGCCTCAAATTGTCTTTTGTAGGTTGACCAAGAAGTTTGACCATCAAAGGAAGGCGGTTGTAATCGAGGACCTGACGATAATACTAGCTGGCCTCCTTGCGCTCTTAACTGTCGCTTAAGTTGTTCTACCTCTCCCTTAACTACCTGAAATTTTCCTTCTATATCGGTAACTTTCCCTTCGACGCCCGTAACTTTTTGTTCGACACCTGTAGCTTTTTCTTCAACGCCAATAACTTTTTCTTCGACGCCAGTAACTTTTTCTTCGACTGTAGTCACTTTTCCTTCTACGTCGGTAACTTTTCCCTTAATGTCACTAATTTCTCCTTCAACGTTACCAACTTTTTGTTCAACTTTATCTACTTTTTCCTTGACCTCATTAGTGGCTGACAGGATAGCATCTTGTTGCACCTGTATAATTTTTCTCAATTCTTCCTTTTCTTCTTGACGTTTTCTTTCTTTTTCTTCTTCACGTCTCTCTTGTTCTCCTTTTTCTTCCAGACGTCGTCTTTCTTGTTCTTCTTTTTCTTCTAGACGTCGTTTTTCTTGTTCTTCTTTTTCTTTCTGACGTCGTCTTTCTTTTTCTTCTTGACGTCTCTTCTTGTTCTTCTTTTTCTTCTTGGCGTCGTTTCTCTTGCTCTTCCTTTTCTTCTTGACGTCGTTTCTCTTGTTCTTCTTTTTCCTCTAGCATCATTTTTCTAAATGCGGCAAACATGTCTTGCATTTGTTTTTCAGCGGCCATGCTTCTTGTTTCCATTCAAAAATTAACAAACAACACTAACAAGTCTTATTTATTTAAAGTCTATATCGCTTCTCAGTTGAAAGCACTTAAAAACTACACTAATTTCTAAACAAAATGTCCCAGAAATTTCCTCACACTAGCACAAATAAATCTTGTCTAATGTCTATATCACTTTCCAGTTCAACTCACTTCACTATCTCCAGTGGTTTCCAAATAGAACACTATGGAACTTCGTCGAATTCTTCAGAAATTCTGTTGCAATTCCGCTTCCGACACCAATTGTTACGTACTTACAATTTTCAGTAAACACTCCGTGGATTCGAATAACTTGCAACAAGAATTTTCACAAACCACTGATTTATTTAATCACTAAAATTACACTAGTAAATACTTAAAAATCACACAACTAATAATAACTTAATCTAATATGAATTCACTACTTTTAAAACACTATGTACTTTTCTTCCTAAACTTGACAACTTTATCTAACCTAAAACCTCTGTATTGCCTACTTCACTCAACTGAACTCTTCTTCTACAAACTGTCTCTGTAACCAGAACCACAGATTACCCAGAACTGAACTGGATACTAAACTGAATTGTTCTGTTCTTTATACTTTACTAAACTATACTGTTCTGTTCCTTAACTTCACTAAATTGTACTATTCCCCCATCTGCTGGCTTCACCTCTTTATATACCCACTTGGAATGTCGAGAATATCATTGTAGAACTTTCCAGAAATATACTGGAATTCTCTATAATTTTCTTAGGCACTACTAAATGGTGGTTCGCCAGTTGGCCCAACGATGGCGCCACCCTTCTGGCCAGGGAGTAATTACAACTCTCCTCTCTGTTAGAGGGCAGCACATAACAATATATATATATATATATATATGTATGTTGTTTGCTCGAACTGAACTAGTTCGAGCAAGCAGTAGGCAGCTTTTAGCGAGAACCTGAAGATGGCAGATGAGATTCTGCCGAAACGTCGTTTAGATAACCATGACTCCTGAAGGAGTCGACCATCGACGCGGGAGAGCACCCGGAAGTACAACAACACTTCATACATATATATATATATATATATATATATTGATGCTAGTTAAGTTGTCACCTCCGGCACATAGATAGGACGACCTGACCTCCATGTTATCCCGTGCATATATTGCTATAAATTTTATATATTTGTGATTAGGGGGACCCCCAGAATACGAAACTCAAAAGAGGGGAAAAGATTTATAATTTTTTTTGTAATCATATATACAGGATACAAGAGATACGAACTGACCTCCAATACATATATATGAGTAGAAACTGAAGCATCGTTAATACCTCTAGCAATGTTGCCAAATTTTCGGAGGTCAAAACGTAACGCCATTAATATATAAACATTATCGAACCTACATTTGAATTTGTAAGTTTCTGGAAAACGATGGTCATAATTTTATAACTTCTTAGTAGGCAGGAAATGTACATTTTAAACACAGTTTTTGGCAAATATTTTATTATTCAAACTAAATTAAAGTCTGAATCTATGTCCCCTAGTCTTTCACTCAGAGAAATCTATGTAGATGTCTAAGATTTAAAAGACTCATTCAGGTGGTTTGGAAGGCCATTAAAACATTTTTTTCGAATTTTGGAATGAAATTGGGTGAAAATAAAGAATTACTGTTCTGATCAATCAATATTTCAGAAAATATTGAACTTTTACGTAGTGAGATTTTTTTCATCTAATAATATTTGAAATATAATGTAACTGATTTTAAATGGTATTAAGGTTTGATGTTTAGAATAAAATATCAACAGTTATGTGTAAATAATAAGTAGCTATGAATATAACATAAATAAAATCTTACGGCTATGTTAAGAATTTCCTCTAATCTGTTTCGAAACAGATTTAGTGTCTTAAACGTCAACGATATAGGTATATTACATTTATTTTTCTTGTTATAATTTATATTAGTTGGCAAGAAGTAGCTTCTGGCTATTCCTTTGACATAAACATCATAGACGCAGAGGCTATTTTTTCATTATACTGAATAATTGTGTTTTTGTAAATTCTGATGTGATATTTTTTTAGAAGATCTATATGGTAAAAACTCTAAAAAAGAGAAAAGAATATAAATAGAACACCACAGTTAATATTTAGACGATATCTCGTATATTTTCACACCATTTCAGCGTAAAACTACGTTCAGCATTAATTTTCGTTTTGAAAATGCTGTGGCGTCGCCAAGTTATTGCAAAAGGTATGAAAATTTACAGAACAACAATGCATCACAAATGCTACAAAATATTTTGTTAATAACAGTTAAGAGAAAATATTTGGTAAGGCCAAAGATAAGGGATAGTTGAAATGTAGTGGACGATGGATCTACAAGGAATTTTATACGGGGGCGTTAATTTGGAAACCTACAAATATCTAGAATATCGTTTTTACAAATAGAACAACTAGTACATTATCCCACTATGCACGAATATATTGTCCTTTATGATATTAGTCTCCAAAACTAATAGTTTTTGAGATATTTTCAGTTTAACCGATAATTTAAAAATAATTGTGTTTTTCTTTGTTCACCAGAAAGCTATGGCTTTATTGTATTATAGTAAATGCAGATTTTAGTACTGAAAATGAAAACCAAATGAACATGATTCAGAATTATATTTTTTAATTCGATTTTAAAGGTGGAAAATAATTTAAATAATTAAAATATTCAAATATAAGAGCAACGGTAACTAGGAAAAATACATAATGCATTTGGAACATTCGTCATTTAAGAAATTATTTATACATTTTTTTCTAGCTATCGTTATTATTTTTATATACTGTAATTATTTAAATTATTACAATTACTAAATGACGGCAAAGCCATAACTTACTAGTGGAATAGGCGCAATTATTTTTAAGTTAATCAATTAAAATGAAAATATTTCAAAAACTATCAGTTTTAGAGAAATATCATATTAACTAATTATTATTAAAGAAACAAAATAGTTGTGCAAAATGGCGAAAAAATATACAGGGTGTTCCTTTGGAAAAAATGAAGCATTAGATATAATATAGAGGTTGGCAAGTTAATGCCCCTGTATAAAATCACCTGTACGTAAAAATAAACTTTTGCTTTACTCAGATATTTCAGTTCACCCCTATGTTTGCACTTACCAAATAGTTCCTCTTAGCTATTATTAACAAGGTATTTTAGTGACATTTGTGGTGCATTGTTTTTGCGTAAATTTTCGTATTTTTGACAATCTTATAAATCTCTCAAAACAAAAATTAATACTAAACGTAAAATTTTACGCTGAAATGAGATGTAAACCGGGTATGTTATTTTAAAAAGTCGTTATTCAAGCTGTCTCGCTTTAAATAAACCCACTGTATATTTCACGTATTTTAAAAATAGGCAACAAAGTATGTTTCTATAACTTTTACTTAAAATATTTGTTCATATCCTTCATAATAGCAAATATATTAAACTTCCTTGCACTAATCAGCCACCAAATAAACCAATTTACTATTGAAAGCAAGCACTAGAATTTCAAGTGTATCACTAATAGGGACTATTTTATCCGCTTATTAACTTATTATAGAGAATTTGAATTTAAACCTAGGAATCGTATTCTTTGAGTAAACATAATGAGTGTATTGAATATTATTTATCAATCAATCAATCCATCAATCAAAATATGTTTTATAGTTTAAAAATCAATCCGCGACAACTCGAACAAACTTTCCCATTTAGGAGTAGGAGCAACTGGTCATGTCATTTCAAACCGGTATTAGGGGAGTGTCCATATGCCAAATTTAATCAAAATCGTTAGAACCGCATTTAATTCCTCCCCTCCCCCCGCAACTCCCTCTCTACATTTCTTAGGTACAACCGGTCATGTTACCTTATGCTACTACTAAGTCAGTATTCATGTGTTCAATTTGATTAAAATTGTTAGATCCCTTTAAAAAAATTATATGAAATTATTTAAAACTCAACCCTCCCCCACAGCTTCCTTTAAGAGCAACTGGCCATGTCATTTCATATCGGTAGTAGGGGAGTGTCCATGTATCAAATTTAATCAAAATCGTTAGAGCAGTTTTAGAGAAACAAATTATTTTCTATTTTTTCCCCTGTTTTTAGGGGTTCACTCCCCCCATATTTGAGCTAGGATCGATTTTGCGATCTCGCCTCGAGGTGTGGCCATCTTGAATACACAGGTAAAACTCGATGCAGCAATTTGGGCTCTAGGTGGGACGACAGACAGACATTTTTTAAAAACCACTTTTGTTGGTTCAAAGGACTTGAAAACGTGTAAATCCATCAAAAACTCAAACTCGAATTTTTGCACGATCGCCATACTTTTGTTATATACTATGTATATGGGAAAGTAAAAATGAAATACTCCTATTGAGAAAGTTATACCTACCTATAACATATTATAATAATGATAATAATATTAATAATACTTTATTCACCATTAAGCTACAAAAATGTATATATGAAAGCCAAATTATGTATAATGTTGTATAAAACAAACAAGTAGTTATAGATTATAACCATATAAAAACATACAAAATAACAAAATATTGTGAATCATAATATGCAGTATTAAATTTACAGTAAAATAGAGCAAGATGCTGGTACAATGAAAATTGCATGCATATATATTATGTACATTGTACAAGCATACACCAAATAAAAAGAAAATAAAGTCAATGATATTAGAAGATAATAGACATTTTCACATGTTTGTCACCATATCCAGATCTAACGGATGATTAAGGAAAAGAAAGTTGAAGTAATCAGTTCCCGGCAAATAAAAAACGCAACAAAAACTTTACGACCTCTTTAAAATACCGATACTCTTTGTATAGTTTAAGTAAAGACTTCCCTGCACTCAATAAACGCAACAAAAACTTCACGACATAATTATATCGCTGCGGGCCATGACGCCATGTCTGTCATGAAACGACTTGACGTACATTAGAAACCTATAAAGGTAAGCGAGTCAATATGCGAACAGCAGTACAAAGAGTACCGGTATTTTAATGAGGTCGTAAAGTTTCTGTTGCGTTTTTTATTTGTCTGGAACTGATTACCTCAATTATACTACTGTTCGCAAATTGACTCGCTTATCTTTATAGGTTTTTAATGTGCGTCTGGTCGTTTGACTACAGGCATGGCGCATGGCCCGCGGCGATATAATAATGTCGTAAAGTTTTTGTTGCGTTTTTTTAGTGCAGAGAAGTCCTTACTTGGACTATACATTCATAGTTAAGAGTAGTCATATATAAAAATAAGTATGTAAACAAATTAGGTATTAATATCAAAGTAAGTAGTGGTTAGAACTGTCATACTTCAGTCTATAATTTAAAAATTAATGGACTAAAAACTTGGAGGAAAGGTTAAAAAAGTAACAAGTAGAAAATAATTGAGAATAATGATAAATAATGGATATGGTTGCTACTTGATGCTGTGCAATTTGATTTTTTTTAAACGCATACCTTTGCATGGCGTTTCACGTATGTTTTTAAAAACATTCCTTTGCAGTATGCACATGGATAATAATCTCACACATTTTTATTACTGATGCTTCGACTTGGTCGTACTACTGTACCAGCTATAAGGAGATCAAAGTTTACTGCGGTTCTCAATCATAAAAGCGCGCGACGCCATTCCTAACTATTTGTAGGACACTGTAATATATTCTGTACTTCGTTTTCTGAACCGTGATATCTTTGCAGATGTCTCAAATAATTTTTCGAAATTACCTCTTCATTACAGAACCTGCAACGAGAACTTTTTTTTACTCTGCTTTTGCTTTTCCTACAAAATTTTAAACGTGTTATTAAGGCCATTTTATTACTGTTTATATTAACTTAATAATATTTAACAACTTTATCAAAAGACTTAACTTCAAGGAAAACTGACTCTAATTTGTTCAGTGCGCGGCTTGCTTTTTATTTTTATAGTGCTAGCTATGCAATTTCCAAATTTTTCACTTCAGTACTGTCGTCACTTAAAACTCAATGTTGATATCCCTACTACTTTCCGTGATGTCATCAATATCAAAATACTTATAACATTATGACAAACAAATATATTTACTCAATGTGGCCCACTTCTCATCTCAATATGCCCCGGGAATCAAATTAAAAATTAATCTAATAATCAAGTCAATGTTGTTCAAATGCTTTTTACATTAATTATTATTATATTGATAAGTTTTAAATGAATTGGTTGAGTGTAGTCGAGTTTAGCGTCGCACCTATAAAAATTTAGAAAAACCCAGCATAGAACCTGCAAAGCCAAAATGGCGCGTACATAGAAACTATCCGGAAATTATAGTGAAGTATCAAAAAAATCTATATTAAAAATTATCAATTAACAAACAGAATACTAAAGTACTAAAGTTCTGTATTATTTCCCTCAACGGGTGTTTAAAAGGGTCAGTGTTTAGTATAAAAGGACCGCAATAGAAAAGCAGGTACTAACATCTGGTTGTGATAAGAGAGAAGTAATGCATAATATAGTCTGTACGAATATAATAAAGTGCCTAAATTCTTCTTTGCACAATTCGAATTAATTTCCGCAGAATTAGCAGGATTTTAATTCTCATTGTCATTAATGGGCAAGTAGACAATTTTTTTATTATTATTTTAATAACATCTACACATAAAAACAGTTTACCCGTATTTTTTATTTGATTTTTTTAATAATGCCTTATAGTAGAAAAAAAGTCATGAAGTTTAAACTATGTTTAAACGGTTAGATATTGCCGCAAATGTTCGGGTTATTCTATTGGCTATGACGTAATAGCGTAATCGGCAGAGTAACGAGCGCTAGTGGAAGGGCGGAGCCAACAAAGTTTTGCAAAACGTATAAGTGGCTCTGTCGGCGTTATATTGAATGCGCACGCATCTTACGCTATAACGTCACGAGATAACCGGCGAACTGTCTTATTTTAAATCCACTCTAATCTTAAGCATATTCATTTTACAATAAAACCAATAATAGCGGTACAATTACCTTGAAATTATGTTTATAACATATTGAAGAGTCAACCTAAAATGCTATATTATTACTTTTGTCATTTTCGATATTGTCTACTAGCCCATTGTTCTTGCTACAAAAATGTAAATAAATCGGTATCAAGTAGATATCATAGCAGTCAAGTAAACCAGACAAAAATAATATAAAAGATAAGCTTTTTCATAGTAACCATATCGGCATTAAATGGTTTTCTGCATGCAATTTTTTACGGAGTATTGTACAATGTCGAACTTGTACTTTTGTCGTTTTTCTTGATTATTAATAATTACGTAAGTATATTGCACTTAATAAACTTTAGTCTACATTAAATATTTCAGTTATCAGATTCCTATAGCCTGTCGCTATATATTCTTTATTAAAGTATTTGTTTTCATACACATTTCTTGTCGATAGTACTATTAAAACCTTAAAGCCTAATATTTCAAATTACATATTAAATGAAATTTTTGGAAAATGCGGAACATGTTTTTTTGAACAATTTATCTGTTGAAGCACGGTTTTCTTTGATTTTTTAAAAGAATATCTCCGGTTGTACTTCTCACACCAGGAAAATAAAAATACAAGCCTCTATGCAACTAAATTTGGAATTAAAAAGGCTATGAAGTTCCGACCGATTCCGAGATAAAAATATAAGGTTCCACCACTATTTGTTGATATAAATCTACTGGATTTAATTTACCAGTCACAATCTGTTTTAAATTATACTACGCTTCACTGAAAAACAAAGAAATATATTTAATTACAGCTAAATACAGCATGAGATATTTACAGTTAGCCTCTTTTATTTGTTGCATTATTTTATCTTTCCTGGTAGACATATTTGAAAAAAATCACACACACAAGTTCACAATAGAGACAGAGAAATTTAAAAACACATGTAAAAACAGACATGTAGTGTTGTTTTACGTAATCAATATTTTGTTAGAATATTAGAGCAAAGTTCTGTGAAAATAAAAATTTAGTGAAAATTGCATCAAAACTGTCTTGTTTTATATAAATCAACGCTTTCTATAAGAAAACAACTGAAAAACCGCGACAATTTTCACACGCTTTTCAGGAATAAAAATTTGAAAAATACCTCATTTAAAGGTTAAAAACAATATTAACCAGAACGACAGAGATTTATTTCGAATTGAAGCTGTTGATATAGAGAAGAACTGCTAAAAAATTAATTATTGATTTAAGTTCTGAAGAAAATGCAACACGTGTTTCTAAAAACTGTAAAATTACTTCTATCATGTTTGACTATAGTGCACAACGACTAAGAATAACGTCAATTCAAAAAATGCTTAATAAAAAAATTAAAAATCGATTTTTTATTATTTTTTACTACAAACTTCAAAGTTAAATGGATTTGCCCATATATATCATTTTAATGTAACTGCATAAATATTTTTAATTGTTTTTCTACTGCAAAGCATCAAACTACATACTTTTCATTCTTTGATATTTATCGAAAGAGTACAAAATTTTCAAGACATTTTCACGCGCTTTTCTGGAATGACGGTATTTAAAATATAGCAGTTTTTCCACTGTTCTCTCGTAGAAAACATCTATCTAAACACTTTTTGTTCCCCATTATTCTTCAAAAAATGCCCAATTTTCATATGATGAAATGATAAACGAAATTTATAAAATTTCACGTGTCTTTCCAGTACAATCGCGGAAAGATAAGTGGAAAATTTATGAATGTTTCTTTACCTTATTGTAGAAAATGTTGATTTAAACACTTTTCCTTCTTTGGCGTATTTTGATAAATTGCATAGTTTTCGAAATACCATCGATTTTTAATTTATGTAATATTCGTTTTTCCGTGATAATGCATGAAATGACTGATTTCTGTTTTATCTGTTTATTGAAAACGTCGATCTAAGCATTTTTGCTCCTTGTGATTTTTCGAGAAAATGTATAGTTTTCTTGATAAGTGATTTTTATACAATTTTTGGATATACATATGTTAGTTTTTCATTTAATGCGAAAAAGCGGTTGGAAAAATAAAAAAATTTCCCACATAATTTTGTGGAACATTTAATTACGTACCTACATTTCTTTTACACATTCTCATTTAAAGTGTGAGTGTAATTTCAACAATGATTTTTTATGTAGAAAGTACTAAGTTAAAACTTTGAAAACAATATATTGATTTTTGGAATTTCAGAACGCTAAGATTTTTTTAACTTTTTTGTTCCGATCGCTCTGTAATTTTTTAATATTTTTTGTCAGAGCGCCCGCACAAGATCTTTTAAGGTCGACTTTTGTTTGTTTCCTCATTGCGCGTGGTCTTTTAAAGTCTAGTATCGCCTGTACGATCACACAGTACTGATGTATTATTTGATATTTTCATATATTATTGCATATACGCGGATATTTTTGTACTCTGAGATAAATTTATTCCTGCCTGCGCATTGTCTTAGTGTTTGTTGGTGTTGAAATAATTTAAAATCTTTTATTCCCGGTGGAGTAATTATTTCAAATTTGCTGCTCTATTTTACTAGATATTAAGATCTAAGGTAGTGTGTGAACTTTAAGAACTTTAAAAATTTTTCATCATTCGTATTTTAGAAAATTTATATGAACATATGGATATAGGTGCTTTAAGGTGAGAATATCCAGAGAGAGAGAGAGAGAGAGAGTGATAAGGAAATATTTACTGTTTTTGGCCATAACTTCCTATTCTAAAACACATATTGCAAATAAACTATAAGACTATAAGTAGAACTATAACAAGAGTAGTGTTAGAAATTTTCACTCAATAATTTCAAACATATGCGAAATAGTTAGATTTACATTTAGGAAATACGGAAATTGACATGGTTTTTAAAATTAAATCTAACTATTTCGCAAACAACTGAAATTATTGAGTGAAAATTTACAACACTACTCTTGTTATAGTTCTACTTAGGTAGTCTTATAGTTTGTTTGCAATATGTGTGTTAGAATAAAAAGTTATGATCAAAAAGAGTAAATATTTCCCTATCGGACCTTTCTCTCTTGGAAATTATCACCTTAAGTAGTACTAGTTCAGATAGGATGGAAAATTATTGATAATAAAATTACGCCTGTTCTCAGTACTAAATCATCAATGCCGATTAAATCACATTTTCTTTATCTACATGTAACTGTAAACAAGGTTTATTGATTATTATATTTCGAAACTCCTAAACTATTTCAGCAAAATTTTATAGGTTGTAGTGGTCTGCAATGCTCCTGTACGAAGAAGACATTACCATGCATCGGATCCTACAAGTGTATGGGACAAAAACCATGTTGTAAAAACCCCAACACTAAGGAAACTGGTCTTACTTCCGAAATAGTTTAAGAGTCCTCGGATTCAGATTGAACAAGTATAATATAACTTGAGCAAACATATTATTTGAATTTTTTATATATTTGTTCAACATTCCATAATATAATTTTTCACATTTTTGTGTTATTTTTTAGGTATAATTGCTATTTGCTATATTTCCAATTTTAATTATCTCCTAATGATACTGTCTTGATTGGCGATACGTTCGTCAGTACCTATATTATATATTATTTTCGTGTCTGTATAATCTTATCAAATGTTACAATACTCCACCACATTGTGTATAGTTATTTTCATAAAATATTTCATATTTTTTATGTTTTCTGAGCAATTTTTTTTAAACAATAGGGTTCCTTCACTAGCAGCACTAACTAACTGTTAAAACTTTGTTCAAATCAGATGTGTCCTTCTCACGTTATCATGCTTACAAGAAAGGTGAGGGATGGACAGACAGACACTTCAAAAGTTGCTTAATTTGATCACTAACACAATGATATGAATTTTTTTTTCTCCACGAGTGATATATACAGTTTTAGAAATGCCGATCAAATGCATTATACTCCTCTGCGAAAACTCGAAACGTATAATAAAATGTAATAATTTTAATGATTTGTTCAAACAAACTACATAACATTATGTGTGTTTATACAAGCTCAGTTTCTATTATTCACATAACAGTCAAATGAGCAATTACCTATTTATTGCGAGAACAGGCGATACTGTGCCTTAAAATACCTCGTGCAGCTCAAATACAAATGACAGTCAACCTTAAAGGATCTTGTGCGGGCGCTCTTTAAAACAGTTATTGAAAAATTAGAGCGATCGGAACAAAAAAGTAAAAAAAGGCTTAGCATCCTGAAACTCCAATTTATAACGTTATTAATGAGTATTTTTGATCACGTTAAGAATAAAGTAGCTAGAGCGGTGGTAAAAGAAAACGTTGCCTATGCAATAAGATGCTTTTCACCAGCGCACTTTAAACGTAAACGTCGTCCATTTAACTCCATGCTTTGGGAATTGTATAATATTTTTTCTAATGTTCCCGTTGCTCTTAGGCATATCGTAGTTTAACACAATAATTTTCGTGTTTTGTAGTTTAAAATAGGAGAAGAATTTTTAGGGTGTTTTTATTTTATTTTTTATTTTATTTTTACACCATCCAAACAGTACTCAAACCAATTAACAGATGGGAACATACAACAATAATTATTATAAATATACAAATAGAGAATAAATAATCACGAAATGTCCAAACAGCATTGGCAACAAGTAAATAAAAAATAAACACAATTCACAATACAATTAATTCGATAAATACACTTTTTTTAAAGGCCTGTAATTACAATTGAATATATCCAGACTGTCCTGCAGGTTATTGCAGTTTTCACACATAAAGGAAAGGGGGGAAAATTGTAACGTTTGACCGCGGAGTACTCAGATAAAATGTACACCAGCGACGAGTCTCGACTCTAGGAATATGGAAGTTAAGTTGCTCTAAAAGATGAGGACAACCAATTTTGTTATTTATTAATTTATTTAGAAAAATCAAGGACTGCGTTTTTCGACGGTCTTGCAAACTCAATACAGAAAATCTGTTTAATAAGTTCTACTGAAGTATTCCAACATGAGGGTACTGGCCATCCATTTTAAAAGATAACAACTTTAAAAAACGCCGTTGAATATTCTCCAAGCTTTCAGCGTGAACGTTATAACCTGGTTGCCATATTATAGCAGCATACTCAAGTTTAGATTTCACAAATGCATTAAAAAGTAGCATTAATACCTGTATGTCGGTGAAACCTTGAGAGTTCCTTATAACAAAACCTAGATTTTTGTAGCCAATCTTAGTAATTTCATTTACATGAATAGAATAGAATATAGAATATATATTTCTCTCTTTTTCACACAATGTGTATACAGTCGTCAAAATAAATCTAGTAGCATACAAATGTACTAAGTTATATATATATATATATATATATATATATAAAAACAAGAAAACAATGTATATAATAAAAACAGTTAAGTAAATAACATACAACAATTAAATAAATAACATGCATAAGTAAAACACAAACAAATCTATAACATAAAAAATAAAAAACTGGCTAGGCTAGAAGTCAGATAGATAATGAATTGCAATACTGAAAGTATTCTTCACTACTATAAAAACAATTTTTAAGTAGTAATGTCCTAACATTTTTTTTGAAACTTTTTATACCTATATTTTCATTTTGTAAATGTCGTGGCAAAGCATTATAAAATTTACTGGACATATATAAAAAGGAGTTTTTTGTCTTTGTCAAGCGTACACTTTTCAGGCATAAGCTTTTCTTCTCTCTAGTATTATAACCGTGAACATCCTCCTGAGTTAGAATAGAACCCAGCATAATTCTCTTTTTAATGTACAGCAAACAATAATAAATAAAACATGAAGGTAGAGTCATAATACACATATCCTTAAAAAAAGGTCTACAAGAGTCAGTAGGCTTGGCTTTAGCTAAAACACGTATTGCTCTCTTTTGTAATATGAAGACCTGTTGAGCATGACAAGTATTACCCCACAGAATAATAGCATACACCATTACACTATGAAAAATAGAAAAATATGAAATCTTTAAATAATTAGCGCTAAGTTCACTTTGTAATTGCCTTAGAAGAAATATTATAGTTGATAGTCGCTTACACAGTTCATTGGTATGATGTGCAAAAGTTAAAGAACTATCAAGAAAGACACCTAATGACTTTACAGGATTGTTATTTACATTAGAAGGTACCACTGTAAAGTCAAGTGTATTAGTTTTATCCAAGTTCAAACTTAGGAAGTTGCTAGAACACCATTTTTGTAACAGATTTTCAGAACGTTCAATGTCATTTATTATTTCATTTGAAGATTTACTTTTAAATAACAAAGTTGTATCATCAGCATAGGCAACTGGAAGAATGTTATCGTCAATATTTAAGAAGAAATCATTGACATAAATAATAAAAGAACAGGTCCTAAAACCGATCCTTGAGGAACACCAAATGTAACATACTTCTGGTTAGATACTACATTATTCCATTTAACAAGCTGAGATCTGTTATATAAATATGATGCAAAAAGATTTAGTGTAATGTCTCGTACACCATAGTATTCAAGTTTTGTCAATAAAATATTATGTTCAACAGTGTCAAAAGCCTTTGACAAGTCATAGAATTTTGCTGTACAAAATTCTTTCTTCTCAAAAGCTTCAAAAACATTTTCAATAATTTCACAAAGTGCCAGTACCGTTGATTTGTCAGATCTGTAGCCAAATTGAGACTTGCTAATATATTTATTTTTTTCAAAATAATCTATTAATCGATTTTTAATAACTAGTTCAAATATTTTTCCAATAACAGGTATTACTGAAATTGGTCGAAAACCAGATGGTTCATTATATTCACCTTTCTTATAGATGGGAGTTATTAATGAAATCTTTAGAGCTTCTGGAAAAATACCATTGACAATGCAACAATTAATCAGATCTGTAATATGTTCAAGCAGCGTATCACCCACTAACTTTATGAGCTCATTACTTAAACCATAAATGTCCTTGGATCTTGAGTTTTTTAATTTATTAATAATATTTCGAATCTCCTCACAGCTAACTGGAGACAGAAAGAAAGAATAATTAGGATTAGGAAATTTTGTTAGACTGTTCAGATAATTAGTGCTACTCATATTTTTAAATTTAGACATAATATCCTCAATGACATCAGTGTAGTAATCAGCAAATTGATTAGGAGTTAAATCATTTGATCTCATGCAGGGTGAATGATAATTTGTTATCAAATGTAACCCCTAGATCTTTAATCGAGTCCAACCGATTTAAGGTGACATTGTCCAAGATATAATTGAAGCAAATAGGTGAAATTTTTCGAGAGAAAGTTACTATATTGCACTTTGTAGCATTCAGGGGGAGATTATTTGATACACACCATTCATCTAATTTACTAAGATTATTTTGCAATTTTAGGCAGTCAGAAATATTATTTATTGAGCAGAATATTTTTATGTCGTCAGCGTACAATAAAAAATGTACATCAAGATTCTCTACAGTATCATTGATCAATATTACGAAGAGAAGTGGACCAAGAATTGAGCCTTGAGGCACTCCTGAAGATACAGAAAAGTCTTTTGACCTAAATCCGCGACATTCAACGAACTGAGTTCTATTTGATAAATATGATTTAAATAGGTCAATCAGTGGTAGAGACAATCCAACTTTTTCAAGCTTTTGAAGTAAGATACCATGATCTAACCGTTCAAAAGCTTTGGAAAAATCTGTATAAATTACATCAACTTGAATATTCATATCAAGATACTGAGCAATAAATTGAGTGATGCAAAATAGATTTGTTGTCGTTGATCGATTATGCATGAAGCCATGTTGATGAATAGAAATCTGACCCTGAACGTGCGGGTACAATATGTCATGTAACGCAATTTCTAAAACTTTGGCAAAATTACATATTATTGTTATAGCCCTGTAGTTTTCAACATTATTCCTATCCCCCTTTTGAAATACCTCACAGACTCTAGCAGTTTTCCAAACATTAGGAATAACACAAGTACGCAACGTTAGATTAAACAATATAGTGAGAGGTTCCGCTAGAGCATAGGCACAGTCACGAACAATAAATGCTGGAATGTCAATCAGGACCTTTGGTAAACTTCGGTTTCAATTTTAATAAATTTAATTTTAATAGATTTTGATATTTTAGAAGCTAAGGAATCATTTGAAATAGGTTTTAGCTGTTAATATCGAAGTGCAAACAGAAATTATTTATAAAGGACTTTGAAGCTGTCGTGGCCTATACTATTATGTGTTATTTACATTTTTTAAATGATTCTATATCGCGTTAGTTCCATATTAAAGGAATAATATCTTTCTATAGCTTTACTTTCATAAAATACTATAAATCGAGGTTACGGAAATTTTCTGATAGAAGCCGCTGAGTTTTGTTGAAACTTACCTGTGTAATAATGGCATCAATGTGAACAGATTTCCTATATTTTTATATATTGAATGGGTATTCATTCTTTCATATAAAAGAAAAGTTCCCCAATTTCTTACATGTTTTGCGACTTGGAAATTCAATTCATAAAATAGTATAATAATTGAATTTTACTAAATTATTTAATCGCAAATACCGGACGTAAAAAACTAAAACTACATTTAAGTCGAAATATAACATATTTCATGGATACTCAAATACGCTTACAAGAAGCAATTTAAAAAACGCATTTTTTTGCTCATATTTGTTCTCTGGTAAACATTCCAAGTACTAGTAGCGTAATTCCTGTTCAAGCGCATAATTTTTGTCAATGAACCAAAAAAACTAGCCGTCGTAGTATAGAGGAAATGCATCATGCATGATGTAGACGAAATTTTATTTGTATTATGATGTAGGCATTATGGGCACTCCCCAACCCAGTATATTGTAATTTTTTAAACCTGATACATTTCTATAGGATATTTTAATAATGCCTATTCCGGCACAACGCTACGCAGGTATATTTCTGGTGTGTTGAATTTATCCCGACATTCATCGTGATGTTGCCGATATTTGGAGGTGATATCGTACCCTCTGTGATCTAAAGAGCAACATATATAGCTGGAGGTGACATCGTATTGGCCGTTGTACAAATGAAAACGACAGCAGCGCCATTGATATACAGTTGAACTAAAAATTTAATTTGTGGATATAAAAGGTGTCTTTTCACCTCCACACGAAAATTTAAACATAGGTTTCTAATGTCATCTAAATGCTTGTAAAATTGAAAACTGTGCAAAACGTTGCCACCTCCGAAAACGGAGGTGGCAACGTTATATATGAGGTGACAACGTATAGCCAGTATCAGTTTTGGAGGTAGCAAAGTACCTTACGTACATATATATGGTATAGTGGTGAGAGGTAATTGAATCCTCTCATGTGGTCTAATGCTACTATACACCAGACATCATAGATGTCACCGTGGTGCATAGCGACTTGCCATTTTGCAAGTACCGAGAGCGGCGACCTTCAGCCCTTGGTGGACTTAACCTATATACTGTTATTATACATGATTTGCAGGAAACAACTACTCAGCGGGCAAATACCCCGACCTGCATTGAATTACACCTTACAAATCATGAAAAATTGGTAGCCAATGTCATTTGTCAACTCCCTGACCAGACATAGACCGGTTTCGAACTTATTAGTTCTCCTCAGTATGCCATAGGTCATGGAGCAGACAAATGACAGTGGCCAACCTGCTAGTCTTATACAGACTGATGTAAATGGTATAGTGGTGAGAGGTAATTGAATCCTCTCATGTGGTCTAATGCTACTATACACCAGACATCATAGATGTCTCCGTGGTGCATAGCGACTTGCCATTTTGCAAGTACCGAGAGCGGCGACCTTCAGCCCTTGGTGGACTTAACCTATATACTGTTATTATACATGATTTGCAGGAAACAACTACTCAGCGGGCAAATACCCCGACCTGCATTGAATTACACCTTACAAATCATGAAAAATTGGTAGCCAATGTCATTTGTCAACTCCCTGACCAGACATAGACCGGTTTCGAACTTATTAGTTCTCCTCAGTATGCCATAGGTCATGGAGCAGACAAATGACAGTGGCCAACCTGCTAGTCTTATACAGACTAATGTAAATGGTATAGTGGTGAGAGGTAATTGAATCCTCTCATGTGGTCTAATGCTACTATACACCAGACATCATAGATGTCTCCGTGGTGCATAGCGACTTGCCATTTTGCAAGTACCGAGAGCGGCGACCTTCAGCCCTTGGTGGACTTAACCTATATACTGTTATTATACATGATTTGCAGGAAACAACTACTCAGCGGGCAAATACCCCGACCTGCATTGAATTACACCTTACAAATCATGAAAAATTGGTAGCCAATGTCATTTGTCAACTCCCTGACCAGACATAGACCGGTTTCGAACTTATTAGTTCTCCTCAGTATGCCATAGGTCATGGAGCAGACAAATGACAGTGGCCAACCTGCTCGTCTTATACAGACTAATGTAAATGGTATAGTGGTGAGAGGTAATTGAATCCTCTCATGTGGTCTAATGCTACTATACACCAGACATCATAGATGTCTCCGTGGTGCATAGCGACTTGCCATTTTGCAAGTACCGAGAGCGGCGACCTTCAGCCCTTGGTGGACTTAACCTATATACTGTTATTATACATGATTTGCAGGAAACAACTACTCAGCGGGCAAATACCCCGACCTGCATTGAATTACACCTTACAAATCATGAAAAATTGGTAGCCAATGTCATTTGTCAACTCCCTGACCAGACATAGACCGGTTTCGAACTTATTAGTTCTCCTCAGTATGCCATAGGTCATGGAGCAGACAAATGACAGTGGCCAACCTGCTAGTCTTATACAGACTAATGTAAATGGTATAGTGGTGAGAGGTAATTGAATCCTCTCATGTGGTCTAATGCTACTATACACCAGACATCATAGATGTCTCCGTGGTGCATAGCGACTTGCCATTTTGCAAGTACCGAGAGCGGCGACCTTCAGCCCTTGGTGGACTTAACCTATATACTGTTATTATACATGATTTGCAGGAAACAACTACTCAGCGGGCAAATACCCCGACCTGCATTGAATTACACCTTACAAATCATGAAAAATTGGTAGCCAATGTCATTTGTCAACTCCCTGACCAGACATAGACCGGTTTCGAACTTATTAGTTCTCCTCAGTATGCCATAGGTCATGGAGCAGACAAATGACAGTGGCCAACCTGCTAGTCTTATACAGACTAATGTAAATGGTATAGTGGTGAGGGGTAATTGAATCCTCTCATGTGGTCTAATGCTACTATACACCAGACATCATAGATGTCTCCGTGGTGCATAGCGACTTGCCATTTTGCAAGTACCGAGAGCGGCGACCTTCAGCCCTTGGTGGACTTAACCTATATACTGTTATTATACATGATTTGCAGGAAACAACTACTCAGCGGGCAAATACCCCGACCTGCATTGAATTACACCTTACAAATCATGAAAAATTGGTAGCCAATGTCATTTGTCAACTCCCTGACCAGACATAGACCGGTTTCGAACTTATTAGTTCTCCTCAGTATGCCATAGGTCATGGAGCAGACAAATGACAGTGGCCAACCTGCTAGTCTTATACAGACTAATGTAAATGGTATAGTGGTGAGAGGTAATTGAATCTTCTCATGTGGTCTAATGCTACTATACACCAGACATCATAGATGTCTCCGTGGTGCATAGCGACTTGCCATTTTGCAAGTACCGAGAGCGGCGACCTTCAGCCCTTGGTGGACTTAACCTATATACTGTTATTATACATGATTTGCAGGAAACAACTACTCAGCGGGCAAATACCCCGACCTGCATTGAATTACACCTTACAAATCATGAAAAATTGGTAGCCAATGTCATTTGTCAACTCCCTGACCAGACATAGACCGGTTTCGAACTTATTAGTTCTCCTCAGTATGCCATAGGTCATGGAGCAGACAAATGACAGTGGCCAACCTGCTAGTCTTATACAGACTAATGTAAATGGTATAGTGGTGAGAGGTAATTGAATCCTCTCATGTGGTCTAATGCTACTATACACCAGACATCATAGATGTCTCCGTGGTGCATAGCGACTTGCCATTTTGCAAGTACCGAGAGCGGCGACCTTCAGCCCTTGGTGGACTTAACCTATATACTGTTATTATACATGATTTGCAGGAAACAACTACTCAGCGGGCAAATACCCCGACCTGCATTGAATTACACCTTACAAATCATGAAAAATTGGTAGCCAATGTCATTTGTCAACTCCCTGACCAGACATAGACCGGTTTCGAACTTATTAGTTCTCCTCAGTATGCCATAGGTCATGGAGCAGACAAATGACAGTGGCCAACCTGCTAGTCTTATACAGACTAATGTAAATGGTATAGTGGTGAGAGGTAATTGAATCCTCTCATGTGGTCTAATGCTACTATACACCAGACATCATAGATGTCTCCGTGGTGCATAGCGACTTGCCATTTTGCAAGTACCGAGAGCGGCGACCTTCAGCCCTTGGTGGACTTAACCTATATACTGTTATTATACATGATTTGCAGGAAACAACTACTCAGCGGGCAAATACCCCGACCTGCATTGAATTACACCTTACAAATCATGAAAAATTGGTAGCCAATGTCATTTGTCAACTCCCTGACCAGACATAGACCGGTTTCGAACTTATTAGTTCTCCTCAGTATGCCATAGGTCATGGAGCAGACAAATGACAGTGGCCAACCTGCTAGTCTTATACAGACTAATGTAAATGGTATAGTGGTGAGAGGTAATTGAATCCTCTCATGTGGTCTAATGCTGCTATACACCAGACATCATAGATGTCTCCGTGGTGCATAGCGACTTGCCATTTTGCAAGTACCGAGAGCGGCGACCTTCAGCCCTTGGTGGACTTAACCTATATACTGTTATTATACATGATTTGCAGGAAACAACTACTCAGCGGGCAAATACCCCGACCTGCATTGAATTACACCTTACAAATCATGAAAAATTGGTAGCCAATGTCATTTGTCAACTCCCTGACCAGACATAGACCGGTTTCGAACTTATTAGTTCTCCTCAGTATGCCATAGGTCATGGAGCAGACAAATGACAGTGGCCAACCTGCTAGTCTTATACAGACTAATGTAAATGGTATAGTGGTGAGAGGTAATTGAATCCTCTCATGTGGTCTAATGCTACTATACACCAGACATCATAGATGTCTCCGTGGTGCATAGCGACTTGCCATTTTGCAAGTACCGAGAGCGGCGACCTTCAGCCCTTGGTGGACTTAACCTATATACTGTTATTATACATGATTTGCAGGAAACAACTACTCAGCGGGCAAATACCCCGACCTGCATTGAATTACACCTTACAAATCATGAAAAATTGGTAGCCAATGTCATTTGTCAACTCCCTGACCAGACATAGACCGGTTTCGAACTTATTAGTTCTCCTCAGTATGCCATAGGTCATGGAGCAGACAAATGACAGTGGCCAACCTGCTAGTCTTATACAGACTAATGTAAATGGTATAGTGGTGAGAGGTAATTGAATCCTCTCATGTGGTCTAATGCTACTATACACCAGACATCATAGATGTCTCCGTGGTGCATAGCGACTTGCCATTTTGCAAGTACCGAGAGCGGCGACCTTCAGCCCTTGGTGGACTTAACCTATATACTGTTATTATACATGATTTGCAGGAAACAACTACTCAGCGGGCAAATACCCCGACCTGCATTGAATTACACCTTACAAATCATGAAAAATTGGTAGCCAATGTGTATAGTAGCATTAGACCACATGAGAGGATTCAATTACCTCTCACCACTATACCATTTACATTAGTCTGTATAAGACTAGCAGGTTGGCCACTGTCATTTGTCTGCTCCATGACCTATGGCATACTGAGGAGAACTAATAAGTTCGAAACCGGTCTATGTCTGGTCAGGGAGTTGACAAATGACATTGGCTACCAATTTTTCATGATTTGTAAGGTGTAATTCAATGCAGGTCAGGGTATTTGCCCGCTGAGTAGTTGTTTCCTGCAAATCATGTATAATAACAATATATATATATATATATATATATATATATATATATATATATATATATATATATTTTAAATTCCTCATAGGGTGCCAATTTTTCACAAAATTGAACAAGTAAGTTGTTTTATACCGATTTTTTTTTGTTTCAGATCGACTCATACGCTCCTGGCTTGATTAAGCAATCACATAAAGCAGTTACCAATGTTTACTCTACCTCTATCTTTTATTACCATAGGAGTGTTGATTATTTGAAAAAGGAAGTGTTCATGTAAGTAGTTAGCTTTTTTACTGTTTTATTTCATTATCAACAATCAATATTATAATAAAATAAATCAGCATATAACTATTAGGAAATAATTTATTGGATAAGGGGAAGTGTCAGATTAGTGACAAATATTTACTTAGTGGGTATTTTCCTGAATTATTTACTACCATTAGCATTTATTGAATAAGATAGATTGATAAAAATGTAATAGATATAATAATATCGTTAGAATTTAACCTTATTTTATCAACATTTTGGTTTTTGTTTTTATCATAGAGCAAAGTTGTTTACGGTACCCAGTTTATAAGTTACTTGTTATAAATACTTAATTTATCTCAATAACATCCGCTTGTACCTATATTGTAAAAAGTAACCTTGGAATTGAAACAATTAAAAAAGTTTTGTAAGATTTGTCTTTTTATTATGCAACATTAAAATTACAAATCAGTAAAGTTTTAATCTTTTTGCCTCCTTAGACCGCTATATCATATTTAGAAGAAGTAAAAAGTTTAACACAATTAATGGTTTTTAGAAATTATGTAGAAGAGAAACACATAATTATTTTTTCGTAGGTATATTACATTAAATAAAGTAATGTAAATAAATTTTTCAATTAGTTATAATTCAGATTAATCCTCAAATACATTGCAGTCATTATTTAAACAAAATATGTTTCTCTTCAGCCACAAATTATCATCTATTGAATTGATGAAGTAAAGCAATTGTGGGTATAAAATATTATTTATTATCTTCACTGAAAATGTCCCTGTCGAACAGATAACCACTAAATCCAATTAGTATTAATCAATATGTAAAGAACACAAACAAGTCAAATGTAAAGTCAGTAATAACAACAGTAAACAATAAATTGACACAAACAACAACCTATATTTATTAGAATATAAGTGTTATCAGCTGAATATATCAGTTCGTCATAAAGTTCCATTATATCATTCGCTTCTCTGACAAATTCTCGTGAAATCTGGAATTATCATTAATTAAATGTTAGCTTTGTGTATACAGACAATGTAAAAGTTCTTCAATCATTGGAAAGTTGAGCACAAGTTGAATTTACCTAATCTCAGAGCACAGCATAGAAAACAACCAGCACTGTATCTCTAAAATGGTGGAAAGATTCGCCATATATGTATCCATTTTGGCAAGTACCCATCAATGGAACAGCACCGGAGGTGCACGATAGTTGACAGAACACTGGCATACTGATTTATTGGTATATTAATGTTATGTGTACACTCTAAATGATTGCTTGAATTATTTTTCTCAACTTTTGGTATTTAATACAAAAAAATATATAAGTAATAAAATAAAATGTTTCATATCCTTGACACGTATTATAAATTTTATTATGTCATTATTCAATACTTTGAAAACTGCAAAATATGAATATTTATTTACATGTAGGTAATTTTAAACAATTTTCACCTGTATTAATTTGTTTTAAAATGCGTATTTTCTGAGATACGAGCACTTCTTGATGAAAGAAATTACTGCCTGCTATTGGTGTATTGGATATTGCAACCGGTGATGCAAATACCATGTCCTAAGGTCACTTGGCCTGAACCATCATGTAACGTTCACAAGATGGTGTCTCATTAAATGTTCCACTAATACGAATTTTTTTAGGGTTTCTAAGAATTTTTTGTCAACGATTTTCCCTCTCAAAGTTGTTGCTATTTTTATAGGTTTTTCCAGAAAAACTTTGCAGGGATAAGTTTTCTGGAAGAATCGATAAAAGAAAAAGTTTTGTATTTTAAAAATAAGTTTATCTGAATTCTTTCTATAAAATTTTGGTTTCCCATCCCTCCTTTTTGGAAAGGAAATCAATGCAAAAACGCGAAAATCTTTTTTTTAATACAAACACATATATTGGTTCAATTTTGTTGAACAAAAACGGTTTTGAAGAACTTATTTTTTAAGAAAATATACCTTGAGAACGACTTATGCTATTGCATTACTTTCATATGTATATAAACTAATAAAAATAGGTCAAAACCAATTTTAAAAAAATTGTCATGCACAGTTCTTGCAGGAAAATATTAATTTATAATAAAAAAGGAAGTTTTGCTCATAGTTTTAAACAGCTGTAACTCGTGAACCATTCATCGTATGAAGGTCACTTGGAGCTCATTTTACATATAATTCAATTCTTTTCCTTTAGTGTCATTATTGCCTAAAGCCAATGAAAAAATAACTATTTGTCTAAATGCACTTGAAAATAACAATTTTTCATGTTTTTCCCCTTTATCTCCATTCACTCGTTATCAAAACGATTTTGTACATTCCCCAACATATTCAAAATTTGATTTTTTAAAACTTTTATTAGAAACACTATATGCATACGATCTATCGATTTCGAGTTTTTATCGATTTTATCATGAAACAAGTGTTCTGAATGTCCACTATAAAGATGTTTAAAAATTCATATCTGTCAATATTGATCAAATGGAAATGAAAAATAGAAGGAAATTGTTCGTAATCGAATTCTCTACAACTTTCATTTGAAATATTTTGCGATCTGAACGACCATTTTTGAGATTTTAGCGAACAACGCGCGCGTTTCCGTTGCGCTGCAAAACTGTCAAAATTTAAAAAAAAAAACCAAATTATGCGGATTTTTATTACCACAAAATAAGCCTGTTCCCAAAATGTTTCAGCCCGTTTTGAATTATTTCTTCCAAATCGACAAATTTCGTCCCAGTTTATTGGGCTATATGTCTCCGAAATCAATCGGAGTATTTTCAGTTTCTATAACCCATTTCATTGGACCTCAAAACACGAAATATTTTTAACTGTCAGGTTTGCGAAAACAATACTGTTCTTTATAAAAAAGGAACCACCCTGTGTATTGAACTATTAATAAGCACTTACAATGACTATTATTAAGCATTACTAAAAAACCATAACTTTTCAGCGGCCAATTATCACCTGAAAATGTTCAAAGAGTGGTAATAGAAGCATTCAACACCACTCAACAGAAAGCCACCGAGTACTACCATTGGATCTATGAAAAAGTCCAGACAAGCATCAAATGAGGCGTAGTGGATAATTAGGTTTTATTCAAATTTGATTTTGTAAAAGGAAATGTTAGGACGTTTACCAGTAAATTTTGCATGTATAAGACTATTTTTAGGTTATGGTGATTCGTCAAGAAAGTAATAATTTACCATTAATTTTTTTATACATTAATTTATTTATAAATGCCATTACGTTGTTAATACATTTTTATTACAAACAGTTGGTTTTATTGTATATCCTTGTTTATAAGAAGAATAAATTTAAGGTGTTTTGATATATTATTTCTGATAGTTTGTCAGGATCTTCATTCCTTACGGAGGCCACCACATCCAGTACATGCCTGCAAATGACAAAAAAAAAAATCAATCCAACACTATCAGAGAAACAGGAGTTATACAGATTCGGCAAAAGCAATTTTATATATCCTGAAGTAAACGAGTGCGAGAGAAAACGAGACAGATGAGTGATATATTTGATTAATCTCTCAAACAATAACAATAGTAATATCATCAATATCCCTGTAGAAGATTTAAACACATTTCTTGTTAGTATTGCTAATGATATAATAGCAAACTGCAACTTCGATAATGCATTATATATAAAGTCCTGTTTCTGAAACGGAAGTAAGTAATCTGATAGATATGTTAAGCTCCTCAAAGTCTAGATACTACTACGGATTAAACAGTAAAGCAATCAGTTAATTAGCTAAAAATAAATTATTAATGTAAATAACATATGTTATTGCCTTCTTTAAAAGAGGTATATTCCCGGAAAACTTTAAAATTGTTAAAGTAACTCCAGTTTATAAAAAAGATGATAAAAACCTGGTCAGTACTTATCGACAAATTTCTCTAATTCCTATTTTATCAAAACTACTAGAATTAGCTTATAAAATCAGGTTCGTGGACTATCTAGAACATAAAAAAATATTAAACCCTAGCCAGTTTGGATATAGAAAAGGTAAATCAACTATCACTGCTTTAAGAGCGCACCGGATATAATCCGGAAAGACGGTGCAATTTACTCTCATATAAATTTATTTTAAAAAATGGCTTTCACTAAAAGACATTAAAAACATGTTACAATGTGGGATGACGAGAGAAAAAAAGTATATATAAAAAAAATATTTTTTTTCTTCTATTTTCGATTTGCAAAAATAATTCTTATCATCCCGCATAGGTGTTATTAAAACAAACATTTTCGCTTTTGTAGAACTAAAATAAAATTAGCCCTAATGTCCTCAAATGTACCGAGAAATTTAAAGATTAGGTATAATAAATTTGTCCAATGTCATATTCTATTACATCTCTATCTCTCTCTTTCCAAGCACACCGTACATTAGGCTGCGTCATTTTATTGACGTGAAGTCATTTACAATTAAAATTGGAAGCATGGATGACTAATACACTCCGAACAACTCTTAATAGACATGATCAATTTTATAACTAATGAATTTGAAAAAGGCAACGTGACAAAGTTTCTCTTATGGATTTATCTAAAGCTTTTAATTGTTTTTCTCATGATCTACTACTAATTAAATTAGAGACGTATGGAATTAGAGGTTAGGCATAATCATTCATTAAAAGCTATGTTACTGAAAGATATTGGGGTAGCTATTCTCGAGTTCATGTGATGCGATCGCACCACATGATGTTCCCATGACACAAAATGTGTATTCTTGAACAAATGTTACAATCGTTTTCCTGTTCTCATGAGAACAAAATGTACATGGTTGCCACTTTTAGTCTGGCATTTGGACCAATTGGAATCAGATTTAAATGCGGCACGTTTTTGTCTGCAAATATATCGCTATAGTTACGGATAAAATGTAATTGTATTAAATATAAAAATAAACAGATTAAGCTGTCATGAATTTTATTGAGTGAGTCAATCTATTCCATTATAAAATAAAAAAATTTACTGTTGCTGGTATTGTTTCATTGGTTGGGTGTTACTGAATTATGGATTGTCAAGAAGTCCTTAAAAATTCTACTTATGGTACTCGCATTACATCTCGATGAAATGACGCCCCTTAAAATTCCCTTTCTTGTTCATCTGCCTGCTCTTGTGCTTCTAGATCTACAAGGACTTGATCAAATAAGAACTGGTCAATAATTTCCACTCTCAAAATCTGGAAGAAAAATAAATAATGTAATTCTTACATACTTATCCTTATTACAAATTTATAATAGAAAAAGTCGTTCTCTTATATCGAGACATTACTTGATCATTTGATGATTTATTTTATTACATTATTTAATTTTTTAAAGATCTCTTATGGGAGTTTATGCCAATGGAAATCAAAATTTGTGTTCATCACTACTTAATATGAATATGAATACTTATTACAAACCAGAATATAAATCAATTTGTTGTAAAGCTAGTCAATTTCTTAATTAAAAAGGTACTTACATTGACCAAATTCTTCAGTAATTTTATCTATTTCACATAGAACTACACAATAATATTTTTTCAGCAACAAATCCACCAAATAGCATAAATTAAATACTATAATTATTATAACTGACATCGAAATTAAATTTTAATTATGACATTAACAAATGTCCAAACAGGAATATTTTCATGCGATCATCCTCATCACACAAACATATCATGGAAAGCAGTGCTCCCATGAAAAACTGGTGATGCAATCGGCTCCCCTGATTCAAGAATAGCAAATTTGCTGTATGTCAAATTTTCATGTGAACTCTGCCCACTTTCTCATGAGAACGTTGGTCGTGCAACTCAAGAATAGCTACCCAGAGTGTTTACGTTGATGGCAATATATCTTCTTTATAAGAGCTTCATTATGGTGTTCCTCGGGGATCAATACTAGGGCCAGTTCTATTTATAGTCTATGTAAACGACAGCTGATTTCATTAGAGGCAAAACGATAGGATATGTAGATGATATCGCCTTATTATTTATTGACCAACAAAAAATAGATGTCCTTACTAATATTAACTAAGAAACACAATTGCAAGCTAAAGACTACTATAATAATATACACTTATGGTTAAGTAGTGAAAAAACTCAAAACATAGTCTTTAGTCTTAATAATTTTATTAATATCACCAATAATAACCCGGCCAAATGGTTGGGCGTTACATTAGACAGTTGGCTACCATGGATACATAAATTCTCTTTCTACAAAATTATCTAGCTGTGTGTGTAGCTTTTAAAAAACTTAAACATTTCAATAAATGAAGATGTCATATTAATGGGTTATCATGCCTCTTATTTCACAGTGTGATGTGTTATGGTATCCTACTCTGGGGAGGCTCTGTGTCACGTAACGAAAATCTTATTCAAAAACGTGCTATCAGAGCAATTGCTAGCTTAAAAAATGGAGACTCTTGTAAACCTAACCTGCACAAGTCAATATATTTATGAAGGCATAATGTATGCAGAAAAACATACTTCTAATTATCAAAATGAAAATAAATATGACACTAGACATAAACCCTTGAGATAGTTCCATATTTTCGGCTTTCGAAGGATATCTCGTCATTTAGATATATTTCTATTAAATTATACAACCTTCTACCCCATGAATGGAGAAATGTAAGTACTATTCAATTAAAAAAAAAAAAAATTCAGAATTTTTTGAAAGAACATGTTTTTTTACAAATTACAAGAATTTTTTCAATATTTTAAATCATAAATTTTAATCTGTATCATTTTGTAATGTTATAAGCATAATATGTAATCTTTAATCATTTTATTCCTAAGAAAATTACGACTGCTCACAGTGTGCTGTAAAGATTCCTATGTTATGTATTGTTATTTATTTTATATTATGTTATGTTGTATCGTACTTTACGCAGCACAATTGACGTGTGTATACTAATGTCTGACATGAATCTCTCTCTCCCTCTCTCTCTCTATATTAGTAGGGCACAAATGAAAGCTTCTTGAGTTAAATTTTTGTGATCTCGCGGCTTACACTAATGTCTTTAAGCGCCTTGAAGCGTGACGTCATGAATTATTCGCTCGAATGACATCGCTTATCGCGTCTAAAGCGCAAAAATATAGCTTTGATTTTCTGTTTCACCGCGACCATATTCAACTATACCATTTGCTGCTACAATACCGATGCCACCCGATGCTTTCATACATGACAAGGTGGTAAAAATAATATTTCGCGGAATGTGCAGCGTGCTGGGAGTAACATATCCAATTTTCTGTTCCTAATTTTTGTTGTTTTTTTTCTCGCACTTATTTCTTCAGGATATATAAAAGAAATTTGCTGAATCTATATAAAAACAATGAAATAAGAAAATATTCTTAATTACTGTGCAATAAATCTGTTTTTTTTTATAAAAATCTGAACAAAAAATTAAAGGTTTTTATCAGGTACATGCATGTTATTCTGGTTGGAAATTTCTTTGTGACAATAACATTTTGAAAGAAATTGGTAAATGAGTTGGACATTTTGTTACATTACACCATTACTCCTGAAAACTATAACACATTTATCAAGGTAATAGCATGGTTGACTTAGAAGCAAAAGTCGTTAACTTTACGAAATTTGTCATAAACATTTTTTGTCATTTAAAAATATTTCAGTAAAATATGATAACTTTCTAGTCGCTAGCGTGTATAAAATACTTTGAAAATAAAGAACTACTCATGCGCTGCAACCATCTAAATTACAGCATGAAAAGCACTATTTTGGATGACATTGATGAAACAACTTAAAGTTGTATAAGAAGACTAAGCAACTAATTTGTCAGAAACGAGCCACCAACAATTGAAAAGGTCGAATGACAAACTTTTCATAACAATTTTATTACAGCTATATCAAGAGAAATCAGAATAGCTTACTTAAAGAAAAAAAAATGAAGTAATCCGCTGGAGATGGGGATATTTAGGCAGCAAACAAAACTATTTATTATTTGGATGAAATGTGAATTAACGCATGGCATACTATAGAAAATGAAGGACACAAAGTAGAATCCACAAGATAAGCTTTTGTATAGGGTTTATCCGCGGAACTTAAATTAAACATCCCTCTGGGATAAGCAAACAGTTAATAAATCTTCACTTTGGCTGATATGATCTGCTGATGATTCTGGAGAATGGGCTACTTGTATTTGAATCAAAGGAGACAGGCATGAGAGCATGAATTCATCAGTTTTCGAAGTGGTTTAAAAAATGCTGCCTACCATGAATGAAGGTTATGTAAATAGTATTGAACAACCCAGGTAGAACATAATATTGGCTGGACCGTGGTTCAATATTGGATCAATATAGATACATTGAAATTGCAACGAAAATATTGAGCTAATATTAATATACACTGGTTTTAAAATATCGGCGTGCCTATGTTGATAGTAGTATGAATATTACACACGAGGATGACAGTGAAAGCCGAACTTCTGAATCTGATTAAAAATTTGACAAACTGCATGACACATATGCAGTAGATGAGCTAGCAAAAGCTAGAAATTTGATATGCCTTCTTATCATTGCGAACTAAACTCTAGTTAAACTTCTGAATCTGATGAAAAATTTGACAAACTGGAAGACACATATGCAGTAGATGAGCTAGCAAAAGCTAGAAATTCGATATGCCTTCTTATCACTGCGAACTAAACTTGGGTTAAACAAGACGTAGTCAGAAAGGATACAACTTTTAAATTGGCCGACTCAGTTGCTCAACGTTTACGTGTTAGGCCATTTTAAAACCGAATATGAGTGCGAAGCTCGTAGGGAGTTACCAACCTATTTCACTACTGTCGACGATTTATAAATTGATGGAGAAGGTTATTCCGGTTAGGCTTGAAGCTGCTCAAGATGAGCTTGATATCAAAGACGGGTCTCGGATCGGGTTCAGGGAGGGCAGGAGTATGGTACAGCAGATTGTTAGGATAGTTAACAATGTTAAGGTATAAAATAACCTTAGAAAGGCCACAAACATGGTGCTTCTTGATATTGAGAAGGTGCTCGATACCATCTGGATCCCAGGCTTACTCTACAAGATCCACCACTACACTTCCTGACGCACATAACAAAACTCATTCACTCATTTCTGTCAGATTTGAGTTAATAATAAACTATCAATATGGCAGGAGTCCCCCAAGGGTTGTGCCTTATCACCTAAATTATATAACTTTAGGATAAAACACACCATACATTACCAGGCAATAGCTCTAGCCAATCTCTCGCTTACCGCAACTTCCTTTTATTCCACCCTTTCCTAACACCGAACACTTTATATCTTTAATTCTTTCCTGCCCCCTTTTCATTTCTATTTTTCCCCTGCAGAAGTAACTCTACCTTTTATTAGTCAAAACTTATTTTGGACTGGAGCGTTAGAACATGATAGATTAGGCAGCTGGAATTTTGAAGAAGTCCCGTTAATTTAAAAAAATGTACCCGAACAGGTATGTAATCTTCGACAACAAAGCTACCATTATCAAAAGACGGCTATAATTAATAATATAGCAATTAACTTATTTTCGAAAAACTGCAAAGATTATCATGTAATACATATGTTCAGCAATTGTATAAAAATTGGTGAAAAGTATAGTAATCTAATTTTAATTTCACTTACCTAATATTATTCGGTTCATTTCTACTTTTAACCATATGGCTGGGCTGCCATTTTTCCTTTTTTACACTGGGTATCAATTGATTTTCTTTACTAATAAATTTATACCCTGCGTGGCTGGGTCTAATTTCGCACCAAGGGCTGTCAGTCTCCAATAAAATTCTATCACTAGGTAGAGTTTTTACTGTGTTTAAATTCTCTTCAGTCTTTAAAGAGCTACCAAAAATTACCTATTATAGTATCTGTATAACAAACACTAGGAAAAGATATTTTCAAAAATAAATTGGAGAATTAAAAAATAAAAATACTAGACAGCGGTTGTGTGAATATGTTTATAGGGTGGGTTGGTTATATTTGGTGAAGATTTCTTGAAAATGGCAATTATTTGAAAACTACATATTTGTCAAAGTCAAAACAAATGTATATGAAAGTTCAGAGTATTTGCAAAGTCTTAAAAAATTAACAAACATTTTATTGTTAATGTATGAGTGTTAATGAAATTAAAAATGTCTGTTCTGAGTAAACACTTTTAAAATAAGTTATCCTTATTAAATTGATGATAACAGCGGTCTTCAAAATTTGATCCAACATACTCGAGACATATGCATAGTGTCCCATTTTGCTTGAAACCATCCCTATATCAAAAAAAATCCAAAAATACGACTTTTTCAATGAAATTTAATACAAACACTCACATTTGAAATTAAAAAATTGCTAATAAGCTTTCACCATTTTCTGACCCGAAAAAAAATCATAGTAGGCCACGCTATTATGTTTTATAAAATTTAACATAAGACAAAGATGCGCTTTTCAAAGATCTATATTTAAGAAAAAAATTACCTAAATTGGACATTAAATAAACTTTTTATGGGCTGGTTCCAAGAAAAATCGGACCGCTGTATAATAAACCCAATATTTTTTATAATAGGCATAGCTATATAATAAGATCATGGTACACCCCCTTTTCCCCTTTAGTTTTGAAGATAATTGATTGAAATTTAGGATATACTACATACATAATAAGCGGCACTTTTTGACATACAATTTCACTTCCGGTTTCGCCGGAAGTGGCACTAACTTTCGATTCACAAATGGAACACCCTGTATATTATTGCATTTTTGAATTCTGCATAATTTTCTGAATATACCAATGCCAAATAAGTGACATTTCAAACATCAATTTTTTTTAAATATAATTTTTAGTTTTCCATTTAAGTGTGCCATGACGGTTCTGATTTATTCTAAATGACCCGTGTAATGCTACAAAAATCGAAATCCCGTTAAAAACATTAAATTACATGATTTATGAGCAAATAAAATTCACCAAAATTGTTTATGGGACATAACTAAATTTTTTCAAATGGAAACATATCGGTACCGTGGTACCATTTATTAGTACTATTAATAAGGAATGTATTCATATGTCGTATTAAAATGTGGGATAAATACAAACAAAATTACAAATAAAAGAAAATAAAAAAATACAATTTTGTTCTAATTAAATGTTAAGAAGTAACTAAGGTGGCTTTGAAAACAATGAAATATTTAGCTTGTCAAATATTTGTTGGTTTAACGGTGTTTTATTGTGTCTTTAAAAATTGTTTAAAATTCTTGTTAATTGTGTTGAATGTAAAAAAAAACTGCAGTTGCGGCTACCGACCTTTATGCCCAACAATATGCTGATAGGCAATGTCCAGCGAAAAATTAGTTTAAACGTATTGAAAACCATTTCTGAAAAGAGCCCAACAATGATCCCGAAGAAAACTTCATTATTGACAAAGAAACGGAAATTAATGTTTTGGCTCGAATAGAAGTTGATAAGACTGTTTCTTTAAGACAAGTAAATCTTTTAAATACCATTTGCACTAGCATTTGTACGAAAGTGATTACGAACGTAGGATGGAATATTGCAATTGGATTTTGTATAATAAGGTGCAGCCAAACAATGATTTTTTGGGAATTTTTTTTTTGGACGAGTAGATTTACAAATTTGGGATTATTTAACCTACAAAATACAAAATATTGGTCACAAGAAAACCAAAATTTTTTACGGGAGGGTAACTTTCAAGTGCTGTTCGGTTTCAATGTTTGGTTTGGAGTAATCGGTAGTAGAAGCATTGGTCCAATAATATTTGAAGGACCTCTGACTGGTGCCAGATACTTGAGATTCCTGGGAAATGAGATTGAAGACATTTTAGATGAGTTACCTTTATATTTAGGACAGGGAATCTATTTCCAACAAGATGGCGCTCCTCCCCATAATTCAAGGATAGTAATTGATTATCTTCAACGGAGATTTGGCGAAAACGCATTTGGCGAACATTCTCCGAGAAACAGCTATGCGAGTTCAGAAGTGCATTGATGTTAGTGGACAGCATTTTGAACAACTGTTGTAATGTTTTGTTAATTTTTTGTATTCTAAAACCACCTTATGTGTAACAAGATAATTAGAATAAAATTGTATTTTCTTATTTTCTTTCAACTGTAATTTTATTTGTATTTATCGCACATTTTAATACGACATGAATAAATTCCTTGTTAATAGTACTAATAAATAATACCACAATATGGTTCCATTTAAAAAAATTGAGTTTTGCCCCAAAAACAATTTTGGTGAATTTTATTTGCTCACAAATCACGTAATTTAGTGTTTTTAATGGGATTTCGATTTTTGTAGCATTACACGGGTCATTTAGAATAAATCGGAACCGTCTTGGCACACTTAAATGGAAAACTAAAAATTATATTATAAAAAAAATTGATGTTTGAAATGTCACTTATTTGGCATCGTTGGATTCAGAAAATTATGCAGAATTCAAAAATGCAATAATATACAGGGTGTCCTATTTAAAAATCGAAAGCTAGTGTCACTTCCGGTGCAACCGAAATTTAAAAAAAATCTATTTTATGTCAAAAAGTGCCTCTGATTATGTATGTAGTATATCCTAAAATTTAATCCTGTTACACCCGGTATAGGTATCTATTACCATCCATTCAGTCCAATATAATATCCCAATTTTATAAAACGCTGGGCTTCATCGGATGTGCCATCAAAACTATGAACGACTCCCTTTAAGCCACTATACTTGGAAAGAATGTGGAACAAATCATCAGCAGCATTTCGGCAATGCAAAAAAAGAGGAAGCTTAACAATCTCGCTCAAATTCAGCTGAAATTCAAAATACCTAAAAAGAAAACAAGACGTTTTGTTGACATAAAAATATAATTAAACTGTATACTTTTGTTGCACATCCTTAGAACAAAATTCAATTCTGTCATAATCCAGTCCGCATTCACCAACAGCAACGACTTTGGTCTTTCCTGTTTCCACAATATGTTTCAGATTCTGTAAATACTCGTTTGGACATTGTCCATCTCGCTCAAACTCAGCACACCTCGTTGGGTGACATCCCACAGTTGAGTAAAGTCTCTCTAAAAAATTAAACTACATATACGAAATAGAAATAGGTATACCTACTGATATACCTACTAGATACGTAGACAATAACAAATTTATGGATATACATATAGGAAAGTTTTGCACGGATTTTGTATTCTTTGGTGAAGTGGGTGAGCTGTAATGAATCCATTCTGCTGCCCCCACAAGAGGCTGCATTCCTGCCAAACCCTTCAAGCCAACCAAGTCATCATGAGCTTGAGGAGGAGGCAGGGTGCCACTTACACTGGTTCAGAAATTTTCCAGTATAGAACCTCTTTTCATTGTAGAGCAGTTTAGTGGGGAAAAAAAGGAACTGAGCAGGTATAATTACTGGCAAACCAAGTACCTACTTGTTTTTTAAACGGATCAACTATTTTGGTTAAACAAAGTGTTAAAATGTTAACTGTACCGTCACTATTAGCCAACTCCAGAGCTTTTTTACTATCTTCTAGATTTCCTGCAGTTATAATAATTTTGTTCAAGTCCGCTTCCCAACTTCTTTGCAAAACCTGTTTCAAGTCTGGCTCATGTTTTTTACTTCCATTGTACACCCCTGAATACATTACATCAGTGAGATTAGCTCCTATATCTAAAAATTAAATTAAATAAATATTTTTTGGATAAAGTAATCAATAAAAATGCATTATTTGCGTAATTCTTACCTATAAATTTCCGGACTTTTGACATCCTTGTTTGTTAACCTCTAGTTTTAGTCAAAGAATTTGTAGTGCGTTTTGTGGTTAATGCACGTTAATGTAACTTCTTGCTTGTACAATGTAAAGACATTAAAGACAAGGAGCCTGTAGTTAAATGATTCGCAGAAGAAACTTGTTTCTCCTTGCACTGCTATTTTTCACGTTTTTTATAATAACTACGAATATTTTGCTGACTATCTTGCCATCTTCGGAAAGTGAGGTTAGAAAGCAGCTAACTACAGAAGAAAAAATTTATTACGAATTAAAAAAATTACCGATTCAATACAAACATGTATCACCGATTCAGGATAATACCACGAATTTATTTTTAGAAAATATTAGGAAAAGTAAACGGTTAGAAGAAATAAACCTAGAACAATTATGGATGGAGGCAAATTCATGGGTGTCCAAAACACATCTACTAAATTTGAGCAGTCCAAGTCTAGGAAATGTGTTTTTTGCCTTGAAATATTCAAAAATTGTTAAATCCGACGTGGATACAAGAGGAACTCAGTTGAAATTGTTACTAACACTAGAGGTACTAATTATTTTAAAAGTAAAAGTTGTTTGATAAAATTTTATACAAATCAATATAAGGCACAACATTTTTTAAATAAATAATATAATCTAGGGCAATCAACAAGTTGTATTTAAACCGAAATGGTATGAAAAGGAGCGAGTAATAGAGGGACCAGTGTACGCAGGAAAAGACAGATATGGTTCCGAAATAATAGGTTTTTACCTCTCCATTATTCTGAAAAGGCCTTTGACACCTATAAGTGTTGAGCGACAACTGTCACTAAAAAAAGATGTCATACCTGTAGCTACAAAAAGATTGCTTGATACTACTTTTGAAAAGAATAACAGGACATGTTTATATGGAAAGTGTTATTTTTGTAAAAAAGAGGATCCAGTATGTGAAGATCAAAATTCTTTGCTAAAAGGTGCTGTGATATTTAATATTAAAGCTTCGCTAAGTAATTATAGGTCTCCATGGCAACGTACTTATAAAAAAAATAAGAAAGCTCAGTGGCAAGAGTATCCTGACACATACTGTAAGTAAGTAAATTTCTTATTATTATAGCTTAAGTAATAGACAATTAAGTCGATGAACTGTTTACGTTTATTTTTTTAACAATTTGACAGCATTTGCGAACAAATCATTAGGTACTTTCTGCTTACAGGTACTTACAGGTACCTACTTATTGTCGAATTATTGAAAATGCAAAGTCTAGTGTGCTTACAGCTAGTTTTATATATTTGCTTATGAATTCCAAAAAGATATGTAAAATAAACAGGACATCAATTTTTACTAAACATACTGTCATTATATATTTTAACAAGTTTTCTGAAGTTGATATTCAATTTTTCTTACAAGTCTTTGTTTCTGCATATTCAGTTAGTATTTATACAATTTTAGATCCATCAAAGAAAAACTACCGAAGAAAAGGATTTATGATCTAATAGATACATCAGTTTTTGATTTCCTCATTCAGAATGGTGATAGACATCATTATGAAACATTGAGTGATACGGTAATTTGGCTAGATAACGGTAAAGGCTTAGGAAATCCTTATGTACACCATATTGATATTTTAGCACCACTTTACCAGTGTTGCATGTAAGTGAAGTCAAATGCTTTTTCTTTATCAATTATCAAGGTATGTTTTCGTTCTGTTACATAATCGGAATGGTTTTTGTATTTTCAGGTTACGCCGAGAAACTTTTAAAACATTGTTGGGCCTAACAGGCGGGAAATTGAGAGAAAAACTAGAATCCATGCCAGATATTGAAAACTTTATTACAAAAGAGCATTTAAGCGCCATTGAAGAGAGACTTTTAATAATCTTTGCAACTATTGAATATTGTAAACATCATAAAGAAGCAGAGCATTATTTGTTGTAAATTATTTTTTTACTATTAATATAATATACATTTTACATGACTAAATACATATATAGTATTTACTTAAGTTATATAAATACTAACGTTAAAGTGAAGATTAATGAAGAATAAGATTAGACATACTAGAGTGAGAACAGGGTTGCCACAAGTCTTGTAATTCAAGGAACAGTTCCGTATTTAAAGCAAATAACCTTAGTCCATTGAAAGAGTCGGACGAACTAACAAATGTTTGCACCTGGGACTAGACAATGTCCCTCCCCTGCTTTCCAGGTCGGCAACCCCCTCAAATTGGCCAAAAACCACCCCCAAAGTCCCCTTTTCCATGAACTCGTTTACTTCCCCAGTTTTTCGACTAATTGTCGTTGTTCCCTCGAGTAGAACGGAATGTCCCTCAAGGAATATGACCTCAGCCACTCCTACCCCAGACTTTTAACCCTATAGGGGGGGTTGGAAAATTGATATTTTTCCGGGGAGGGGGGGTTCACCCTCCAAAGGGGTGGAAATTTTGGGGGGATTAATATTTTGTAGCAGGCGTCTCTTTGAGGAGGGTGGTAGGTGACCAGGATTGGGTAACCAACCATGGGGGTTGTTTTCACGCTTGAAGGGCGTGAAAATTTTTTTCCATCTACAAGTGAAAAATAGTTTAAAAAACATGTTTATTAAATTGTTTTTATAAATTTTGTACATAGAGGCATTGGTGTATGAATACGTGTAAATACATATGTGTATAGATACTTATATTTTTTTTGTGACAGTGGATCAACAAAATCGTAGGCGTTTACAAGAAGGGTTCCATTCTTCATTTTCTTCCCAATTTTCCCCAAAAAAAAATTTCTTCAACCCCTTTGAAGGGTGAAAACAACCCCCGGTGGTGGTTACCCAACCCAGGTCACCTACCACTTTATTCAAGGAAACACCTCCTTTAAAATACCAAATTTTTTCTCACAAAAAAACATCAATTTTCTAACCCCTTACAGGGGTGGAAACCTGGGGTAGGGGTGGCTAAGGTCAAAACCCTCGAGGAACCTTCCGTTCTACTCGAGGGGACAAATTAGTCGAAAAACTGGGGAAAATAAACGGGTTCACTGAAAAGGGGCTTTGGGAGTGGTTTTTAGACAATTTGGGGTTACCGAGACAGAAAAATTGGTTTGACCCCGGGAATCGATTCAGCACCCTCGAAAATGGGGGAGAGACGTCTAAAAATGTAATAATTCAAGTGACACCCATATGTTCCTAATTTAAAGACGTATACTATGTCCAAATACATTGCTAATTAAGGCTACAATCATAAACGGAAAACATTTGAAATACATCAATTATTAAATAAGTGTACATAACAAAGTACATTCGTAGGTTCTCACTTCAATTTGTTACTTCATATATTTTTATAGCAAGAAATCCCACTTTATGTTCCACATGTCCACAAGACCCTACCTCTCCCCACTAGTTAAGCCACTGTCAGAGTAAGCTGTACAGTTTTCTTCATTGTGTTGGGTCTCTTCATAATAACCAGGGTTTAAGAGTGAAATGGTTAACTCAATTTAACTTTAATTCCTAGAGTGATTACAGGTATGACTCTAATCCTGATAAATAATTGTATAACGGAGAATTGGATCTGATCGAAGCAACATATTTAAAAATATCCTTAAATAGTTTTGTGAGTTAAATTTAAATGACAGAGAGCCAGCTTAGTGCTGGTCTAGGCAATTCAAGCACTTTAATGCTCAGGAGTAGTGTGCTTTTAAAATCTATGTTTAGTGCTCCAAGCATTTTATGAAAGGGTTTAGTGCTTAGTAATTTCACAAAGTGATCGCAAGCACTAGAAAAGGCTTCTTTTACTGTTGATGTGGTGAGTACTACAAAAAGCTCTTAAGCACTTTATGGTTTGTGAGCACTGTCAAGCACTCGAAAGGGAGGGGTGGGGAGTTGGCGAGCACTTCAAAAGGGTCTCAAGCACATTATGGCTCAAGAACAGTTTAAAAATTTCTCGAGTAAGGATCATTTTTACATGAAATTTGTATACTGGACATGGCTATAAAAAAATATTAGAACAAACCTATTTTGAAAAAAAATTGATATAGCAAAAATAAATGTAATGACATCAAATATAATATTTACATGACATCTCACATATTAAGTTTTAGGAAAATGTTTTAATAAATTGTTTTTATTCATAATGTCATTCACACTTCATCGACATTATATTACATTACAAGCACAATCATACCAATTTTTCTCGTAAAATGATACTTCAATTAATTATCTACATACTCTTGTCTTATGGAGACTAATCGGTGATTATTACTTCCACGTCCAGTGGAATAGACTTAAAATGTCAGAAACGTCGAGATTTTAAATTTGAGCGGAAAAAAAATTCTGTCTGTATGTCGGTCTGTAACTTTTTTGTGCACACGTTTATCCTGGAACCGTTTATGATATTGACTTGAAATATGGTACATTTATGTATTATAATGTGATCTGAAACTAGATTATTTTTTTATCCAATTCTCCAATTCCGGTGAAAGGTTCGGGGGTAAATAAGGGTAAATAGGCAAAGCAAGCAGGTAAGAGTCCATAAAGTTGCAATTTAGGGCAAGAACGAAAAGTCAAGGTCTCAAATTTTTTTTTGGCAACAGCCCCCCCGCACGATCACCCCCAATACCACCCCCACTCTATTATTAAAGGGAGTAAAAAATTTAATTGGGATTTAGTGTGTATACGAGAACCAAGGGACCCTAAAATTTTTTTGGCATTAGCCACCCCCCATTGCCACCCCCCACCCTATTATTAAAGGGAGTAAAAAATTAAATTGGGATTAGTGTGTGTACGAGAACCACAGGCCTTTAAAATTTATTTTGGCAAATTTCTGCATTATTATTTTTAACTCAAACTTTTTATTACATTCTTGTAATTAGACTTACAAGCTTAAATCTGCACGAATCATTAAAAATAAAAAAAAGTTTTTCATTAAGCAGTTAATTATTGTGGTTTATTCCTACATTATTGTCCTATGTCGGTTTTGTTGGCTTTTATTCTTTTTTTTATAAACAACAGTTAAACTCAATGAAGTTCTAGCCTCAATAGATACCCGCATTATTTAAATTTAAAGTGCTGTGAAGTTAAAGCACTTTTTTAGAGTGCTTAATCATTGCGAGGAGGACTTTGCTATTAATGGTGGTCAACGTTTGAAAAATAAAAGCATCCTGTTTGCGACATTAGTGCTCTCGAGCACTTTTGTCAGTGCTCAACACAGCTCTGCCTGGAACTCTAACGTGCATTGAAATCAATCCCTTCAATTTTTATTTGATGCATGCTATTGCCATGGAAAAATGTAATATATTTTTAGTAAAAAAAATTATAGGGTGGTCGTCCTAAAAACTAAAAAAATAACCAAGGAATACAATATTTGGCACATACTTGACACTATTACCACAGTTTATAGAAGAATTACAGTCAGTTGCATTACTCTCTTTAAATATCTTGTCAGCAAGTGTTGATATTGCATTTTTTGGATTTCGAGGAAACCGCCTGGTGACAACCAGGGGATCAGCAGTTGATAGTTTTGAATACAAGCTTTTAACTTTCTATATTATATCAACCAACCGAAGTTCACTACTTTTGGTGAATTCATCAGGCAGGGTTGTGGTCGAGCGATGGAGTGGATGATCTTATATGTATTCCATAAAATTTAGCCACTGCCAAGAATCAGAGCTGATATACTTTTAGAGAAAAACATATGAGTGGTTACCATAAAAATACACATAGCACGGGAGGTGAGTTCACTTAATTTCTGATGCATTTTTTAGTCAAGGACCTGCTTCAAAGTCTACTTCTACCTACACTTTTTTTATTTTGTGTTGTGGCTAGGCGTTTTTTATTTTTATTTTTTTAATTGTCGATCGATTTCATCGTTTGTAAACAGTTTAAATTGAGGGAAGAATGGTCGCACATCAGGAATATTACCATATATTGGAGAAGTAAATGTTCAGGGGAGAGCCCAATTTCAGTAGCCGCCACCACTCGATTACATAATCTCCGAAACCCTCGTCGTCAATCCAAGGCTAAGTACCACATATATATTTGATAATTTCTCCGAAAGCGTTATGAATTTTTAATTATAGAGTTAAACTAGAAGAAGTAACATTTCTGAACTCTATTACAATTTTTTTTAATACTCACCTTGACAGATTTATTAATCATCCATGTGACAATCCCTACATCAAGGTATTTTGTGAATACATGAAAGGTTCTTTTATGTGTGTTTCAATAAAGTTTTCTTGCATTTTAATTTGGGTTGTGTCTATTCAATAAAGGCTGACAAAAGCTTTAGTAATTTGAAACTGAGGTAAGGTGTGTAGAATGAAAAATTACTTGGCGCCCTTAGGTCTTTAACTATTCATTTAAGTTAACAATAGTAAGATTATTTTAGAAAAAAACTCACTCCCGACTCCACTGAGTCTTTAGTCGGATATACCTTAGTTGTGTCCAACGCAAGGAAAAGTAGCATGTAATATCGATGTTATTGCTCATTAACGCTTTTGTGACCGCAGCTCATTATAGAGTAAATCGAAGACAGATGCAATATGCAACAACTTCATTATTGCAAGATGTTCTGAAATATCATCAGATCGGAAAGTACCGCATTGCCACAACTGTTGGTGAAAAGTGGCAGAGAGAACCTAGTTTAAATATCCCGAACCGCATGAAACCATCATATTGGGAACCACAAGTTAACATGAAGAACGGAAAATATGCATTTTCAAAAGGGTAAAAACAGTGCCCATCTGAAAGAATTAATCATCACATGTATTAGGGAAAAATATATAGGATAATCGATCTAAAAAAATGACATTATATGCTATGTTGGGAACACAACTGTTATTATTTATGTAGAATAGATCTTGTAACAGCGTTGTTGGTTACATGCATGGAAGAATGAAACAACAGTAGCTTATTAATTTCTAACGAATGTCTTTTACCGTTGTTCAGTTTTTGGTGTTCTATAATTTATGCAATGTTCTTCATTGTTAGACTCTTCCTTCTAATACACATTTCCGCTACCTCTGATTGTAAACTATGGTCATATAGGTCAACACGGGCACTGAGTTAACCAAGTGAGTATTGGGTCGATTTTCGGATCCGGGAAAATAATCTAAAACGGGCCCCAGATTGTTTTATGAAAACTAATTAAAAAATTCAGCTAGGCTTTAAGAAACTTTTGGATCATTTTGTAATGGAAGTTGTCTATTTTGGTGGGCCAGCACACGCTTGGCTTGAAGCTTTGTTCATAACTTTTCAAAATATTTGATCTCAATAATTTTGACTGTTACGAAGATATCTCGACGAGATGGAACCATAGATACCTCATTCAATTTGTTAAGACATATACTGCCTGAGATATATACTTTTAAATTTGATTAACTGGTGGACTCGGTGCCTATCTTTTGCTTCACCTATTATTCCATTAAGTCCTCTCTATCGACCTTGTTGAATATTGAATCTTCATCTTTACTGTTTCCAACGGAAATATTTTGGCGTGTAGTTGATGGACCAGAAGTTACTGAAATTTTGAAAAACTGTCTTCAACTTGTATGGTCCTCTTTTCTGTGTAAAAAGGTAACCCTTCGAGGGGTTGGGATACGAACGGTGGGGAAAGTAAAAATTACACAAAATCCTTGAACACTACACTCGAATACACTACTTGGCGCGCGTTTCGCTAACCATGTTAGCATTATTAGGAGATAATTAGAACTAAAACGCGCTTTCACGTTAACACCCTTAGAATCCTGGCGGAGCGTAGGGTTGTCTGCTTAAAGAGTAGGTACTATACAAAGCTTACAAGCTGGGAAAAAATTACAGGCAACTTTTAAAACTGTCAGTAGCTCTTAGTTTATGAGGTTATTGCCATTCTTCAACTTCGCATTGCGCCGTGGCAGTTGACAAAACGGCTGGACGTGACGGGGCCAGAGGGGCTAGGAAATAATTTAAGAACTGTTTTATTCGAAATGGAGCACTATAATATGCTTATTGCTTATGTTGCGCATTAGCGGATTATCGCTCAGTTTACGTGATATAAGTTCTGAGAAGTCGAGCGGCCGTATAGAAGTATAGTCCACTAATCACAATATATCAATAGGTAGGTAATCTGCATTTCAAAATTCCCACAAATGTAATTCATTTTCTTTTATGTGTGTGGAAATTAAAATAAAGGTTGGTATTAATGTCTACCAGTTAATGTCCCGCGTTTTTTATTTGTATTTGTATGCACATGTGCTGTGTTGTGTTTATGTTATTGTCAGCAGTTTTTTTGGTAAGTAGTAATGTTTATTTCACGTTTTTGTATTTTTCTAAATAATGTGTTTTATAAGGCTGAAGGACCTCGGTCAATGGCCATTTGGGTTATTGCTCAATAAAGTACTTTCATTATTATTATTATGTTTTATAATAAAACTGGGCGGTATACCAATAATAAATACACCGATTTACGATATTTTGGGGTTCAAGGCGATTAAATAAGATTTGATCTTGAGTGTGTTTTCAGTTTTAAAATTATATTAACTAAGTATATATTTTTTTGTCATTTATGACTGATGAAATTTTACGTCATATTTTTAATAAGACAGAGGATTGATGGTTGACCGCCGTATTTACGTACATTAGGTACCTACTTGTACACTAGTACTTACAGCTGTTTACTTCGAAGAAAAAAAAACAGTCAAGGTCGTATAATGGAGATTTTTTATTTCTGTAAAGGGAATTATTGTGCCGCGGATCAAACCTATAGGGTGTAAAGCTTTATTTATTCGTTTATTTATGTATTGTTACCTAGAAAGACTTGTATATCTTTGGTCTGATTTTCAAATTATACCTCTCATTTATTTAAAACATATATTTTAGTGCCCAAAAAGTCAAACAATTTCCAGAAGTTGAATTCTGAATTTTCATTCAAAGATGTCAGTTTATATTATTTTCTTTACATACATATACCAACTTCCATATTCTACAATGTTTTGTATAATATGAAACTATATGTAAAGTCTGTTTTCACATGCTCTCTTTCTTACGTTTTTGTAATTTCATATACCTATATATTGCTATTAATTTTACTTTTCACGCATGATTGTTTTTGGCAGTTTATTTTTTAGACAAATGTTTAGTATTATGTATCCGATTCAGCAAGATTTATTTATGTTTTTGAAGTAAGTACCTATTTCTATAACAGTATTTTTTTCAGAATATTAAAAGTATTGTCAGGGTGCAGAAAAAATATTGCTACATTTTCGAAATATTGAATTTCAATTATTATACAAACATTTTTTCCTACTGGTAATAAAGAATGTTAAGTACAACACCGGCTAGCACATTTTTGTATCTACTAAGGATATCATTGTATAATATTGCGTGCTGCGTGAACACGATTTAAAGCTGATTGGAGAAAAAGTTCGAAAAAACAAAGGAGCCTTCACAAGAAGCATTAAATAAATATGTTTATTCTGTTAAGAGTGCGTTACCAAGGTCAAATAGTGCGTATAATATCCACTTTACACTCATCTTAAAAACGAGCCAACAGAATTTAGAATTGATTTCATTATATATAAACTAGCAAACTTAAGACAAGGACCTATTATATTTTATATTGTAATCCTAGGTAAAATTAATTTTCCAAAATTTTCTCTTTGATTATTCAACGCGAACGTTCTACTCATTCGTCCCAAATTCACCATAAATTGTTTTATATTCTACAAAGGGACTTAAATATTCAAATAAAATAAATACGATAAATATAAATAGTATAAAATAACATGAAAAAAGTGAAAAGTCTTCATACGCATATGCATTTTTCCTATTAAAGTTTAATGTCGAATACGAATTTGTTCAATTTCATCTAAAATAGTTGGGCGTTTTGCTACTAGAGGCAACATCATAGCGATGACCATAGAGTCCCTATAAAGTAGAGTCTGGCCACTCGGCCCCCACTCAACCCAAATGGATACATAATGGCGGCTATGGTTTGTGTGTGCGCGTGTGCATCACACATTGATGCAATGTATCGCAAGTGTCAAAAGCAAGTTGCAGTATTTGTTTTAACGAAGTGGAAAAATATATGCAAGTAATAACATTACCATTGATTGTTTCGTGGCGAAATCAGTCATAACATACTGTTATTTTAATTTTAACCTATTACATTGAGTCAAAACAAAAGCAACTTTTATTGGCGCCGCCTTTATACATCCACTTTTAATACGGACTAATCAGTGTCTCCCATTAGAGTGGCCAGACTCTAGTTTATAGGGACTGTAGATGACCGTTGCTAGACGTGTGCCAAAGCAGGGTCGGGCTCATAATTTTTCATTTAGCCTGAGAGCTTCGAGTGGCGGTACCATATGTAAATAAATATGTTATGTGTTCCTGATAGTTAAATTCGGTGATTCACTAATATTTCGTCTTTTATACCAACTAAATAAGCGCAATCCAAAATACTTCAAGGTGTTTTGTGTGTCGCCGATGTATTGTTTGTAACTGGTGCGTATAAACATAAAATCACGTCCCGATTATATTCGTACGGTCCTGTACGCCGCCTAGACTAGTCTGGCTTCTGTGTTATCGACAGGACGATGTAATTCGATTACTTACAAATTTACTCGCGACTGACTGGTGTGTGCAAACCTACTGTTAAGACCGCAAATGGGATTAACAATTGTTTTCTCTCTCATAAGATGACTCAAAATGGTTGAAGATGCCGCCCACACAACTACCAGTATAGAGACCCTATACTATAAAGTAGGGACTGGCCACTCGGATGCGTCATGGCGGTGATGGTTACAGTGTGCGCGTGTGCATCAGCAACACCATCTAGCATCTAGGCGGTGGTCAAGAATAGTCATCCTTGGGTGATGGTGGCATCAATGTGTTTACAACGTAACGCAATAAGTGTAAAAGCAGGTTGCAGTATTTGTTTTGACAAAGTGTGGAAAAATATATATAAGTAATAACGTTACCATTCATTGTTCCGTGACCAAATTAGTCATAACAGACTGTTATTTTAATTTAAACCTGTTACATTGAGTCTAATGGCACTATGCTCGTCAAAATAACAGCAACTCCGCCTCCGTTGTATATCCACTTTTCATACTGACCAATCAGTGCCTCCCACAAGTGGCCAGTCTCTACTTTATAAGGTCTCTATATCAGTAATCCGCAAAATTCAAACGTTTTTATGATTGATCATTAGCTGCTTATATTAAATGCAAAATATTCGGTAGGTAATAATTTGTAGCCTATTCCTTAAGACGTAATAAAAACAATAGCATATTTTAAATAAATTCATATATAAAAGTATATATTATTAGAAGAAATTCACACTATTTAATTGACTGTTATATGGTGTCGTATGTGAATTATTAAAATACTTTCAGATAGGAATGCGAATTTTTCGTGAGGAATGTCGGTAAATTGATTTAAAAGCATCCGGGGCGGGAAATCTCCAACTATTATTTATGAATTCTAAACTGCTTCTGCGGATATTTTGCAGCACGTAATAAATCTAAAAAGCTGTCCAAAAGCAAATATAACCTCATAACTCTGTTTGTAAGCGTTTTGAGGTTCACAATTATAGTTGATGTTTCCCGCCACAAATATTTGTAAATCAAATTTACCGGAATTCCGCACGAAATATTCGCATTGTGCAACTATATGAAATAAGAGCCTTAATCATTTTAAAAACGTGTTTTTTTCAAATTATGTCAATCGAAAAAAAAGAAACATTCTAATTAGGTATTATAAAATATATAACTAAAATAATAGCCGTGTTTATGAACTCGGTGCCGGATCTAGAAAGGTTGTGCCGCCCCTCCATCCCAAGAAACAAAATATTCCGAAAAAAAAGTACGATTTGCGATTACTTTATCCATATTCTTACGAAAACATAATTCTTTCTATTTTAATTGTTTCTTTTCTTTGATTTCGTCCAAAATGTGAAGAGCGCAGGATCATATTATATTATTGTATTATTCTGATCGTTTCTGTAAAGGAAATATGAAGCGCGGGGAGGGGAAGGAATTCGAAGAAATGTCCGCAACATATCTAAATAAAAAGTCCGCAAATCCACCGATTGTCAACACTGTGTTTTTGTCATTGTCATTCTCAATAGAAAGGATAGGAAAGGAAAGGACAGACTTTCATAAGCCATTGTTTGTTTTTAATTTTTCCTCATTTTGACCCCCCTCCCATATGCTGCCCGGGACGCTTGCCTCCCGCTAGATCCGGCTCTGCATGAAGTTTTGGTGTTAATATATATAATATAATTTTTTTTTTGCTCACCCTATACTAGACGGCCTCGCACATGCCAAGGATATATTATCCTTGCGCACGTGCATGTTAACCTAACCTAACATTTTACAAACGACATGACAATCATGACATAACCTTTAACGACTCAGAAGAGAACAAAGTTACTGTTACCGATAAAAATGTTCTGGAAAAATGTATTACTTTTTAAACATGGAAATATACGCAGAAATTATCTATTTCAGGTAGGTAGGAAGAAAAATGAATTCACAATCTCCTAGGTTCAATTTACACGATATGATAAATTCGATAAACGAAAATTTGCCCCCCGAAAATCATTTAAACATAATTAAAATTATTAAATATTATGGAAACCACGAAGATGTGAGCCATAAACTAGATATTAAGGCCACTGACAAGAACATTAGTGAACATTTGGAGGGTCCTATTTTCCGGTTCACTCAAACAAATTTTTGGGAATGCAGTTACAATTTGCTTCGATCTCAAATCATATCATTTACATCAATAGGATCGACCAAAATTGAATCGCAGTATTTTAGTAAAATAACACTATTGATGTGGCTAGATAAAGACAATTTAAGAGTAAAATTGAAAGATGAAAAATTAGACCTACCACAGAACATTCAGGGGGCAGGAAACGTGAAGGACGAGGTAAAAAAATTTATTATTAAAACAAAACAAAAAAATCAATTGTGTATTATATAACTTGGTGTGTATCTCAAAAAGACGTTCTACCGGATGTCTTAATAGCCAACATCGAGGCCAACATATATAAAGAAATAGGTAGATCATGATGATACCAGCTTCTAGCGACCCTAGTATAATTTTTATTTTACTGCATCTATCTGTTTCAGTTGTATATCCATAAGAAAAATATTTTTAATTTTTAGTCAAGTGCCACTGGACTCAGGAAGATGTGTTCTAAAGAAAGAAATTGCGCCAGAACAGTGAATAAAACATTTTTAAATAATTTAATAAGCAATACTGTTAAAAATAATGAATCCAAACCTTTACCCAGAATAGTGAAAGGTGACATTAAAATTAGCCAAAATATAAATTGCTTAAAAGTGAATCAAAAATTTCTACACAATTTGCTGTCTGTGACAGTTTCAAACAACAATAATATCCGTAAAGTAAATCAGATACGTTTTAAAAGTACAGATGTCGACAGGAATCCAAAATCTGAGGATATATCTGAAAAGTCCATCCAGTTTGAAGACGTAATGAAACACATATCTCCAGTTGCAGTGCCGACAAATCAGGTAGGCATGTTGTGCATTTTTAGTTTTGTTTTAATTGCAAATTTTATGTACGATAGTTTTAGGTAATCTCGAGGGCAATCTGTCCAATATAGGTTACTTATTTTATTTTGCTTTTATTATGTAGCAGTTCATTGGAAAGAAATAAGGGCATATTTTAGTATAGGCCTGCACTTTACCAAATTGGTTATATTTTTATATGTTAAATATTTAGATTGTTTTGCTCTTGATCTTTGTATTTTAATTACTTTGTGTGAAGATCGAAATTCAGTTTATTATCTACGCGTATGTCGAGATATTTCGATATGGTAGAGGTTGTAATTGGTGGTTTGATATTGAAACTGTTGTATACAGTGGCGTAACTAGAAATTTTAGTCCCTTAAGCAAAATTGTATTTGGGCCCCCTTCCCGCGAGCGAAACGAGCGCAAAAAAATTCGCCGCAGGCAAAATTTTCTTAAATTATCAAGGTCATGCGTTTTACAAGCCCAGAAAACCCCAGAAAAATTGTAACTTGCCCCTAACATAACGCACACATGGGTCCAAAACAAAAAGCATTAATTTTTTTTTATTTATTTAATGCATTTTAAAAAGTCAACATTATTATATAAAAGTTCTAAAAATAAAAAATAATCCTCAAAATTAACAAAAAATTTAAAAAGTAACAAAATAAACATATTGTTTATAATAAAAAATATAAAAACAGTAACATATATTTTCCATACATTATATTCTACAATATTTACTTTCAAATCTACATGAAATTTACTTTTCTACTTTTCATAGCTGCAAAATTTTTAATTAATTCTGTTGTGTCCAAATTATCAGCTTCATCTCCTTCAATGGAAATTAAAGATAAATAATTTAACCGTTCCTGATGCATTGCATTTCTTAAATAATTTTTTATAATCTTTAATTTACTAAAAGATCTTTCTGTTGTTGCCGACGTTACGGGCAAAGTTAAATACAAAATTAGTGCTGTAGTAACATCTTTGAAATTACATGTTAAATTATAATATTTTATTATTAATAATTCAGCAAATTCTCTTACAGTTGTAATTTTATTTAGATGCTCTTTGAAAAAGCTGCTTGAAACAATTTGTACAAGTTGAATCGGAAAATTTGTACTTAAGTCATTGCTATAAATTTTTTGTAAATTTTCTGCAAAAGTTACAATATTTTCTTCGGTTAGCGTTAATAACTTTACAGGATTTAGAAAATAAAAATTATCAACAATTTTTTGCATTGCATTGAATCTACTTTTAATTTGGACTATACTAACGTCTAAAATTTTGAAAAATACTTTTATTCTAAAATTATCTTCGGCTTTATTAAACGTGACATAATGTTCCTGTTCGTCAAAAAAATTTTTTGGTACGGATATTCTTTTTTCTATAAAATTATCCGGAACTCCCCATTTATCAGCAGTTTTTTTAGCTTAATTTTTACATTCATTAAAAGATTCTCTCAGTTTAATTAATGCTTCAGTAGTTGTCTTTAATGCAATTGATGCTTTTTCCAAATCTATTTCTTTAGATTGTAATAATTTTGAGGTAATATTAACTTCATTTAATAATTTAAATAAAAATGTGCAAAGAAACACAAACTGGAAATTGGTCATCATGTTTTTAATTCTTTTTGCTTCATTGCGTTCTTCTTTCTTGGTGCTTTTTAATGCTATTTCTGTTAAAGCCTTTAATATGTCAACGTACCTTAGTTTAACAGCCAATAGTGATGTAACATGTCCTGACCATCTTGTGGGATTTAATCTTTTGATTGTAGTTGTTGATTCTTCTGTGAATGAAGCCAACGTTTCCCATCTATTTAAACTATAGCCAAAAAAGTTATATATGCTTCCAAGATTGACAAAAAAAGTGTCAGCTTCCTTTGAATTTTTAATGCAGTCATTTATTACCAAGTTTAGATTATGAGATGCACAATGTACATATTCGAGATTTGGTTGAATTTCTCGAATTTTTTGTTGTACACCATTATATAGACCACTCATTACATTTGCCCCGTCAAAACCTTGACCTCTACATTTGTTCAAATCTATTTTGTGCTTTTGAAGCAATTCATAAATTGTATTCTTTATACCAGTAGCTGAACGATCATTTATTACTAAGTAACCCAAAAATGTTTCTCTAATTTTAATGCTAATTGGAATGTCTTCTTAGTTTCTTTCAATATCTATATATCTATAAACATGGCTTAATTGATCTACTTTGTTAATATCTTGAGTAGTATCCATTATAATTGCATAAAATGGAGCAGATTTAATATCTTCAACCAGTTTTTTTTCCAAATATATTCCAATTGTATTAATTAGTTCGTTTTGAATTGTTGGGCTTAAGTATCTAATTTGCCCTTTTCCTTTATTTAATACTTCCTTCATTACCAAATCATACCTGGATAAGAGTTTTACTTCTTGCAAAAAAACTCCATTAAAATTATCTCCAAAATTTTCTCTATGTCCTCGAAATGGTAATGAATTTTTCGCTAGCAAAATCGTTATATTCACCAATCTTTCAAGAACTTGTCTCCAAAAGTTAGTTTCAGACCTAATTTTATCTTCAAGATCTTTGTCTATTGTATTGTTTTTCTTGCATCGTTCGTATATACAGCAAGCATTAATATGCGCACGGGAATTTTCGTGAACCGATATTTTTAATGACAGATTTTTCCAAGTCCTTATTCCTTCTGTCCAGTTACTTGACGATGAAAAGAGCCAACACGGATTACAATACACAACATCTAAACCAGCCGAATAACACAACCATGTTCTATTAATATAACCATAAGCAGTTTTCACTTTATAATAGTTTTCTGAGAATGATCTGTTGTCTTGATTTATATCTTTTGGAAAAGGACCATTTGGCTTGCATGGCTCTAAACTAATTACTAACTGTTTAATTTTATAAGTTAGTTCTGAGTTTTTTAGTGATTCAAACACTGTTTCTTTGCATAGGCATACACTTCTTTCTTCTAATTCTGAACTTTCTGTTACTAATTCTTGATCACTTTTTCTTTCTTTTTCTTCTATTTCATGTGATGTTTTGGGAATATATTCTGATTCTGACTCTGATGTCACTGATACACTCGTACTCGTAGTAGCAATTTCATTTTCAACTTGAATAACTTCATTTTCATCTTGACGAGCGAAAAAAGATGAAATTTTTGGTATTTTATTTAATCTCTCTTGGATTTCTTTTGCGCGTCTTCGTTTTGCAGCTCCGCTTGTTTTGCTATAATTTTTATCAGCCATTTTGTATGTATATGTAGTCTATTAAATAAATATTATTTTGGTCAGTTTAGTATATAATAATATAGTATATGTTGTTCTGTGATCTGTGATAGTGTAGTGATTAAAAACAGGCCAAACAGCGTAACAATAATAGCCCCCGGTTTACGGCACGCCGACAACTAGACAACTACGCAACTGTAGACTTGCACAAACTTGTGCTGTGCGGCACAGCACAGCTGTGCGCGCTAGAAAAAAGCCCGCATTTTTCAAATATTGAAAACAAAATTATTTAATAACAATTTCTGGATATTTTGTGTAAAAATTTCTAGGCATAGTAAATCTTTTTAGTATCTTTAAACGTAGGCCCCGAGGGGCCCCTTGAGTCCCCCGGGCCCTTAAGCTGTGCTTAACCGCGCTTAATGCTAGTTACGCCACTGGTTGTACAAGTATTTTTAGTAGAAGGTATGATTGGATTATACAAAATAATCGTTGTGGTTAAACTAACAAATTTTGAAAATCTATATATTTTTACATGCGTTTTATTAGCTTCACCTGTATGTTTGTTTGTATGTATGTAACTTTCTAATCTTTGAACGTGATTTTCACTTTCAACTTTGCATACCGATGACAATACAATACTGTTACGTGTTTACAGTCTTCAGTAAACACTTTGTTGATTCAAATAACTTGCAACAAGAATTTTCACTAACCACTATTTTATTAATCACTAAAATTACACTAGTAAATACTTAAAAATCACACAACTAATAATAACTTAATCTAATATAAATCCACTAGTTTTAAAACACTATATACTTTACTTTTCTTCTTAAACTTGTCAACTGTTGTCTAACCTAAAAACTGTCTCTGTATACTAGAACTGTACTGTATACTCAACTGAACGGTTTACTTCACTGAACTGAACTGTTCTGCATACTTCACTCAACTGAACTGAACTGTTCCCCCATCTGCTGGATTCACCTCTTTATATACACACTTGAAATGTACCAGAACCCTATTCCATAATATTCTGGAATCCTCCATAGTTTTCTACTATGTACTAGATGATTGTTCGTCAATTGGCTCATAGACGGCGCCACCCTACTAGTCAGGGAGTAACAGAATAACAGGTTTCCCTTCACCTTGAATAGGGACTTAATCACATCTTTCCCCGTTAGAGGGCAGCACATAACACTGCCCCCTCCTTAAGCCTGAACGTCCCGGTCAGGCAATTCAGATACCCCAGCATACTTTGCCAACCTGTCCAGGTGCACGATCTTCATCTTGGACTTCTTTCTACGTTGAATCCTATAAACAACGTCGTTGATCCGAGTGATGACAGAATACGGTCCTTTCCAAGGTGAGCGAGGCTTCGAGAATCCTTCTTCACTCCGCTGTGGGTTATACAGCCAAACTGAGTCCCCCACCTTGAATCCTGCCGAACTGGCATTGCGGTCATATCTAACCTTCATTCGGTCACCACTCCCTGTAGGTGACCTCTTGGCAGCCACATTCACACAAACCTTGCAACTGCGACATCAAGCCTCTACATCCTGACAGCTATTTATCCAGTAAAATCGTTCCCGTACTCTAGCCAAGGTCTTATTTCTGCTAAAGTGCTCTCTGGATATTCCCTCGTGCACTTCCCGAAGTACTCTTGGTACTCAGCACCTGGGTATCAGCAACCGCATGGTAACTTCTTTCCCATCCGGGCTCTCCCATGCTCTCCGTAATAGTCCATCGATAACCCTAAGGGAATCCCATTGCGCCCATAAAGCCTTCAGTCCAACACTTTTACTGGAAACGTCTCTCCATTCCGGGCGGATTCCTTTTTTTTTCACCTTCAACATTGGTCCAATTTCATCGTCGTTCAGTTGTTCTTCTCTTAGAACTTCCTTTGTCCAGTCCTTCGGAACCTCTATCTTAACTGTCTTCACTTCTGCTACATCCTGCTGCTTTACACTTTCGGCATTCACTTCCTTAGGGCTCCTCTGGCGATAGTACCTCTTGACATGCCCCAATTTGCCTCAATTATAACAGCGGATTCCCTTTGTCAGACCTCCAGCACTTCGCTGCTGCTTCGGCTCCTGTTTCGGCGGTTGCGGTTCCTGTTTCAGCTCCGGTCGCGAAGTTAATTCGTTTAGTACTTGTGCGACGATTTTCTGTATGTCTGTTAACATAACAATTAATCTCATCTTATCAGAGCTGACTTCCTCTTTCTTCGCAGTGTTTACTTCCCCAGGATTCCGTTTTCGACACTGTCGCATCATATGTCCTGGTTTGCTGCACTGATAACACTGAATCACCTTCCGTGGCTGTCCATCGCTCTGTTCTCTTTCCTGCTTCCTTGGAGCATCTGGTTTGGTCATCAACTGGCTTATCATTTTGTGCAGGTCAGCCATCAAAGATTCCATATTTGATTTTTCTAAATGGTCCTCTTCTTCTACCTTCATGGCTCGTACTCTCGGACGTGCAGTCTCTTTGTAAGCGGCTTCAACCTCGAGGGCATGGATCAAGGCTTGACTACCAGTCTTATCTCGAGATAATCTAAGGACTCGCCTGATCTCCTCATCTCTTATGCCATCAATGAAAGTACCAACTGTTAATTGTTCCTGGAATTCTTTGGGTGCATCCGGGTAAGCCAGGTATGTCAGTCGCTCAACAGCTGCTTCAAAATCTTGTAAACTTTCCCCAGCCTTTTGTGTGCGTGATTTGAGCTGAGTCCTGTATACTTGGGCGAGGTGTTGGTCGCCATATCTTAGATCTAATGCAGCCTCCAAAACTTTAAAATCCCGTTGCTGCGTTACTGGGATAGTCTGAAGCAACTCTGATTCTTGACCTCTTAATGCTAGCACCAATGCCATAGCTTTGTCTTCATTACTCCAATTGTTTGCGCATGCCGCTGCCTCAAATTGTCTTTTGTAGTAGGTTGACCAAGAAGTTTGACCATCAAAGGAAGGCGGTTGTAATCGAGGACCTGACGATAATACTAGCTGGCCTCCTTGCGCTCTTAACTGTCGTTTAAGTTGTTCTACCTCTCCCTCAACTACCCGAAATTTTCCTTCTATATCGGTAACTTTCCCTTCGACGTCAGTAACTTTTCCTTCGACACCAGTAACTTTTCCTTCGACACCAGTAACTTTTCCTTTGACATCACTTAATTCTTCTTCGACTGCAGTCACTTTTTGTTCAACTTTATCTACTTTTTCCTTGACCTCATTAGTGGCTGACAGGATAGCATCTTGTTGCACCTGTATAATTTTTCTTAATTCTTCTTGACGTCTCTCTTGTTTTTCTTTTTCTTCTTGGCGTCGTTTCTCTTGCTCTTCCTTTTCTTCTTGACGTCATTTCTCTTGCTCTTCCTTTTTTTCTTGACGTCCTTTCTCTTGCTCTTCTTTTTCTTCTTGACGTCGTTTCTCTTGTTCTTCTAGCATCATTTTGCTAAATGCAGCTAACATGTCTTGCATTTGTTTTGCAGCAGCCATGCTTCTTGTTTCCATTCAAAAACTAACAAACAACACTGACAAACAACACTAACAAGTCTTATTTAAAGTCTATGCCAGGTACAAGTAAAATATTTTCACAATATTCAGAATAGAATGTTCTATAAATTTTCTCACACTATATGGCACAAATTAGTCTTGTCTAATGTCTATATTACTTTCCAGTTCGACTCACTGCACTATCTCCAGTGGTTTCCAAATAGAACACTATGGAAGTTTGTCGAATTCTTCAGAAATTCTGTTGCAATTCCGCTTCCGACACCAATTGTTACATGTTTACAGTCTTCAGTAAACACTTTGTGGATTCAAATAACTTGCAACAAGAATTTTCACTAACCACTATTTTATTAATCACTAAAATTACACTAGTAAATACTTAAAAATCACACAACTAATAATAACTTAATCTAATATAAATTCACTACTTTTAAAACACTATGTACTTTACTTTTCTTCTTAAACTTGTCAACTCTTGTCTAACCTAAAAACTGTCTGTATACTAGAACTGTGCTGTATACTCAACTGAACGGTTTTTTTCATTGAACTGAACTGTTCTGCATACTTCACTCAACCGAACTGAACTGTTCCCCCATCTGCTGAATTCACCTCTTTATATACACACTTGAAATGTACCAGAACCCTATTCCATAATATTCTGGAATCCTCCATAGTTTTCTACTATGTACTAGATGATTGTTCGTCAATTGGCTCATAGACGGCGCCACCCTACTAGTCAGGGAGTAACAGAATAACAGGTTTCCCTTCACCTTGAACAGGGACTTAATCACATCTTTCCCCGTTAGAGGGCAGCACATAACAATACTTTGTCAACTTTGTCCCAATGTCCTCACCAGGATCATCAGGATAAAATAACATTTAAAAAATGACTAATCTATTGTCAACATTTTGCCAGAGACGCCGCAGTTAATAATATAACGTATTTGCCGTTGTATAAGGCCTTGTTAAACGCTAGTTCCAACTTTAATACATACATTATGATGTAATATTAGTTATGTACTACTAGCGGATACTTAGCGGTTTCGAAAAGCAGGATGAATGACGTGATGACTAAAAAAAAAAAACGAACTAATAAGTAAATAATAATGTTTACATATTTTAAATATTTTATTGTAAAAAGAGTGGGGTGCATTAAAAATATGGTAAAAAGCACCCCACGCTTTTTATAATAAAATATTTCAAATATGTAAACATTATTTTTTACTTTTTAGTTCGTTTTGCTATTAAAGCGTGTTTTTTAAACTATAATTTTTTTGTAAGTAAATATTAATTATTTTCTGCCAATTTTAGGTGAACGAATTATATTATTCTGATAGTGAAGCATGTAGGGAAATCTTGAAACACTTTGCTGCACCTAAAAATGTATTACACAATATATATGATCAATTAGCTAGGGAGCTAGATAAGAAATCGCTCAAATTAACCCCCAATTATAAAACTGTGATTTCTGGGAAGAAATCTATGTGGATGTGTATGTATCACGTACATTGGCCAGAGGAAATTAAGTTCTTGGCAAAAGACAAAAAAAAGAGTGTTGCATCACACAAGGCAGCTGTGATAGCATTATCTTGGTTAAAGAGTAACGGGAAGATCAATAAAGAGGGGATGCCTATTCTTTATGAAAAAGATCAAATAAAAAAATTGTCAACTAAAACTTTCCCAATACTCTCTTTGGATAAATACACCGTAGATTGCATGCAAGAGATCATCAATTTGCATCAGAATCAAATTGTACCTCACATTATAAAGAGCAAATTGGATATTGATCCGATTTCTGATCAATTCGAGGTTGAATCTAACATTATCGATGAACCAGATGATGTTAATTTAAAAAAGATAAAAAAACAGAGGTACATTGGTTTGAAGCAGTATTTGGCAAAGGAAAAAGTGGATTTACCCATAGCACCGTATAAGTAAGTATTTTAAATAAAATCAGGTATTAGTCTATAATTTGAAAACTTTATTACGTAAAAAGATACCTGTTGACATTCCTTTGGTAGCTCATTATGCTACATTCAGAAGACATCAACTGTCACATGGACACCAAATTTCCCTAACGTCTTACCATCGTCTTTGTCACGTGAAGATAAATTCATCATAACTATCTTTACTTACTGTATGACAGTTTGTAACTGCTTTTATGACGTTTTGTTCCACTGTTTGAATTATCATCAAGTGCATGATGGAAGGGGGGTTTGTATGTTTACAAACCCATTGGGCGTTATACAGGGTTTCCAGTTAGTGTTCCCTCAGGAAATTGCGTAAGAATAAAAAAAACTTCCTTAACAATACTTTAAATGTTTCATCTTTGCTACAACGTAAAATTATTTTCAATTATACAAGGTGTCACAGAAACGAGTTACACAAGAAAGTATAATTTTTTTAAATGGAACACTATATTTTTTTGGCACCAGTTAGGCCTCCGATGGTCCTGTATTACACCCTGAAATAATATTTCGCCAATCGGGTGCCGTGTTGCCAAGTTATAATTTTTTTCCTATTTGGTAATTTACAAACATTCTTTTGACTGCCGTATCTCCGCGATTTATTAATTGTTTCTTCTAAAAATGTGGACGTTATTTGATAATGATGTATATACTGAAAAACATTTTTGAAATAAATTATTATTATACCTGGAGCCAAAAATATTATTTATTTACATTTATTGATATTTAATTCATATTTTTCTCGATTTTTTGAAATTTAATACTTATAATTTTTTTACATGGATGAATAAAGCATACAATTATAAAGCATAATATAATACACTTTATTTTTATTTCAAACGGTTTTTGAGATATGATTATTTCAAATAATTTTGGCGTAAATTAAGATGCTCGTTATTTTAGCATTAAAATATGGCTTTGGTATTTTGTTTCACATTTTAAAATTTTTTTTTTTAATGAAATATCTATGAATTTTTTTACATGGATGAATAATGCATACAATTTTGATATCATACACTTTTAATAATTATGAACGGTTTTTGAGAAATATTTTTTTTTTACAATACTGAAACTAGCCTAACAATCGCTTAAAATGTCCACCATTTTGATTCATGCAAAGCTGAATTCTCTTGATAAATGAACGCCTTATATTGTATACAATTGAAACACTGACAAATCCTTTCCATAATATCTTCTCGAGTCGACTTTACAAATCCCCAAAGGAAAAATCCATTGAAGTCAGGTCGGGTGATCTAGGCGGACATGCAGTGGGACATAATTTAATAAAATAATAAATCAGATAATTTAACAGTTTATTAAAATATTGTTACGTGCTTACAAATTTTCAGTAAACACTCCGTGGGTTTAAATAACTTGCAACAAGAATTTTCACTAACCACTATTTTATTTATCACTAAAATTACACTAGTAAATACTTAACAATCACACAACTAATAATCACTTAATCTAATATAAATTCACAACTTTTAAAACACTATGTACTTTACTTTTTCCCTTAAACTTAGTCAACTCTTGTCTAACCTAAGAACTCTGTTTGTTTACTGAACTGAACTCTTCTTTATATTTCACTAAACTGTACTGTTCCCCCATCTGCTGGATTCATCTCCTTATATACACCCATAGAAATGTACCACAATTTTCTGGAATTCTACAGAGTTTTCTACCATATAATAGATGATTGTTCGTCAATTGGCTCATAGACGGCGCCACCCTACTAGTCAGGGAAGTAACTAAGCTTCTGAGGAAAACTTTGAACATGAACTTAATCACATCTTTCCTTGTTAGAGGGCAGCACATAACACTGCTCCCTCCTTAAGCCTGAACGTCCCGGTCAGGCAATTCAGATTCCCCAACATACTTCATACTTCGCCAACCTATCCAAGTGCACGATCTTCATCTTGGACTTCTTACCACGTTGAATTCGGTAAACAACGTCATTGATCCGAGTGATGACTGAATACGGTCCTTCCCAGGGTGGGTGAAGCTTCGGAGATTTTCCCTTCTTTCGCTGTGGGTTATATAGCCAAACTAGATCGCCCTCCTTGAATCCTGCTGACGTTCCCTTCCGGTCATAGCGAGCCTTCATTCTGTCACTAGCTATGCTAACTTGGTTTCGAACCAATTCGTGGACATTCCTCAGCTGTTGACTAACTTCGTCTGCGTAGTCATCCACGGACAGTGGCTTCTTATCTGGTGTACCAAACATCAAATCACATGGCAGTCTGATCTCGTGCCCAAATATTACACGAGCCGGTGTCTGTTTAGTCGTCTCATGAATGGCAGCCCTGTATGCCATTAAGAAAAATGGTATATGTCGATCCCAATCTCGCTGGTTCTTGTGAACTACCTTAGAAAGATGTTCCTTCATGGTTTTATTATGTCGTTCCACCATTCCATCTGACTGGGGATGAAGAGGGGTTGTCCGAGTCTTGTGAATGCCCAGCAACTCACAAATTTTCTGAAATACCCCCGACTCAAAGTTTCTCCCTTGATCGGAATGTAGCTCCAGGGGTACACCAAATCGGCATACAAGGTTATCCACCAAAACTCGAGCAACAGTAACTGCTTCCTGATTCGGAATGGCATAGGCTTCCGGCCATTTACTAAAATAGTCCATAGCGACCAGGATGTATTTATTCCCATCATCTGTCACTGGGAATGGGCCCGCTACATCTATAGCAATCCTCTCAAAAGGAGCTCCGACGTTATATTGCTTCATTTGGCCCCTGCTCTTCGTCTGTGGCCCTTTGGTAGCTGCACAAGCCTTGCATTTGCGGCACCAAGCTTCCACATCTTGACGGCTATTTATCCAATAAAATCGTTCCCGTACTTTAGCCAATGTCTTATTCATACCAAAATGTCCCCCGGACACTCCATCATGTATTTCCTGAAGTACTTTTGGGATCCGACAGCTGGGTATCACCAGACGCATGGTAACTTCCTTCCCATCTGGACTTTCCCATGCTCTCTTTAATAGCCCATCTATAACCTTAAGGGAGTCCCATTGTGCCCACAATGCCTTCAGCTCCACACTTTTGTCCGAAACATCCTTCCATTCCGGTCGCGTTCCTTTTTCTTTTGCCCTTAATATAGGACCAATTACGCTGTCATCCATTTGTTCTCGTCTTAGAACTTCCTTTGTCCAATCATCTGGAACATCTACCTGAACTGTGTTTACTATTACCGTGCCCTGTGCTTTTTCAACCCGATAGCAGTGCTTGCAGTCATCTTTGCACGGTCTTCTTGACAGAGCATCTGCATTTTTATGAGACTTTCCAGGTCGGTGTTCGATTGTGAGGTCATATTGCTGTAGTCTTTCTATCCAGCGAGCCAGTTGACCTTCTGGGGTTTTCAGCTGCAGTAGCCATTTTAATGCAGCATGGTCGGTTCTGATTTTGAAATGTTGACCATAGAGGTACTTGTGAAAATGGTCCACGGACTTAACAATGGCCAATAGTTCCTTCCTTGTTACACAATAATTCCTCTCTGGTTTGGACAGTACCTTACTGAAATACTCGATTACTTTTTCCTCTCCATTTTGGACTTGAGATAGTACACATCCAATTGCGGAGTTGCTAGCATCCGTGTCAAGAATATAGAGGCCCTTTTGTTGGGGATATGCTAGCACAGGACTACTGCATAACGCTGCTTTCAGCTTCTTCCATGATGTTTCACACTCTGGTGTCCACTGATATTTAACTTTCTCCTCCGTTAGCTGGTGTAGTGGCTTTGCTATATCCGCAAATCCTTCCACAAAACGTCTATAGTAAGTGCAGAGGCCAAGAAAGCTTTGTAATTCATGTACATTTGAAGGTCTTGGCCAATCACGCACAGCAGAGATCTTGTCCGGGTCTGTCTGTATTCCCTCCGAAGATACGACATGTCCAAGGAATTTCACTTCTTTTTGGAATAGTAGACACTTCTTTGGATTCAACTTTAGGTGTGCATTTCTGATTCTCCCAAATACTTCTTGAAGATTTTCCAAATGTTCCCTGAAGTTTCGTCCCATAACCATTACGTCATCAAGATAAACTAAGCACGTCTTCCAAGTTAGTCCTCGGAGTACAAATTCCATCAATCTTTCAAAAGTAGCTGGCGCATTGCAAAGTCCAAAAGGCATCACGGTGAATTGATATAAACCACTACCTGTTGAGAAGGCAGTCTTTTCCTTGTCGTCAGGGTGAAGTCCCACCTGCCAATACCCACTTCGAAGGTCTAGAGTTGAAAACCATCGTGACCCTGCCAGCGTACTTAATGTATCGTCAATTCGTGGTAGTGGATAGCTGTCTTTCTTCGTAATATCATTCAGCTTCCGGTAGTCGACACAAAATCTCAAAGTCCCGTCCTTCTTGGCAACTAAAACTACCGGTGATGACCAGGGACTGGTTGATTCCTCAATTACTCCATCTTGTAGCATCTTTTGAACCATCGCAGCAGCTTCCTCCTGTTTAGCTAGTGGCAACCTCCTAGGTTGTTGGCGGATTGCGGCTGAATCACCAGTGTCTATCCGATGCTGTACTATATCAGTTTTCGTGAGGATGTCTGTGTTTTTGGCAAATACCGCACTTTCTTTCTCCAAAAACTTGATTGCCTCTCTACGTTCATCCTCAGATAGGTGTTCAAACTGGGAACTCAACAAAGTCACAACTTCCCTGTCTACACTGGTTGGCGAACATTTCTCCCCTTGTTCCTCGCACCTTGCTATCCACTGGACTGGTTCGTAGGATCCTATTGCCTCGCCTTCCTTGAAAGTTACCGAGTGGGAATTTAAATTAGCCACTCTAATTGGAATTTTGTCTTTTGTCCGGGTCAGAGTTCTTGCTAAGATTACGTTTTCTGTCTTAATAGAATCATCTTTTTCAACAAGGCCAACACGGTATCCACCAGAGTTTCCTTCCAGAATGGCCTCAATTATTTGTTCTGAACGGGCAGGAATCTTGATTGTCTGAGCCGTCAGTAGCCTCACTTTTTGAAATCGGTCATTTGCTGTTGACAAAATAAATTCTTCATTTCCAATCTTTAGAACTCGTTCTACCACGTCAAGTACAAATTGATCTTGTACTCCCATAACATCCAGCCCCAAAATGAAATCATCCGTGATGTCAGCCACAATAACCCTATGACTAAAGCACAGGCGTCCAAACTGCAGATCTAGGTCAACTTCTCCATGAACCCTTACCCTGTCTCCTGTGGCTGTTCGAACGACCAATCCATTTTGGCTTTTATCAACTTTTATTCCTGATAAAAATCCGGGTCGCACTATTGATGACGTGGCACCTGTGTCGATAGTGAAGATACATCTCCGTTTGTTTACATAGCCATCCAACAGCAGACTACTCGGGACTCTTCTAATCTGGGAAACCCGTATCTCTCTGGGGGCACCGTGTTCACCAGCCAGCACAGCCCCCAAGGTGCTGGCTATCTTTAGTTTTCCTGCGGCTCTTCAGTCGTTGCGGCATTTACTCTCTCAGGGCTCCGCTGCTGACAGTTTCGCTTAATATGCCCTGTTTTGCCGCACTTATAACAACGAATCAACTTCCTTGGCTGTTCATCGCTCTGTTCTCTTTCCTGCTTCCTTGGAGCATCTGGTTTTGTCATCAACTGGCTTATCATTTTGTGCATGTCAGCCATCAAAGATTCCATATTTGATTTTTCTAAATGATCCTCTTCTTCTACCTTCATGGCTCGTACTCTCGGACGTGCAGTCTCTTTGTAAGCGGCTTCAACCTCGAGGGCATGGATCAAGGCTTCACTACTAGTCTTATCTCGACATAATCTAAGGACTCGCCTGATCTCCTCGTCTCTTATGCCATCAATGAAAGTACCAACCGTTAATTGTTCCTGGAATTCTTTGGGCGCATCCGGGTAAGCCAGGTATGTCAGTCGCTCAACAGCTGCTTCAAAATCTTGTAAACTTTCCCCAGCCTTTTGTGTGCGTGATTTGAGCTGAGTCCGGTATACTTGGGCGAGGTGTTGGTCGCCATACCTTAGATCTAATGCAGCCTCCAAAACTTTAAAATCCCTTTGCTGCGTCACTGGGATGGTCTGAAGCAACTCTGAGGCTTGACCTCTTAATGCTAGCACCAATGCCATAGCTTTGTCTTCGTTACTCCAATTGTTTGCGTATGCCGCTGCCTCAAATTGTCTTTTATAGGTTGACCAAGAAGTTTGACCATCAAAGGAAGGCGGTTGTAATCGAGGACCTGATGATGATAATACCAGCTGGCCTCCTTGTTCTCTTAACAGTCACTTAAGTCGCTCTACTTCTCCTTCAACTGCACGAAATTTTCCTTTGACTTCAGTTACTTCCTCTTCAACCTTAGTAACTTTTACTTCAACGCCAGTAACTTTTTCTTCGACACCAGTAACTTTTTCTTCGACACCAGTAACTTTTTCTTCAACGTCGGTAACTTTTCCCTTAATGTCACTAATTTCTCCTTCGACGTTACCAACTTTTTGTTCAACTTTATCTACTTTTTCCTTGACTTCATTAGTGGCTGACAGGATAGCATCTTGTTGCACCTGTATAATTTTTCTCAATTCTTCCTTTTCTTCTTGTCGTTTTCTTTCTTGTTCTTCCCTTTCTTCTTGACGTCTTCTTTCTTTTTCTTCTTCACGTCTCGCCTGTTCTTCTTTCTCTTCTAGACGTCGTTTTTCTTGTTCTTCTTTATCTTCTTGACGTCGTTTCTCTTGTTCTTCTTTATCTTCTTGACGTCGTTTCTCTTGTTCTTCTTTATCTTCTTGACGTCGTTTCTCTTGTTCTTCTAGCATCATTTTGCTAAATGCAGCTAACATGTCTTGCATTTGTTTTTCAGCGGCCATGCTTCTTGTTTCCATTCAAAAACTAACAAACAACACTAACAAGTTTTATTTAAAGTCTATGCCAGGTACAAGTAGAATGTTCTATAAATTTTCTCACACTATATGGCACAAATTAGTCTTGTCTAATGTCTATATTACTTTCCAGTTCGACTCACTTCACTATCTCCAGTGGTTTCCAAATAGAACACTATGGAACTTCGTCGAATTCTTCAGAAATTCTGTTGCAATTCCGCTTCCGACACCAATTGTTACGTGCTTACAAATTTTCAGTAAACACTCCGTGGGTTTAAATAACTTGCAACAAGAATTTTCACTAACCACTATTTTATTTATCACTAAAATTACACTAGTAAATACTTAACAATCACACAACTAATAATCACTTAATCTAATATAAATTCACAACTTTTAAAACACTATGTACTTTACTTTTTCCCTTAAACTTAGTCAACTCTTGTCTAACCTAAGAACTCTGTTTGTTTACTGAACTGAACTCTTCTTTATATTTCACTAAACTGTACTGTTCCCCCATCTGCTGGATTCATCTCCTTATATACACCCATAGAAATGTACCACAATTTTCTGGAATTCTACAGAGTTTTCTACCATATAATAGATGATTGTTCGTCAATTGGCTCATAGACGGCGCCACCCTACTAGTCAGGGAAGTAACTAAGCTTCTGAGGAAAACTTTGAACATGAACTTAATCACATCTTTCCTTGTTAGAGGGCAGCACATAACAATATCATACCTCTTTTTCCTATGCACCTTTCAGGAATCTGGTTACTAATGGCCTGACGAACATTTCTACTAAAATGTGGTGGTGCACCATCAAGTTGTAATCAATATTATTTGTAATGTAATCAGGAACATGCTTGATCATTTGTGGAAACGTATTTTGCATAAAATAGTGCATTTTGTAAGTCGGGCAGGATTATGAATGTTTTCTAACCTAACGAGACGATGCCCCCCCCCATTTTTGAGGATGCTGAGCACATTGATGATGTCGAGACCCCCTCCTTGACCCCTGCTAACCCCCAAACGGCCAGAAACCATCCCCGAAAGGGGTAAACCGCGGATAGGCCGTCTTCTCTCAGCTAAACCCGTGTTACCGCCTGTTTTCGAGTATTCTGAGCACGATGGTGATGGGGTCGAGGAAGGGTCTCGATATCACCATCGTGCTCAACATCCTCGAAAATGGGGGCAAAACAGGCTTGGCTGATAGGAGACGACGGATACGCGGTTTACTTCTTTCGGGAGTGGTTTTTGGTCGTTTGGGGGTGGGATGACATCGAAGAGAGATTTAACCACCGCCATTGTATTCAGCGTCCTCGAAAACGGGGGGGGGGGGAAGACATGGTCTCGTTAGGTTAGAAAATATTCATATTTTTCGAGGTTCTATCCGACTCACAGAATGCACTAAAATTTCAAGGAGACTGCTTTTCCCCAAACATTTAAAGTTCACTTGTGCTGGTAATGATTTTTCTGTACAACATGAGAGTTTTCTGTGTCATAATAATGGAAATTGTACCTATTCACAAATCCATTGCAATGAAACGTTGATTCATCCGTGAACAATTTTTCAAATATTTGAAAAATTCTTCATTTCCTCCAATTCAGATTTAAGCCCACTGGCAAAAATTTAATCTACGATTTAAATCTACATCCAAAATCACTTGATGCAGCTGTACTTGATAGGGGTGAAACTTATTTTTACGAAGACATAGGGAAAGATTGAATTTACTGACCTCTAAATCCCTACTTAATTCTCGAACACTTGCCGTAGGAATTTTGATTACCGCTAAAGTTATTGCCAGCTCATTTTCTTCACTTAATACATTTCATTGTTTCGCCTTGTTTTCATATGCAACACTTCCAGTATGTTTAAAACGTTTTGATAGTAGGTTCTAAACTAGCGAACTAAGACATGTTGTTAACCTGTTTTTCATTTACAACATTTACGTGCTGCAGTTAAATATTACAGCTTCCTATTTAACTTTTATAGGAAGAAATTATATATTCATCTTTTTTTAGGGAAAGTTTTATAAAGCTGTTAAAAGAAAATCAGGTGGTTATCGTTAAAGGAGAACCTGGTTGTGGGAAGAGTACTAGAATTCCTCAGTATGTGCTAGAAGCTTGGGCAAAGGAGGATGGACTGCTGGGATATCCAGGTCGTATAGCTGTTACACAACCAAGAAGAATTGCAGCAATATCACTGGCGGAGAGAGTTTCTAGCGAAAGAGACGAAGCTGTGAGTATAGAGTAATAAAGTTATTAATTTACATTTAAAGAAAATATATTTATATTTAATTTACGCCTCACGATACGATAATTTTGACATGGCCAGCATCAGATATCAACGAAGAAAGAAGCGTTTTTAACATTGACAATACAAAGATTACTTTTATACCTAGGCATAGTTATGTCAATGCATATGGAGTATTTCTGTAATTAAAGTATATTATATGATCTCAATTGGGATAGGATAACAACTAAAACTCAGCTTACAATCAGCATCTTCTTTATAGGACATAGACAGTGATAGAAATGTGAAAATGTTTTAAATGTTTTAAAATTTATATACTACAATTCAGTGCTTCCCTGCACATAATAAACGAAATAAAAACTTCATGTGCTCATTATAAACGCCGTTGAACGTTGAACCATTTGGTATGGTGTCATCAAACAAAAACCACGTACAAAAACCTATAAAGGTAAGCGACTCAATTTGCGGACGAAGTAGTATAGAACCATACTTAAAATTCGTATGTATTAGAGTGTCCATATTAATAATACTAGACCATAATGCGCTGTTAAAATTGAATGACTGAGTTACTGATCTAAATAGTTCAAGTGCATTCCTGAGGCTAGCTTAACGGTATTTTAATGAGATCGTAAAGTTTTTATTGCCTTCTTTATCTGCACCGTAAATCTGCAGGTTTCTATACACAACTTGACAAATCAGTTCTTTGGAAGCGTTATCAAATTTTGGTCTAATTCTTTTCCTTTTAACACAATGGTCAACTACATCCCCGCTTCAATAACTATAAATTGTAAAACGGCTAATTTTAGTTAGTTCACAAATCCTCTTCACGATTTGGTTATCTGATGAACCACTATTTTTACCTTTTAGACAGGTATAAATATTCAAAATAATCATTTGAATTTGAATCTGCAAATCTTCACAAATTCCGCTTGTATATGCGCTAAATACTACTATAGTATCGAAAGCTCTCCAAAATGCCATATTAAACAACTAATTACAAACTAACATACTAAAGACACTAATTAAACAAATAAATTTTACAAATTTTCACTGGTATAAATAATTTATAGCGCTGCCTAGTACCGCACTGCTTCGTACAAATCGTACAACAATGTAATATATTACTATATAAACACTCTTGCTGCCCCCGTTTATTTCAATTATCGTACGTCACCTACCTGTTAGTCAACATAAAAATAAATGTGCTCACGCGGATTCGCAATGAAACAATTACTTTATATACCACTACCCAAAAGATATGTACACCTATTTAGAATACATTACAGCCAAAAATGCTTCAACTTCAGCAGTGATAAATCAAATGTGCTAGGCTTCTAGTCCCGCCCACATATTTACGTTGTCTGTACAATTCTGTTATTTATTTCAATGCGAACTGCTAATATATTGATAATGCCCCATAATTCCATTAATCAGTTTAAATATAAATATAATATCAGTGTGAACTCTACGTTCTTCTAAGGTGTTTAAATTGAGCAAAGTCAAAATGTTTGTATAATTGTGATTGATTATTTGTTTATTGAGCCTAAACAAAACCTCAAAAATTTATGCTGTATTCTTTCTAGGGTTTTTACATGCACCATATTATACAGGTGACCATATCATTGAGGCATACTCAGTTTGTGATCTAACCAAGGCATAATAAAAGTTTTTATAGAATTAACGGAAAACTTATTATTATTACGTAAGAGAAAGTTTAACATTTTAGATGCTTTAATGGATATATTGGTAATATGATCAACAAAGTTTAATTGCTCATCAAAAGTGACACCAAGATCTTTTATAGACGACACTGAATTAATAATGACGCTGTCTATGTTATACGAAGTATTAAATTTTTTATTTATTTTGAAAAAGCTGATGTGGTAACATTTGTTTGTATTTAGAGATAGCTTATTCATTTTGCATTAATTTATCAAACCATCGAAATCTCCCTGTAAAAATTCCTGATCTTCGTCGATATTAATACTTCTATATAATTTTAGATCATCAGCAAATAATAATAAAAAATCACAGTCTTTTATATGTAACGAGATATCATTAATAAATAAATTAAACAAGAGTGGTGCACAGTGTGACCCTTGCGGCACTCCTGATAAAACCTCTATTTGCTTAGATTTATTGCTCCCAATTTTTACTCATTGTTTACGGCCTATTAGAAAACTTCTTAACCATGATAAAGTTAGGTCGTTAAAACTTAGGTTATCCAATTATGTAACAGTAAACTATGATTCATTCTATCAAATGCTTTGGAAACATCTGTGTATATTGCATCGACTTGCTCTCTATTTTTCAAGGCATTCAACAAATATATACCTCATAGACTAACAGGTTTGTGACGGTTGATCTACTACGAAAGAAATCATATATCATAATTGAATAATTGATCATAGACAAGGCTGTCAAACATTTTCGGAATAGAGGATTGAATACATACACTCCTGTAATTTTCAATATTGCTTCTACCATCTGATTTAAAAATTGGTACAACAAAGCTGTCCTTCCACAATTCAGAAAAAATACCTGTTTCTAAGGACCTTTTAAAGAGAATATGTAGGAGCTTAGATAAAGTACAGACGCACATTTTCAGTAATGTATTAGGAATACCATCAGGTCCTGCCGTGGACGTCCGTTGGCTTGATAGATGTTGTGGAAGGTCCCCCTGAACCACTCGGTACCCTTAGTTTAGCTAGGGGATAAAATTGTCTGTCGATTGTTTTTCACAACTGTTTATGGGTCCAGTTAGCAGGAAAAATAGTTGACAGACATTTTCCTCCATAATTCCGAAAATTAGGTGGAAAAACATAAAATTTTGTAATTTTCCCAATTTTCAGTCGCTCAAAAAAAATTCTTGTGAATAGTTTTGTCTGCCGATTGGATTTTGGTACTTTTTCCATCTGGAAAAACAGGTTGGAAAAGGTTTTGAAGGGTCTTCCATCTCGGCCAGGAAAATTTTAAAAAATTCGGTCATTTGCCCATAATTTTGGACCTTGTGGACCGAATGCAAAAAAAAATTTAGCACTGGGTTTCTGATGAGTCCTGGAATGTAATTTTTTAGTCGATGGACAGGTTTCACATTTCATTTATTCGGAGTGACCTTCTCGGGGTCATAAATTATGATCACGACCAATAGCTAAACTAAGGGTACCGAGTGGTTCAGGGGAACCTTCCGCGCCATCTATCAAGCCGACGGACGTCCGCGGCATCTCGGAGTTTTTAACATTACAGCTCCCTAGCTATTACATGTAATGAGGTTATTGTTAGATATTGTATTATTGGGAATATCACAACTTTCCCCTGAATACACTGTGGAAAAAAGCTCACAAAAAGATCTACAACTTCCTCTGCTTTATTTGTAGTGAATCCATTTAAATACATTTCCCCAGGTGACTCAAAGGAAGATCTTTGTTCATTTGAACATTTCTCAAATAATTACTGTAACAAATTTTAGAAAGGTTTTTGCAACTTGATCTCAGTTGCGAGAATAAAAAATAATATAGTTTGCATTTCTAAAATCATAATAAAAGTCCTCATATCTAAGACATGTATCAGTGGAATGAAGATTCTCTATAACAAATTTATATGCGGAATGATGGATAGAGGCTGGCAAAAGCAAGTCTTCTGCCAACGATATATTTATATTATTATCTTGCGAGAACAATAAGTCTAAAAATACATTTCTTCTGTCTCAATTGAGATTGGTTAGAATTTAATTTAATTTACTACACATACTATATATTTTTAGTATGCTCTTCTAAATGTACAAATAATTAGGGCATTATTTCCAATGTGATAAACAATGGTACATACAATATTTAAAGTAAGGGACACCTGCAGTAATTGTGTAATGAAAACTTTTAGGATATAACTAAAGGTACCGAAGTATGACTGTAAATAAGCAAAAATAAACAGCATAATATCTATTTGCTTACCCTCCTAATGGCAAAAGTTGTGCTAGATAACTTTTTGCACAATCATAACGATATACTTATCTCATTTTAAATTGTCGTCAATAGTTATACCTGATAATTTAATGGTATTTACTCTAGTGTTAGTCCAGCAAAGGCGATCAGGAAACTTTTTGTTCTATTTTTGTTCCCTTTTAGTTTTTAGGGTTCAATCATCCACAGACAATGTGCATTTAATAAAATGCAGATTGTAGATAATGAAAAATTTAACCTTGAGGAACTTCATGAGTTTCTATTATCCATCGAAGCAAATTATCTTTTGTTGCCAAGATATGATCTAAATAAGGATAACAGTAATTCCTGTATATCAGAGCATTGAAGATTCTGAATAAATTTTTAGGGTCTTATTTAGAATAATGTCCTGATAGAGTTTAGCATTAGCTATTCCACGATTTGACCAGGATACATACGCACATAGTCAACAAATAACCATTATTTATGATTCAGTTAAACTCAAACTAAGGAAAGATAACGATTAGCCGTGTTGTCTCACAACTCTCGCACTACTGCTATCAAGCTTATTGCTACCATCTTGGCATTTCCTGGAAACACAAAAAGCTTTACTTTGATCACATAGTTCAATAGAAACTTGGATGCCGATTGCTTCAACTCCAAGGTACTAACTGGTTTAAATGTAATATTTTTTTTAGGTTGGCGACATTGTCGGTTATCAGGTCCGCTTGAAATCCAATTTTAGGCCTACAACGGGCCGAATTCTCTACTGTACCACAGGCATACTTCTGAGGCATTTGATATCCGATCCAAACCTCTCTACATTCAGTCATATTATTCTCGATGAGGCACACGAACGTGATGTAAATACAGATTTACTCATGAACCTGTTACGAAATGCTATTAAAACTAACAAACAACTAAAATTGATAGTCATGAGTGCAACAATAGATACAGATATGTTCAGCGAGTATTACGAAGGAGCGCCGATTATGGAAATTCCCGGATTTACTTACCCAGTTACAGAAGTAAGCATATTGTCTTGAATGTGCCCAAACAATAATTTCCTTAACAGATATTTTATAGAGTCTGTTCCAATTTTTGTTACATTTATATCCTTATTATTACAAGTTTTTTAGCATTTTGTGGATTCCCTCAAAAAGCTTGATTTAAGTAAAACCCACAAGATGTGTGATGGTGCAGCGCCTACAGTCATCCATGAGGATGTTGCGAACGTTCTTCAATATATCCATGAATATAAGAAGGAAGGTGCAATCCTTTGTTTCCTACCGGGTTGGGAGGATATAAGCAAAATTCAAAGAATGATTCCTGCAAAACAAGATATTGCCGTATATTGTTTACATTCCAGGTATGCAAATATAACGTCCTGTCAAACTCAACAATACAAATGAGCCATAGTGCATGTTGATTGATTGGAAAATGAGAGGGGCTGCACTTACGAAAAACATAAATTATATACATTACCCATTGATGTTGCCAGTATCAGAGCTGGGGATCGAACCCAGTACATGCCAAACAATTGATCAAACATGCTTGTAACACAAGGCGCTCTATATTGATGAGCTACTGTGGCCCAGTCAATAAATTATATTAGAAAGAGAATATTAATATTTATTTTTTATTTAAGTATGTGATTTTTTGTCTTTCAAATTATAAAGTCTTTCAAATTATAATGTTCCCAGCTAAAATTTTTTTCGAACTTTTGATAGCTCATTGGTTGATTAGATTGACTTTCTAATCATACTGAATTTGCAGACTTCAAGATTCCGAGCAGTGGAAAATATTTTCGAGGCCTCCGCCAGGAGTTAGAAAAATTATTTTAGCTACCAATATAGCAGAGACTTCTGTAACTATTGATGATGTCGTTTATGTTGTTGATACGGGTATACACAAGGAGAAGAGATTTGATGTTGAAAAAGGTAAAAATTGATATTACTGCATTAACCAGTATAAATCACTGACATTCCTTTATAAAACAATTTAGGTGTGAACTGTATTGATAATCACTGGATTTCTAAAGCTAGCGCTAGTCAGAGGAAGGGCAGGGCTGGCCGCTGCCAACCAGGGGAATGCTTCCACCTCTACCCGCGCTCCAAATATGAATCGTTTTTGGAATATTCGCTGCCAGAAATCTTGCGAACATCCCTCACTAAGATTGTTTTAGACTCGAAGGTCTTCAGCAACAATATGAATGCTGTGGAATTCATGCGAAAACTTCCCACTCCACCAGAAGACAATGCTACATTAATGGCTGTTGATGAGTTGAAAGATTTAGAGTTGCTAGATAATAAGGAAAACCTAACAACCCTAGGCAAGACATTGGCGAATTTCCAGTTAGAACCAAAGTTGTCCAAAGCGATGGTAAATGCTGTTGTTTTTAAATGTGTCACACCCATAGTCGATATTGTTACGCTCTTTTCTGCTGAAACTGAGTTATTCGTCTCAGGGTTGTTGAAGAAAGAAGACGTTAAAAGTATCAAAACACAATTTTGTAGGGACAGTGACCATTTAGCCATGATGAGGATTTTTGAAAAATGGTTGGAATTGACAGAAGAAGGAGACAGCTATCAGTTGAAAAGTTTCTGTCATAAAGCTAATTTGGTGCCACATAAGATGATAACAATTGGACGTAAGTAAATAGCAATAATAGTCTGGTATTTTTTATAGTAAGGTTGGGGTCTAGTAGAATGAAAAATTTCATTATCCAAAAAAGAATAATTACATTAATGTTTGGTCTAACATATAGAGTCCTCCAGGCAAATATTGAAAAATAAACAAATATTAACTGTCACAAGTATATATCTATTAAAATTGTTATGCTACATTCACTCTCAAAAAACAACCCTGTCACCGTCAGTGATATACATACATACCCCACACGTAACAGAAATAATATTGCTATTCGTAGCTTTAAACGTAGCTACTACAAAAGTTTCCCATTTTAAAATGGCGTAACTGAAGAAAAAATCGAGATTTTTTAATAAAATTAAAACCTAGTTTATATTTTCTTCTTTGTTCTGACAAAAACTGTGATATGGTGACAAGTTGATGACCCTGTCACAATAAGGTAAAACGGGTACTAGTCCGCTGCACGCTTTCCGGTCATATGGAAAATTGCATTTCCACTAAAACAAAATTTTATTGTTTTTCTGATATTAAAACGCTTGCTCTTTTATTGAAAGAAAATTAAAACAAGCTTAACGTCTTAGTAATTATAGGCATGCAATTCGCAGGGTTCCAAAGGGCTCGAACAGACACATGAACTTGTAATAAAAAAATATAATTTTCCGTAAAATCCTTATAAAAAAATTGGCGTGCAGCCCTCGTTGACCCAAAAGTGGAAAGTTCTGAGAAGTCCTGCGAAAATTTCATTGTTATAATGCATTGCTGTAAAAAAAAGTGACATGCAGATTCGGAAGTCTGAACAGAGGCATGCATCGAAAAGGTTGAAAAAAAAGTAAAATTTTTTGTGATTTTATTTTGCATGCCTTTGCATTTCACAAAATAATGTTGTTTTAAGCTCAAATAAAAAATGGTATGCATATTGTTGGAACCCAACATTGAAAAAAATGGGAAAAATTTATCCAAAAATTAATGAAGTGGGTATAAAAATTACAACAAAAGTACCGTAATATCATTCAGAATGCCATTTCTTATTTAATAATGTAGTTATTAGTATTAGTATTAGGAAAAGTAATGAAAACTTTGAAGCATTGCAGATTTAATATGATTTTTTTCCAAAATATGTACTTCTTTAAAATTCTCCTCGATGGACATAGAGGTTGACATGCTATTTTCTGGTTGAGTCCAAAAAAGTACTTTATTATTAAATAACAAATGGCATGCTGAATGATATCATGGAACCTTTGTTGTAAATTTTATACTGACTTAATTAATTTTTTAATACTTTTTCCACATTCTTTTTCAATGTTGGGTTGCAGTAATATGCATGCCATTTTTTATTTGAGCTTAAAACAACATTATTTTGCAAAATACAAAAAGGCATGCTAAATAAATTAACAAAAATTTTCCTTTTTTTGCAACTTTTCTTATTATTTATGAAGTGATGGACTTCTTCGGCATGCATGCCATTTAAATTTTAAGGACATTTTAAACTATAACATTTACATTCAACTTAATTTGCTGTTGTCTAAAATCACATCAAATCGTTTGAAATTTTCGCAGGACTTTTCATAAATTTTCCATTTTTGGGCCAACAAAGGCTGCATGCCAATTTTTTTATAAGGGTTTTACGACACAAAATTTAATTCTTTTCGTCGGCATGCAGCGAGAGAACGCGGAAAATTATATTTTTTTATTACAAGTTCACGTGTCCATTCGAGTCCTTTAGAACCGTGAGGACCACATGACTATAATCACTAAGACATTAAATTTGATTTAACTTTCTTTTAATAAAAGGGCAAGCGTTTTAATATCAGAGAAAAATACTAAAATTTCGTTTTAGTGGTAATGCAATCTTCCATATGACCGGAATGCGTGCAACGGACTAGTACCCGCTTTTCTTTGTTGTCACTCCTCCAAAAGGCATGCTGTAAGAAATTGGAGACAATCAACTGTCACCATCCCCCAGTCTAATTGCAATATCTTACAAGTATTTTCCTACATCCCAGGGTGGGCAACGCACTTTTTGAAAACAAGTTTCGCAAATTCTAATCAAATATTGTTTTCTACAAAACTTCTTCGTTTGGTCTTGGTAGTCTCGGCCTTGTAAGGTCAGATGATCTAGCTTGCTATTTTGTGGGTCAATTTCTTCGAGTCTACTGATTCAGAACTGTATTGTATCAGAGCATATATTTTATAAAGCATTAAACTTTAAATCAAAGCAAACTTCACGATTTTGTTGAAATAAGTCCTCTTTTTTCAATTATCTTAAAAATCTATTTCATTAAACTAAAAAATCATGAAAATTGTTGGTCACTTCCTAAGATTGATTTTAGTATCCCACCAAGTGATTTGCATAGTGAAACTTACCAATGAGGGGTTTGAAGCTCAGGGGTATGCTGACGACATAGTCATCATATCAAGAGGAAAGTTTAATAACGTAGTTAGGGACCATCTACAAAGGGCACTGAATATGGTCAAGAAATAGACCGATCAAGAGGGGCTGAGATAAGCCCCTCAAAGACCAATATCGTTCCATTTTCTAGAAGGAGAAACCTGGAGGAATTGGGTCCTCTGGTTCTTCAAGGTACAATACTGGGGATGTCGGAGGAGGTAAAGTATCTTGGAGTTATCATAGACTCTAAACTTACCTGGAACCAACATCTAGAAGGGTAACACATAAATCGGTGGCCACATTGGCCACATGTAGACGATTATATGGCAAAACATGGGGGCTCAAGCCTGGTATGGTGCACTGGCTCTATACCAGTGTAATAAGACCCTCCATTACATACACTGCCTTAGTTTGGTGGCTTAAAGCCACTCAAACAACTGCAGCCAACAAGCTAAGCCGGGTACAGAGACTGGCTTGCTTGGGAATCACGGGTACCATGAAAAGCACCCCCACAGCAGCCATGGAGACCTTATTGGACCTCCCCCCACTCAGCGTAGTGATTCAGGGAGAGGCAAGAATGGGGACATACAGAGTACAAAACTCACGTGACTTGGCTCTCCACACAGGGGAATCAGAACATATGAGGATAATCAACATTGTAGTAGATTCTCTATTGAGCATGAGGTCAGACTACATGGTCCCAAAAATCACATTTAACAAGCCCTTCAGTATCTCTATTGGAGAGAGAGGGGATTGGTCAATAGGAGCTCCTGAGTTATTACGCAAAGGCCTGGCCTGGTATACTGACGGGTCCAGGATAGAATCAGGAGCTGGAGCGGGAATACATGGAGTGAGACCGAGGGCAAGTATAAGCCTTTCTCTTGGACTTCACGCCACTGTATTTCAAACTGAAATTCTGGCTATACTTGAGTTTATACATGAGAATGTCAAATGACGACATGTGAACCAGCAGATCTGCATCGCATCTGACAGTCAGGCGGCACTAAAGGCATTAGCCTCTAGTAAAGTGTCTTCCAGACTGGTGTGGGACTGCTATAAAGAGCTCGAAGTTCTGGGTGAGCAGAACAGAGTTAAACTACTCTGGGTGCCGGGACATACCAGAATAGATGGCAACGAAAAAGCTAATGAACTTGCTAGACAAGGAGCAGCTAACACATTCTATGGCCCAGAGCCCGTGCTGGGCATTACCAAATGCTCAGCTAGAGGGGCAATTAAAGACTGGGTCAGGAATAAACACAATCATTACTGGAGGAACATACCAGGTAATCGACATGGGAAAACACTTTTTGAAGGACCATGCCCAAAACAAACTGCAGAACTGCTCTCAAAGAACAGGTTACAGTTGAAAATTGTAACAGGCCTTTTGACGGGACATTTTCCTGTTAAGAAACACCTGCACAGAATTGGCAAGTTCGATGGCGATCTTGACTGCAGATTATGTGGCAAGGTACCAGAGACAGTAGACCATATTATATATGAATGTGAGGCAATGGCCCGCAGAAGATATAATGTTTACGGGCAAACACAAACAGACCTGCAAAGCGTTAAAACTCGCCCATTCTCAGACTTGTATCACCTCATCAGTGACACAGGAGTATTAAAATGGGCAGTGTAAATCGGAACAGGGAGTGCACAATAAGCCCAAGAGGCTGCAGTGCCCTCGGAGTGTTACAGACGACCCTGAGGAGGGGTTTTAGTCAGCATGTGTCTGACACTGACCCAGCTACTGCTCTAAACATCCCTACAAATTTGAACATATCAGTAATACTCACAAAAATACCTTTAATGGGAACATTTGGATGAAATAATGTACTTTTAACATATTAAAAGTCCCCATCCGTAGACGCCGGCGGGGAGTGGGGGGAAAGGTAAATAAAATCGGTTTTTCACAAGAAACTCGGAAAGTATCAATTTTACTGTAAAGCATGTGCACCCGGAAATTATAGGTAATAAAAATCCGCACATTTTCATTTTTTTTTAACTTCGTACGATCTACTGGAGCCGATAGATTTTTTTTAAATTTTGACGGTTTTGCGACGCAACGAAAACGCGCGCGTTTTTCGCTAAAATCTTGAAAATGATTATTCGGATCGCAAAATCTTTCAAATGAAAATTGTAGAGAATTCGATTGCGAACAATTTCCTTTTATCTTTCATTTCCATTTGATCAATACTAGCAGAGATATGAATTTTTAAACGTCTTTATAGCGCGTTATCAGAACACTTGTTTCATGATAAAATCGATAAAAACTCGAAAACGATAGCTTGTACGCATATAGCGTATCTAATGAAAGTTAAAGAGAATGAAATTTTGAATGTGTTGGTGTATGTACAAAATCGTTTTGATAACGAGTGATGATGGAGATAAAAGGGGAAACATGAAAAATTGTCATTTTCAAGTGCATTTTAACAAATAGCTATTTTTTGATTGGCTTTAGACAATATTGACACTAAAGGTTTTTTGAAGAGAATTAAATTATCTGTAAAATGAGCTCCAAGTGACCTTTTTACGATTAATGGTTCACGAGTTACAGCTGTTTAAAGCTGTGAGCAAAAATTTCTTTTTTATTATAAATTAAGATTTTCCCACAAGAACTGTGCATAACAATTTTTTAAAAATTGGTTTTGACCTATTTTTTATTAGTTTATATACATATGAAGGTAATGCAATAGCATAAGTCGTCCGCAAGGTATATTTTCTTAAAAAAAAAATATTGCCTGCTCCCAAAATTTCAGCCAGCTGTGAATTATTTCATCCAAATCGACAAATTTCCTCCCATTTTATTGGTCTATAAGGATTTTTTAAATTTTCATTCTATGCAGTAGCAATCTTTCTACTTTTCTTTAAAAAAATTACAAAACATTCATTGTTTTGCTTATAACTCTGTTATTTTTAAAACTGTAGGAACAGAGATATAACCATTTTAAAGGGAATTTGAAGACCTTCAATTTCCAGCATGTGCATTTTTTTAATTTTGACTTATTGTTTTTGAAATAAATAAAATTTAGATGTTTTATCCTGACAGCGGTTCAAGAGCCATAAATATAGATCTATACATCGTACAAAAGAAAAAAAAAACGAAATATCTGTCGCTGTATAAGCTTCTGTTTGCGTTATACCACCTTTCCATTAAATGTATTTTTTACGATAAACTATCTGGAAGTACCATTTCTCGGTGCTAAAATCCCTGTCCTCAAATTGTTATAATTTGGAAAATATCAATTTTCACAAAAAATTGTATACTACCAGATCTTGTCCTTATATAGTTTTTTATTTTCTTGTCCGGCCTCCCAGATGGCGTGGGACTACATTTGAGCGATTATCATTATTCATTTGCTTTCATTTGCAAAACTTACTCTTAAGAAGTTTTTTTTTGTCATAACCTTACTAGAAACAATATCCAGGTGCGACGCTTAAAAAAAATGGTTTAATAAAGTTTTATTTATTGTATATTTCAAGTTGATAACCTGTGGTTGGATAAATAAAAAATATTCCAATATAGAAATAGAAAGATTTCTTGTATGTTTTTGTCTCTGTCCCGAAAGATGTTTAGAGTACACCTGATTAGAAGTGAAATTTATATGTATTTTCATATTTCAGAATTACGGAATATACATTTTGATTACTTGTACAATGGTTTATATGATGCATTACCGATAGCAGATAATTTTTCTGATAATGATGAGTTAGTGAAGGCTGTTTTATTCTCTGGTGTTGGTACAGTATTACAGCATCGCAACTGGGATATCACTAAGGGTAGACTGAAGACCAATGTTAACGTTTTATTAACTAGGTAATTAAGAGTAAGGTCCACTTTTATAAAAGAGGATCAGCCAAAATTCAGTTGAACATGATCGAAAATTTATTGCTACAATAAATGATATCCTTGAATTTTGAATAAAGTTCAACTGAGCTTTGGATGGTCCACTTCTATACAAAGTGGACCTTAATGTTTGAACTAATTGAAATGTTTTTATTATTAAGTAAATATATTAAAAAACAAAGTATTATGTATGTTAGTATGTATATATAATGTGATATTATTTTTTAGGAATAACCACAAGGCCACAATCACAACCGAGAGTGTCAATTTCAAAAGACATAAGTATCCAACAAATTTTCTGCTTTACATTAACGAAACAAGATCAAATGTTAGGAGAACTACATTGGTTAGGGAATGTAGTCTATTACCAAACATTTCAGTATTATTGTTTTCCAATAAGAATTTGGAAATAAAAGACGTGAGTAATTTTATGTATATTGTTAGAAGTGATTCTGCTTAGGCTCTGTTTAACTAAGAAAACACAAAACACTTCTTCAAGTAAAATTAATATATTGAACAAAAATATAGAATACAAAAACGTGTGTACTGGTTGAATGTTTCACAATGACTGCCCAAAGAAGGGCAACGCGCGCAAACAGGAAATAGAGGGCGTGCATGCGCAGATTCGTCAACTGCCTCAGGCAACAACCGAGGCGCGAATTTCAAAAGTAATGAATCTCTAACACTTCCCCTCGAATCGGTTGTATATTGGCGACTTTACTTTAAAACGCGTAATCCAGCCAACTCTAAGCAATGCTCATGTTTCACCCTGGGCAATCCTTTCGTCAAGAAATCCGCAACCTGATCATCTGTTGAGACGTGAAGTATGCGAAGCTCCTTGCATTTAAGTACATCCCTAATGAAGTGATGCCGGATGTCAATGTGTTTGCTTCTGGCATGGAAGGTTGGGTTTTCTGACAAAGTTATGGCACTTCTGTTGTCGCAGAAAATGGTTAAGTTGGTCGCATCCTCAAAACCCAACTCTGTGAGGAACCGTTTCTGAAAAATGGCCTCTTTGATGCTCTCAGAGAGCGCCATATATTCAGCTTCTGTCGTTGAGAGGGCAACAGTTCGCTGTTTCCGAGAGTCCCAGGATATTGGCCCGCCATTGAGCATGAATATATATCCGGTATAAGACCTTCTGTCTTCGAGCCTGCTTCCCCAATCGGCATCTGCATACCCTTTTATCGGACCTGAGTTAGAGCCATAGGTTAGTCCCACATCGGTGGATCCCTTTAGGTAGCGCAGCACTCTTTTGGCAGCCTTCCAGCGAGCGGTGCCAAAACAATTGTTAAACTGCCCTAAGAAGCTCACGGCATATGAGATGTCGGGGCGTGTAGTTGTAGCTAGATAAGTTAACGCTCCAACCAACTCGCGATATGGAAGCTTCAAGTCTTCTTGAGACTGGATCTCGTTCTTTGTCAGCTTCATACTCGGATCAACAGGGGTAGCGACAGGATTGCACTCTGTCATGTTGAAACGAGAAAGTAAATCGCGAATATCCCCGTTGATGCATCTTTACCTGCCCATTTGTCAGTTCGAACTCTATCCCGAGACAGTGTTTAACGCTTCCAAGATTCTTAATTTCAAAGTTGGCAGCAAGTCCCTTGATTAGTTCTGCTGTCGTCTTCTTGTCACGTGAGGCAATTAGGATATCGTCTACGTATGTTGCAATGAGAGTTATATTTTCATTCGACCCGATGTAGAATAGACAGGGGTCCGACTTTGATTGAGTGGCTCCCAAGCTCTTCATTGTTTCATCCAATTTTTGACTTTAGGAATCTTATCTCGCACCATTTGGAACAATCGTCGATAAATTCTATAAAGTATTTTGCTCCCGCCATAGATGCTGTCCTCATTGGTCCGCAAACATCTGTGTGCACCACCTCCAGGATCTTGGTATACCGGTTTGACTTGTTGGGGAATGGAATCCTCGTCATTTTTCCCTGCAGACATACATCACAGTGCAAGCTTCCGGTCGTGCCCGTCAGCTGTACACCTTTGATGACACCTTTATGAACAGCGTCCACTATGTCCCGCACATTTGCATGTCCCAAACGTCTATGTAAAAGTTCTAGGGATACTTTGACGTCCTTCGAGGAATACGCGATAGCACGCGCGTCTTCTTGGCCGAATTCGCGCACATAATATAAATCGTCGACTCTGACAGCGTCCAACACCACGCTTCCGTTGGAGTCTTGAATGGAGGCGCCATCTTTTCGGTAACTGACGTCGAATCCGCGATCCGTGATCTTGCTGACCGATAAGAGGTTGGTTCTTAGGTCCGGAACATACAACGCATTGTCCAAAGTCACGTCTCTTTTGTTTCCACGAGTATTTGCGATAAAATGCACTTTTCCTTCTCCCACTGTATCGGCGGTCGCGCTATTTGCGAGGTTTAGCGTACCGCATCTTGAATTGTTAATTTCGAGGAAATTTTCCACATTGTTGCACAAATGTGTTGACGCGCCACTGTCTAGACACCACTTCCGGTTCGGATCGTTCATCTCTCGCGTCGAAACGTTTAAACACATGTCGCCCGTGTACTGTGCACTTTCTTTTCTTGATTTGCTTCGACACTCGTTCGCCTTATGTCCCGGTTTTTTACACTTATAACATCGAAGAATGTTATTTTTTCGCTTTCCGTCGTCACTTCTGTCCATTTCCGGTTTGGATCTCCGGTCCTGCCAATCGCAACCATTTCGTTTCTTCGCCATCATGGCGCCCGACGAACCGTTTCGTGTTTCGCTCTTTCGGGCGTCGCTTTCCTCGATAATTTTTATACGAAGCACCTCGGGCGTAGGCAACTCATCTCGCGATTCGATGGCACATCGGAAATTTTCAAAAGTCGCGGGCAAACTGTACAACAATAAAATCGCCAATAAATCTGCGTTGATTTCCACACCCATGTCGTTCAGCTTGTCCACTGAATCGAAGAAGCAATTTAGATGTGCGCGAACATCGCTTCCGTCCGCCATCTTTTGTAGGGTTAGCTTCTTTAATAATGTCGCCTTTCTCGCCGGACCCTTAGATTGATACACTTCTTCCAGCTTTTGCCACATTTCCCACGAAGTCGCACAGTTTTTAACTTGCTTAAGTTCACTTGAACTTATTGACAAAATTATGTCAGATTGGGCTTTTGAGTCATTCGTCTGCCATGCACGCACATTCGCCGCGTTCGCGTTATTTTCGCTCGGCTCGGGTTTTACGAGCGCCCCACTCGCGTAATCCCATAAATCGCCTTTAATTAATATGGCCTGCATCTGTAATTTCCACGTATCATAGTTATCCTTTCCAAGGAGTTCAATTTTCGATACACTCGCGGAGTACATGGCGACGTTTTTAGAACATTCACGCACGTGTTTTCTTTGTTCAATAAATCACACAATTTTTCTTATACACACGAGTCTGGGCCATAACCTGTTAGAAGTGATTCTGCTTAGGCTCTGTTTAACTAAGAAAACACAAAACACTTCTTCAAGTAAAATTAATATATTGAACAAAAATATAGAATACAAAAATGTGTGTACTGGTTGAATGTTTCACAATGACTGCCTAAAGAAGGGCAACGCGCGCAAACAGGAAATAGAGGGCGTGCATGCGCAGATTCGTCAACTGCCTCAGGAAACAACCGAGGCGCGAATTTCAAAAGTAATGAATCTCTAACATATATAATAATGAGTATTTATTTTTGCACATTATAGTTACTTTGTACTTTTTGTTAAAAGCTGTTACGTACTAGCAGAACCGGATAGGGCATATGGGAAATTAATAAATTATAGTAATGCACCCATTTTATGTCAGTATATACAATTGTCAACACCTGACCGTTTTTGCCATCCTTAATTATGCATCCCTCACCCCTAATGTCTTCCAAGAGATAAAATCATTTCTTGAACCGTTAAGAAAATGACCATATCAGCATTACTGTACATCAACGAAAATAATACAGATTTTTTGGATGAGCGGCGCTTGAAATGCAAGAATGTTTTAAATACTAAATTAAATATTAATTTTTTTATTGTTAAAGGGATTTCTATAGTGCCTTTATCCATTAGAATTGGTTTATTTAAAAATTTGCATATGCTAAAGCCCATTGCTGGGGATGGCAACAGATCCGATGAAGTTATGACTGTTTCGCAAATTACCGACTTCTATAATTTTTCTATATTAAAATTCTAAAATTTTGCATAGCTAGCTACCAAATTAAATATGCTCTTTCAGAATTTTCAGTAAACAATACACTAAATGAGCCTATATTGGACACTTAGAAGATTTTTTCGTTGTAAAATAAAATTTCAGTTTATTGCATTTGATAGATAGAATAGAATAGAAATCTTTATTCATCATGTTAAGTCACATAATAGTGTGACTTACTAGACTAGTCAATACATTTGGAAACAAACATACCATAAATAGGAAGATAATAAAAATAATAATAAAACCTTAAACAAGAATTGTATAAATTCGTCTAAAAAATAAAATGCATTACTAGATACTTAAATAAGGCATTTTTAAAAGAGTTGAAATTGCCAAAGAAACGGGTGAACTTATTAAAACTTTTGATTCCTTGATAAGCATGGAAATACTAATATAATAATTCTCAGTTATGTTCATTTCCTTAACATTGGAGATATTCTCACCTGCACTGCACTTATGTCGTGGATTGTTCTTATTCCTAAAAAATGCTCCTCCATCGCTTCCGCTTTCATAAGTTCTTCCGCAATAGATCTCTCTTCTTCCTCAATGACCCCCAGTTCTACCTCTTCTTCATCCGAACTATTCACAACAATGGTGTTGCTACAGCTTATCATTTCTATTATTTCATTAATTCTCACAAATTAAGTGTTATGATCTTTAGGTTTTCTAATAAAATATGCTAGTTTATTAGCTATTTCTTTTTCGGAACAAATTATATGCTCTATATTTTATTCCCAATGTGTGTTACATTTTCCAGATAATGTATCCAAATGCATGACAAGAAATTAAATATTCTATAAAAGTAATAGACGCTCGATAAATGTAATGAATGCCCGATATAAAATTGACATGCTTCTTAAAATAATAAATATTCAATAACAATAATAGACACTTGATAAATAAAATGATTGCCCCATACCAATTCATATGCTTCCTAAATTATTAAATATTCGATAAAAATAATATAGGCTCAATAATGTGTAACGAACGCTCAGTACCAAATACAAAGGTTTCCTAAATCAATAAATATAATAGAGGCTTGATTAACTTAAGGAATGCTCAGTACCAAATTCAAGTGCTTCTTAAATTAATGAATATTCGGTAAAATATAATAAATGTTTGATAAATGTATAATGAATGTTCAATAGAAAATTGATGGTGAAAGAATACTTACCCTTTAAAACCCACAAAGAGTAGGTACCTTTATCTTCATTGAAAATAAAAAAAAAGCGGTGAACACAAACATTAATTGAATATAATATGTAATACAAAACAAACTCTGATAATTTTAAAATAAAAACACATTTTCTGGTAACAAACTATTCTGAAAATAGAATGCTCGCAAAGAACTTAAAATATAATTGTTAATTTAGTAGGTTTCTATTAACAAAACAAAACTTAAATCTGATTCGTAAGAACAAATACTTTAGGCTCAAAGTAAATATGAGGATGGTGAGATTATCTGAAATAAATAATGGCATATGTACATACATCAGGGAAATATTGACCTGCGAGTTACCTATTGAACTAAAAGAGCTTTTTTAGATTTGGCTGGTCGCCCACGATGTCTCTTGACTCCAATAGGAATTGCCTTTGCTTCAGGAGGTGGTGTGATAAGTTTTAGCCATATGGTTAATCTCACAATGTGTTTACAAATCAGCATTTTAAAATAAGTCAGACAATCACATTCACCATTAATCCAATTCATTTTGATTGTCGGAAATTGTTACTGTCCATATACTAAATATAACACATTCGTCAAAACTATGGAAGTCTAGATTCCTACACTTTTCAAGGTCGTCCGTGATCACCTCGGTGGTATCTTTTGAAGGAATAATGTAAACATTGCCCGATGGTGTCGTTTCAGAAACATTTTTTTTTGTACTTTAACCCACTCATATAAGATTTTGTCCACAAATCTAGGTCAATAACCGGCTTTAAGTGCACTTCTTTTAATTTCAACAAATAATTTTGAGACCAAGTAGCTACATACTGCTTTAGTATCACAGAGAATCGAGATAGAGGAAGCCGTTCTCTTAGAGTTTTTCATCTTTGGTGACTCTGTTAAAAACCTCTGGGGCGTTGTTGGTACTTGGGCCTTTCTTGTCAACCCCTTCATACCAGTTTCGATTCATTTGCAGCCATTCACTTTTAAAATACTGTAAAAAGTCATTTTACTCCTTCCATTTCGAAAGAACCATGATGGACGCTCTAACGAATATCTCTTGACTTTTACTTAATTAAAGACAATCGATGTATTGCAAGATTATGTGTACGTTTTCTTTTGGACGCACAAGTTGATCAGCTTTTTTTCCTTAGGTTTTTTTTTCATATGAACCCAGCACATCTTTATTGTAACATTCGGACCAAATATATTTTTGAGACCATTTTATATACTGTGGGCCGCATCACATATTAGTATCGGTTCACCTAAAATTTTCTCTGCACCAGTTCTTAGCCCTTCGAATGCAAAAATGAAATCGACAGTTTGCTCATTGCTACAAACTGCCACTCCAAAAGTGTGAAAGGATCTGGTCTTGTCTGTTGTTCCGAAAACCAATAGCAGGAAACCTTGCCATATAAGCTTATATGTGGCATCTGCAAGGACATGGCAAGTATTCTGTGATTGTCTGATTAAATTTTTGGTTGGCATAAAAAATCGAAAGAAGGAGGATCTTCGTAATCCATTTGGTGAGATGTTATAAAAACCTCATCTTCATTTTCTGAAACTGCACAGTGGTCGATGCAAAATTGTTCTAACTCCCCAAGATTTTCGAATTCGGATAAAATTTTCACTTTCTTAGAGAAGCCAAATAATTATTTGACTGTTGCTTTTTAGCCATTGGTAAGTGTTTCTTCGCCAAAATTTCTACAATCTTTTTCAGTTTTAGTTTTGGATCAATTTCGAACAGGGTATTGATTTCCATTTTAATATGTCCGCTTATTTTAACGGTTGTTTTAGACAGTATACTTTCGCAAAAATGAAGCAACTCGGTATAAAACTAAATCATGAGTATTTGCGGGATAATATAAATATACACCTGAAGCACATTGCTCTCCTCGATATTTTACTTTATTGCAACGATAAATCGCACTAACGTTACCCTCTTTATCAACATTTTTATGATAAAAGCTCCAAATACTTTCTTCTTTTACTGATTTTTCAGCTAAGGTTTTGTTACTGAATACTTGTTCTCTTTTCCACTGTTTATCGACATTTTTCCTTCTTTTCTTTGGTTGGTACATCATCCGCACCATCCCCTGACAAACTTGAGGAATTTCACTGCGATTCATAATTGTCGGTTTTAATAACAGTATGCATTAATAATAAACATAACACACCTATACTCAGATGCAGATTAGAAATAACATGCAGCATGCCCGCTTTGTTTTCTGAGGTTATGTACTATTTGTTCATCGGTAAACAAGCTTGAGAGAATAATTACAGTATTGCCACGTTTAATAGTGAATACGACTTATCGCATTTATATATTTTTCTAGTGCATTACTGTAAAATCCAAAACTTCATTTAATAGTTAACGTAAATTATCGAGCATTTATATATGTTTTTTAGAGCACATTTCATTAAAATACCACCCGGAATTTAGCGTGCAAATTGTATATTTTACATTGTGATTTTATAAAAAATTAAGGCATTTATTATTACTGCATTTTGAATTTTTTTATTGAGCATTTAATATTTTTTTAATCTGCAAATTGCATTAAATTACCCTTTCTTTTTTATTCATCCACTAATCTTACATTTCCTTTGGCACACTTATTTAACTTAAATAAATAGTCACTCAGTTTATTGTTAAATTTATCAATATATTTATTATTCTTTCCATTATAACTAAATGATAACAGTTGCAAAAATTGTAAATGTATGTGTGGAATGTTTTATTTTGTTATGTATATAATTAAATAAGGGGTATTTACCGTTTACAAAATTGTTAACTCCCGCCACTATATTAATATAGTCACCTAACGAATAATTGCTAGCTAGTGCTCAATATTTTCTATGACACCGCTATAAAAGCCACATAAATAATGTATTAAGGTGTATGTCTATGAACAGACAATAGTTTACTCGTCACTATCAGAGTTTTCAGAAGTTGAATCATTTCCAGCAAACCTTTTCAACAAATGTGAACTGTAGATACGTCGCAATTACATGACATATATTTCTGTCACCGACAGTTATTCATTTTGAATCTTTGCTGTGAATTAGGTATATGTTTTAGTTATGTTGGTGACTTCAAACAATATTTTCACTGGTTATAGGCAAAAATATCAAATAAGTATAAAATTCTTCTTTTTGTGCATTTGGAGTCACACATCATCTGCAAATATGTTCATAGTTTCTACCTAAAACTAGTTAAATCAACATCGAATTGATATTAAACTGACATCAAATTTCCCTAGACAGGTATTACTAACCAAACGTACTGGGCTACTACAATGTGGATTTAAATGTAATTCTACCTATTTTAGTTTAGTTAAATCTAATTTTGCGACTAAATTTGTTATACATAATTTATGTAGTCTCGACGTTAAATTAAACCAAAATGTTTGCCGGGCTATTATTTTCACTAATATTAATTCAATTGATCGATGCATGGTCGTAAGATACAATATTCATTTTCCTTTTTTTTTACATGAGATGTGTACTTCCTCCACATATCATTATAACTTATTTCATTTACTTACTATCCGGATAATGTTTAACACAGATTCACTTCATTTTGGTGATCGATTATATTTTTGTAATTTTGTAATTTAATATCGGCCCACTATGGAGTTGAAAGCGCAATAGTATTGGAGGCAGACATAAAACAGTATAAAACAGCTTCAAAAAGCTTATAAATAACATAGTCCTTTCCCATTTAATTTTGCTTTTTTGGTGTTTTTTCAGGTATTTCCATGCCTTTACTTTTCATAAATTCAATTGTACCTTTTTTTTTTGTGTTGGTGCTCGGAATTTTTGTTTCTTGATGCGAATGGTATGATGCATTGTCCATAACGATTACCGAATTTGGTAGGATATTTTGTAACGGCCGCTTCTTTGCCCACTTCTCAAAATAATTCAGCTGTCATATTGTCGTGATAGTCAGCAGAGAATTGCTTGATATTTTCGGCAGAAAACAACAACGCATTAGGAATAAAACCGTTTTTACTTCTTGCACAAGCAATTATAATTCTTTTTCCCCTAGAACACAGAGCACTTTAATTATACTTTTTGCTGTTATCTACCAACCATACTTCATGGGTGTCAAACCATATTTGATCAAGATAAACTATGTCTTTATTCGCCTCTCGGTATTGTTTTATTTTATACAAGTATTCTTGTCAATGGTCCACGATGCGTGCTGATTCCATAATTACCTTTCATTTGTCCAATTTTTTTTGTATCTAAAACCACAATGTACCAAAACATTTTGCAAAGTATCTAACAATTTATAGTTATAATCTGGATAGTCCTATAACTTATCCAGAATTTCTAATGTTGGCCTTCTGTTCATGGTAAGTTTGGTTAGTTCACAAAGCTTTTTCACAATTTGGTTATCCGAAGAACCACTTTTTTTACCTTTTAGACACAAATAGATATTGAAAATAATCCTTTGAGTTCGAATGTGTAAGTCTTTATTTACAAATTCTGCTTGTATAGGCTCTAAATCAGTACTAACCTTAGACCATTCAATGTGCTGCTTACACTATGTTGGACTGCTCATTCGTATACCTTCCAATATGCTGAACATATCATAACATTAGACGCAGCAGTTGAGGAATATGCGTAAATTCGGCAACGTTGTTACAACTGACCAAAGTTTATGATGTCAAACTATGAATGAATGAGATGAATAGAGATAGTTGGAATTTTATATCTCCTATAATATAAGAATAGTTTTTGCTAATATAATGACAGTCCATTAGAGCGTAGTGGCACATCGAATGGTCTAAGGTACTAACATTGTCCGTCACTAGTATCGAAAGGCCTCCGAAGTGCCATTTTAAACACTAATTACAAACTAAAATACTGAGGCAAGCCGAGAGCGACCGAAAGTCACGAATTTTCAACATATTTTACATAATAACAAATACTATCTGCAGTACATTTTTTTAGAGAAAAATATTCCTCTCTCCTAATAGCATTCAGATTTTGAAGAAAATCATAAGAAAATCACCATTTTAATTAAAGAAAACGTACGTGAATATGGGATTTATAAGACATTAATAGGTTAAAGTGGGAATTTCAGGCACAGTAGAGAATAGACCAGTGGTTTCACTCCTCGGAGGTCCCTTTGATGTTTGTTGTACTCGATTTAATTTTTTTTTATTCCACTGCGCATTTCCATCCCACGCGCATTTGCATGTCTATTACTGGAGTAAATAATAAACATCAACCCAATAACATCACTGCTGTCCACTGCGCATCAGATAATTTAAGCCCAGGAGCATGCTTGCACACTGAAAATCTTATCCAACTGTTCCGGCCAAGTGGGAGTACTGGTCTATTCTCTACTGTGTTTCAATTGCTGATATTTAGAAATTTTGCAACAGCTACTAAAATTTTTCCCACGTATACAGAACATTAATAAAAATATCTGTATACATTTTCAAAATAATCATAAGAAAATTTTTTTGTTGAGGACATCCTTAAGTGTTATATTTAGACTTAATAAATATTAGAGTCTCATCTTTCAATTGCCATATTTTCAGAACTATTCATTATACAGAAATGAAAAGGAAAAACAAAGAATTTATCGTTTTATAACCTTTGTTAGTATCATATCATTTTTTTGTTATATATAATACTTTTTTAGTTATTTACAAAAATCTCTTGACATACCAATTATTAAATGCTAAAATCGTAGAGTTTTGAAAAATATCAGTAGTCATGAAAAATTGCATATTGTTTTCTTTTCTTGAAATTTGATTCTGTCAGATCAAGTGGTTAATTTTTTATTTCGTTGTACATCTCTTTAGTTTTTTTATTATCTCTCCTGCGGTGGGAACCTCTTTCAAGTAAAAAACGGCTTTATTTGCATAAATTCATATGTAATTGCACTTATCAATTTTTTTACTTTAAGGCTCATATCCATTATAACTCTTTCATGTTGATACATATGTTTCAGGTGGATAGGGAGAATTTCTCTAAAAATATTAACTCAGAGGATCAAGTGATTGTAGGAATAGAAAATACCAAAATTGAACTTCTGTGTGATAGAACGTAAGTATGTTGTTCAAAATTAAATAAAAATGTATTTTCTGTAATTAGGACATTAAAAGAAATCAAATCCTCATTCAGGTATTCTATATAGGTATAAGAAAAAAAAGTATGAGATTTGAACATGCAGCAATTAGTATTATTAGTAATAACAGGAAATGAACTGTTTGAACCTATGATTTACATGTTAATATGGTATTTGATAGCTCTGCTGTGACAGGAATCTATAAGTGTATTAATTGGATTATGTTCTAAATTGATGCAACAAAATGCACATAGGTAATGTGCGATTAGAAAAAATATAGAGTGTTTTTGAAACAATGCATGTATTGCAATAAAATTGTGTTATGATTTAAAATTTCAAAAAAGTTAGACTCGCTTTTATCCCTCAAGTTCCGACATTCCGAACATAAGTTATTCACTATTATTGCAACTAAGATTATAACATTGCCAAATCTGCACAAAATGATCAAGTTATAAATAAAGCTGAAAATTTATTTAGTTGAAGCCACGGTGTAGTATATTAGGTGGTCCGACACACGGCACTTGCCATGTTAATCGACAGCTTCATAAGTGCTTGGTTTCTAGTTAATTCAGTAGATAGCGCCCGGAATATACCTCCTGCAATTACCTAGGCATAGATCATGGCATAGATAGACGGATTTCCTTTGATGCATGTAGTATTGCATATATACACAACTAAACGGCACAACTAAGACAAAAAGAATGAACTAAAAGGCTTTTTAAATATAAATAAAACAAATCTACAGAGCATTAACTATTGTATGTATGTAAATTGTATTTCTAATATTTCTATGCGTAAGTATTTATTTATTTATTTTTTTAGCTGCAAGCTAACAACATATTACAACAGATGACACATATAACATATGACACATATTTAAAAATATCTAATATAAAGATATACAAAAGATAAACAAAAAAAAAAATACAAAAACCAAACATGACCATAAACATACTCACTAATTATACTTTCATTTAATAATCTGATTTATATTAAAATTGTATTTATTACAGTTCATGGTATTCAATACAAAATTTTCTACACGTTTTTAAATGCTGTTAAAGATTGGCAATTTTTTACTTCTGCTGGTAGACTATTGTATTCAATTAATCCTTTATGAAATAAATTGTTTTGGCTATATGAAGTTTTCACAGTTGTGACAAAAATTTCCCCTTGATCTTGTTTCATAGTTCCTCAACAAAACATAACTCTTCAAGCAGGTGCTTTGGGAATAATCTGTGCTTTATTTTATAAATAATGATCATAGAGTTCAGAAATACAGTTTGTCTGACACTTAATAATTGGGTTCTCTCTAGCATATATTTTATACTGGTGAATCTATTACATCTCAGAATGATCCTTAAAGCTTGATTTTGCCTTTTTTGCATGTTATAGATTTCTGCATTATTAAATAAAACAAAATAGTTGCACAGTAATTAAGATGAGGAAGTATTATCGTTTTATATATCAATAATTTTGACCAACTGCTGAGAAAATTTCCCATTCTACCTAGGTAGTTCACTTTTTTTACTATCTTACTAGTTATATATGTAGCATGTTTAGAAAATGTTAAATCCTCGTTAATCATTATTCCTAAATATTTGCATTCTTTTACTTGCTCCACTTTTTTGCCATTGATATAAATACCTCTATTACTTATTGTATCTACCGAGTTGTACCTACTTTTTATTATCATGAATTTTGTTTTCTCCGTGTTTACACTTAAACTATTGCTATTTAGCCATTTTTGTATTACTATGAGTTCAATATTTATTCTGTTTATAATTTCATCCACATCTTCTCCAATAAAATACAATAAAGTGTCATCGGCAGAAAGTTGGATTTTACATTTATGCACGTATTGCACTATATCATTAATATACAATATAAATAAAGTAGGTCCCAGAGCCGTGCCCTGTGGGACTCCATATACACTATCTTTAGAAGATGACACACTATTATTATATTTTACTATTTGATATCCTCAAGGTATTCTTTTAATAAATTTATAACTGAAGGTCCCATTCCATAATTTTTTAACTTTAGTAATAATAGGTTTCTATCAATGGTCTCAAATGCACGGCGAAAGTCCAGAAAAACTACACCCACTAATTGCTTCTTTTCTATGGCATTTTTCCAGCTACCCAATACTGTTTGCATCGCACTTTCACTAGAGTTTTGCTTCCTAAATCCTGCCTGGTATTTTGTTAATAACTTATTTGACAACATATTCCACAATTTGTTTATTTATCACCAATACAAGCAATTTCTCATATGTTGGTACCATATTAACAGGTCTGTGCTCTTCACATTTTACAGTATTAGTTTTCTTTTCCAATGGAATTATAGTTGAAGTCTTCCAATTTTGTGGAAAATGGCCACTCTCTATACTGTTGTTTATTAATTGTAAGAACCGATTACCTATTACTTCAAATTAAAGCTGAGTATTTTTGTTGTAATACCATCCACAGAACTTTTTTTATTTTTCATTTCTTTAATTATTTCCTTCAATTCGGCAAAATCTATTGTTGAGAATCTTTCAAATTTACACTCAGTGTTATCCATTTTACTCAAGACATTCTCAATTTGTTCATTTGGTTGCGTTACTATCTCATTTATACTTTGCAAAAAATATGTATTAAATTTGTTAGCTATTTCATTGTCCTCTTTTATTATAACGTTGTTGAATATAATACTGTTATGTGCTGCCCTCTAACAAGGAAAGATGTGATTAAGTTCATGTTCAAAGTTTTCCTCAGAAGCTTAGTTACTTCCCTGACTAGTAGGGTGGCGCCGTCTATGAGCCAATTGACGAACAATCATCTATTACATGGTAGAAAATTCTGTAGAATTCCAGAAAATCGTAGAATACTCTGGTACATTTCTATGGGTGTATATAAGGAGATGAATCCAGCAGATGGGGGAACAGTACAGTTTAGTGAAATATAAAGAAGAGTTCAGTTCAGTAAACAAACAGAGAGTTCTTAGGTTAGACAAGAGTTGACTAGTTTAAGGGAAAAAGTAAAGTACATAGTGTTTTAAAAGTTGTGAATTTATATTAGATTAAGTGATTATTAGTTGTGTGATTGTTAAGTATTTACTAGTGTAATTTTAGTGATAAATAAAATAGTGGTTAGTGAAAATTCTTGTTGCAAGTTATTTAAACCCACGGAGTGTTTACTGAAAATTTGTAAGCACGTAACAATTGGTGTCGGAAGCGGAATTGCAACAGAATTTCTGAAGAATTCGACGAAGTTCCATAGTGTTCTATTTGGAAACCACTGGAGATAGTGAAGTGAGTCGAACTGGAAAGTAATATAGACATTAGACAAGACTAATTTGTGCCATATAGTGTGAGAAAATTTATAGAACATTCTACTTGTACCTGGCATAGACTTTAAATAAAACTTGTTAGTGTTGTTTGTTAGTTTTTGAATGGAAACAAGAAGCATGGCCGCTGAAAAACAAATGCAAGACATGTTAGCTGCATTTAGCAAAATGATGCTAGAAGAACAAGAGAAACGACGTCAAGAAGATAAAGAAGAACAAGAGAAACGACGTCGAGAAGATAAAGAAGAACAAGAAAAACGACGTCTAGAAGAGAAAGAAGAACAGGCGAGACGTGAAGAAGAAAAAGAAAGAAGACGTCAAGAAGAAAGGGAAGAACAAGAAAGAAAACGACAAGAAGAAAAGGAAGAATTGAGAAAAATTATACAGGTGCAACAAGATGCTATCCTGTCAGCCACTAATGAAGTCAAGGAAAAAGTAGATAAAATTGAACAAAAAGTTGGTAACGTCGAAGGAGAAATTAGTGACATTAAGGGAAAAGTTACCGACGTTGAAGAAAAAGTTACTGGTGTCGAAGAAAAAGTTACTGGCGTTGAAGTAAAAGTTACTAAGGTTGAAGAGCAAGTAACTGAAGTCAAAAGAAAATTTCGTGCAGTTGAAGGAGAAGTAGAGCGACTTAAGCGACTGTTAAGAGAACAAGGAGGCCAGCTGGTATTATCATCATCAGGTCCTCGATTACAACCGCCTTCCTTTGATGGTCAAACTTCTTGGTCAACCTATAAAAGACAATTTGAGGCAGCGGCATACGCAAACAATTGGAGTAACGAAGACAAAGCTATGGCATTGGTGCTAGCATTAAGAGGTCAAGCCTCAGAGTTGCTTCAGACTATCCCAGTAACGCAGCAACGGGATTTTAAAGTTTTGGAGGCTGCACTAGATCTAAGATATGGCGACCAACACCTCGCCCAAGTATACCGAACTCAGCTCAAATCACGCACACAAAAGGCTGGGGAAAGTTTACAAGATTTTGAAGCAGCTGTTGAGCGACTGACATACCTGGCTTACCCGGATGCGCCCAAAGAATTCCAGGAACAATTAACAGTTGGTACTTTCATCGATGGCATAAGAGATGAGGAGATCAGGCGAGTCCTTAGATTATCCCGAGATAAGACTGGTAGTGAAGCCTTGATCCATGCCCTCGAGGTTGAAGCCGCTTACAAAGAGACTGCACGTCCGAGAGTACGAACCATGAAGGTAGAAGAAGAGGACCGTTTAGAAAAATCAAATATGGAATCTTTGATGGCTGACATGCACAAAATGATAAGCCAGTTGATGACAAAACCAGATGCTCCAAGGAAGCAAGAAAGAGAACAGAGTGATGAACAGTCAAGGAAGGTGATTCGGTGTTATAAGTGCGGCAAACCAGGGCATATTAAGCGAAACTGTCGGCAGCGGAGCCCTGAGAGAGTAAATGCCGCAATGACTGAAGAGCCGCAGGAAAACTAAAGATAGCCAGCACCTTGGGGGCTGTGCTGGCTGGTGAACACGGTGCCCCCAGAGAGATACGGGTTTCCCAGATTAGAAGAGTCCCGAGTAGTCTGCTTTTGGATGGCTATGTAAACAAAAGGAGATGTATCTTCACTATCGACACAGGTGCCACGTCGTCAATAGTGCGGCCCGGATTTTTATCAGGAATAAAAGTTGATAAAAGCCAAAATGGATTGGTCGTTCGAACAGCCACAGGAGACAGGGTAAGGGTTCATGGAGAAGTTGACCTAGATCTGCAGTTTGGACGCCTGTGCTTTAGTCATAGGGTTATTGTGGCTGACATCACTGATGATTTCATTTTGGGGCTGGATGTTATGGGAGTACAAGATCAATTTGTACTTGACGTGGTAGAACGAGTCCTAAAGATTGGAAATGAAGAATTTATTTTGTCAACAGCAAATGACCGATTTCAAAAAGTGAGGCTACTGACGGCTCAGACAATCAAGATTCCTGCTCGTTCTGAACAAATAATCGAGGCCATTCTGGAAGGAAACTCTGGTGGATACCGTGTTGGCCTTGTTGAAAACGATGATTCAATTAAGACAGAAAATGTAGTCTTAGCAAGAACTCTAACCCGGACAAAAGACAAAATTCCAATTAGAGTGGCTAATTTAAATTCCCACTCGGTAACTTTTAAGGAAGGTGAGGCAATAGGATCCTACGAACCAGTCCAGTGGATAGCAAGGTGCGAGGAACAAGGGGAGAAATGTTCGCCAACCAGCGTAGACAGGGAAGTTGTGACTTTGTTGAGTACCCAGTTTGAACACCTATCTGAGGATGAACGTAGAGAGGCAATCAAGTTTTTGGAAAAAGAAAGTACGGTATTTGCCAAAAACACAGACATCCTCACGAAAACTGATATAGTACAGCATCGGATAGACACTGGTGATTCAGCCGCCATCCGCCAACAATCTAGGAGGTTGCCACTAGCTAAACAGGAAGAAGCTGCTGCGATGGTTCAAAAGATGCTACAAGATGGAGTAATTGAGGAATCAACCAGTCCCTGGTCATCACCGGTAGTTTTAGTTGCCAAGAAGGACGGGACTTTGAGATTTTGTGTCGACTACCGGAAGCTGAATGATGTTACAAAGAAAGACAGCTATCCACTACCACGAATTGACGATACATTAAGTACGCTGGCAGGGTCACGATGGTTTTCAACTCTAGACCTTCGAAGTGGGTATTGGCAGGTGGGACTTCACCCTGACGACAAGGAAAAGACTGCCTTCTCAACAGGTAGTGGTTTATATCAATTCACCGTGATGCCTTTTGGACTTTGCAATGCGCCAGCTACTTTTGAAAGATTGATGGAATTTGTACTCCGAGGACTAACTTGGAAGACGTGCTTAGTTTATCTTGATGACGTACTGGTTATGGGACGAAACTTCAGGGAACATTTGGAAAATCTTCAAGAAGTATTTGGGAGAATCAGAAATGCACATCTAAAGTTGAATCCAAAGAAGTGTCTACTTTTCCAAAAAGAAGTGAAATTCCTTGGACATGTCGTATCTTCGGAGGGAATACAGACAGACCCGGACAAGATCTCTGCCGTGCGTGATTGGCCAAGACCTTCAAATGTACACGAATTACGAAGCTTTCTTGGCCTCTGCACTTACTATAGACGTTTTGTGGAAGGATTTGCGGATATAGCAAAGCCACTACACCAGCTAACGGAGGAGAAAGTTAAATATCAGTGGACACCAGAGTGTGAAACATCATGGAAGAAGCTGAAAGCAGCGTTATGCAGTAGTCCTGTGCTAGCATATCCCCAACAAAAGGGCCTCTATATTCTTGACACGGATGCTAGCAACTCCGCAATTGGATGTGTACTATCTCAAGTCCAAAATGGAGAGGAAAAAGTAATCGAGTATTTCAGTAAGGTACTGTCCAAACCAGAGAGGAACTATTGTGTAACAAGGAAGGAACTATTGGCCATTGTTAAGTCCGTGGACCATTTTCACAAGTACCTCTATGGTCAACATTTCAAAATCAGGACCGACCATGCTGCATTAAAATGGCTACTGCAGCTGAAAACCCCAGAAGGTCAACTGGCTCGCTGGATAGAAAGACTGCAGCAATATGACCTCGCAATCGAACACCGACCTGGAAAGTCTCATAAAAATGCAGATGCTCTGTCAAGAAGACCGTGCAAAGATGACTGCAAGCACTGCTATCGGGTTGAAAAAGCACAGGGCACGATAATAGTAAACACAGTTCAGGTAGATGTTCCAGATGATTGGACAAAGGAAGTTCTAAGACGAGAACAAATGAATGATAGCGTAATTGGTCCTATATTAAGGGCAAAAGAAAAAGGAACGCGACCGGAATGGAAGGATGTTTCAGACAAAAGTGTGGAGCTGAAGGCATTGTGGGCACAATGGGACTCCCTTAAGGTTGTAGATGGACTATTAAAGAGAGCATGGGAAAGTCCAGATGGGAAGGAAGTTACCATGCGTCTAGTGATACCCAGCTGTCGGATCCCAAAAGTACTTCAGGAAATACATGATGGAGTGTCCGGGGGACATTTTGGTATGAATAAGACACTGGCTAAAGTACGGGAACGATTTTATTGGATCAATAGCCGTCAAGATGTGGAGGCTTGGTGCCGCAAATGCAAGGCTTGTGCAGCCACCAAAGGGCCACAGACGAAGAGCAGGGGCCAAATGAAGCAATATAACGTCGGAGCTCCTTTTGAGAGGATTGCTATAGATGTAGCGGGCCCATTCCCAGTGACAGATGATGGGAATAAATACATCCTGGTCGCTATGGACTATTTTAGTAAATGGCCGGAAGCCTATGCCATTCCGAATCAGGAAGCAGTTACTGTTGCTCGAGTTTTGGTGGATAACCTTGTATGCCGATTTGGTGTACCCCTGGAGCTACATTCCGATCAAGGGAGAAACTTTGAGTCGGGGGTATTTCAGAAAATTTGTGAGTTGCTGGGCATTCACAAGACTCGGACAACCCCTCTCCATCCCCAGTCAGATGGAATGGTGGAACGACATAATAAAACCATGAAGGAACATCTTTCTAAGGTAGTTCACAAGAACCAGCGAGATTGGGATCGACATATACCATTTTTCTTAATGGCATACAGGGCTGCCATTCATGAGACGACTAAACAGACACCGGCTCGTGTAATATTTGGGCACGAGATCAGACTGCCATGTGATTTGATGTTTGGTACACCAGATAAGAAGCCACTGTCCGTGGATGACTACGCAGACGAAGTTAGTCAACAGCTGAGGAATGTCCACGAATTGGTTCGAAACCAAGTTAGCATAGCTAGTGACAGAATGAAGGCTCGCTATGACCGGAAGGGAACGTCAGCAGGATTCAAGGAGGGCGATCTGGTTTGGCTATATAACCCACAGCGAAAGAAGGGAAAATCTCCGAAGCTTCACCCACCCTGGGAAGGACCGTATTCAGTCATCACTCGGATCAATGACGTTGTTTACCGAATTCAACGTAGTAAGAAGTCCAAGATGAAGATCGTGCACTTGGATAGGTTGGCGAAGTATGAAGTATGTTGGGGAATCTGAATTGCCTGACCGGGACGTTCAGGCTTAAGGAGGGGGCAGTGTTATGTGCTGCCCTCTAACAAGGAAAGATGTGATTAAGTTCATGTTCAAAGTTTTCCTCAGAAGCTTAGTTACTTCCCTGACTAGTAGGGTGGCGCCGTCTATGAGCCAATTGACGAACAATCATCTATTACATGGTAGAAAATTCTGTAGAATTCCAGAAAATCGTAGAATACTCTGGTACATTTCTATGGGTGTATATAAGGAGATGAATCCAGCAGATGGGGGAACAGTACAGTTTAGTGAAATATAAAGAAGAGTTCAGTTCAGTAAACAAACAGAGAGTTCTTAGGTTAGACAAGAGTTGACTAGTTTAAGGGAAAAAGTAAAGTACATAGTGTTTTAAAAGTTGTGAATTTATATTAGATTAAGTGATTATTAGTTGTGTGATTGTTAAGTATTTACTAGTGTAATTTTAGTGATAAATAAAATAGTGGTTAGTGAAAATTCTTGTTGCAAGTTATTTAAACCCACGGAGTGTTTACTGAAAATTTGTAAGCACGTAACAATACCATCTTTGTTAGACATTATTCTGTCGCTTAACTAACTAATTAATTATTTGTTTTAGGTTCTTCCACATTTCTACAGTATCCCCTTTTACCTCATCAATTTTCTCATTATAGTATGTCTCCTTCTGTTTCCTTATTATCGTAACTACTTTATTTCTTTGCTTTCTATAATTTGCCCAATCAGCTGCATCATTTGTTATAACAGCTCTCCAGTACAAATGGTCCCTCTGTTTTATATTTTCACCTATTATTGGTGTCCACCATTTTTTGTTTGCCCAATTGATACTAACAAATTTTTCTTTTACTGGTGCATGCTTATCTAATGTGGTTTTGATACCACTTATTAATTTTTCTGCTAAGCTATTAATATCCATACTATCTATCCATTCCATGTCCATAAGATCTAACTGGAAGTGTACCTCATTGAAATTCGTTAAGTCTCTATATACTTTTTTTATATGATCTTCTTGTCTCATGTTTAGAGAGTTCTGCAGTCAATATAGAATGATCTGATATTTTCTGTGTATGATGAACCTGATGTTGAATCTCTTTTTCATTAGTTATTATTAAATCTATCATTGTGGCAGATATTTGTGTGATCCTAGTAAATGTTTCTATTTTTTGATACAGGCCGTTGTTTTTTATAATATCCTTTAACTTATTTGAATAGAAGCTATTTTTTGTCAAATCTATGTTAAAATCTCCTACCATAAGGAATATTCCTGGCTTAGATGCATATTCCTCAAATATCTCTTCTAATTTTTCCAAAAATACACCGTCACTAGCATTTGGGGAATGATATACATTAAAGATATTGTATTTCTGCTTTTGTATTGATATTTCTATTACCACAGTCCACATGTTCATACAGATAGACTCTTGCATTATCCTTTTATGTTTATATTCCTCTTTTACATATGTTATCACTCCGCCTGTGTGTCTACTTGTTGAATAATTGCAGTTTGTTTTGTATCCGCTAATATCTATCTCGTTATCTAAAATATCTTCAGTTATATGAGATTCTGAAATACATACAACAATGGGTTTCCACCAGTTAATAACCCACTCCAATTCTGTTTTGTTTGAGGTAAGTCCCTCTATATTAAGATACATTAACTTAGATTGTAATTGCTATTCTGCCTGACTATTATATATTTCCGGATAATTTACTTTCTGTTCTAATTGAATGTATACTCTTTTATATGCTTCACAGTTTCTATCTATGGTTTTATGTTTATAATCAATGTTAGGAATTTTCAGTACTTCTGAGGCATGTTTGCAATTAACACATATTTCTTCGCTAGATTGGCATTCATTAAATTTGTGATCACCAGCGCACTTTGGGCATGTGTTATATACCTTATTGCAGTTTTTGGCCATGTGGCCAAATTTCCAACATATATAGTATTGAATAACATTTATATAATCTACGTATTTACAAGAACGCCAACCAATATGTAAAACATCTTTTTTTGTTATCAGTTTATATGTCTGCGGATCTACCTCCATTATGACGATACTTTATTTGTCCTGCAATCTATTGCATTATACACAACTAAACACTTACGCAGCCATTCGTACGGGTCTTGTCGCATCACCTAATATACTACACCGTGGTTGAAGCGCTGGAAATGCAATCCACCACATTCACGCACTTCTGAAAACAAAATAGTCCACACTCCTTATCTAAATGTTGTGAAAGGTTCTATTTCATCAACAATACTCACTTGATATGACTTGCAACCATCACTGGTGAAATACGTAAACCGGATGTGCATTTTTGGCTGCACTATATATAACAAAGTGTGATGTAAAAACAATAATTCACTATTACCATGATGAGAGCTGTAAACATGCACTGGCAACTCTAGTTGTTTTAACAGCTGTCAGTGTTAGCTCATGCATGCATGGAGAAACAAGTTCAGGGTTACTGAGACGTCAACCACAAATATAAACAGGCGAATTAGACATATTTTCTCTCGATTATTTTTGGACATGATAAATATCCGTGTATGCATAGAGTTGAATATAGTCTTGTATTTCAAGAGCACCCTGTATAATACAAACCACTATCATATTTCCCTGGACAAGGAGCCATTCGACGAACTTTTAAATTTCCCTCAGAATTATAAATATTTTTTTTTAAATTTTTTGTGTATTTAACTTCTTGGTTAAAATTTGAAATGACGAATTCCGTAACTTGCCTTTCTTCTATATTGTATAATTTAAAGATTTTCTCTCAATTGTAGCCAAGCACTAAATCTGGTGAAATGCAAAGACGCAATAATGGCAATTTATCGATACTATATTAGGCAGTTGACTGAAATTGGAGAAAGCAACCCTGAAGTCAACAGCTCATGGGATAAGATATTAGCCTTAATAAACGACATACTGAGGAAAAATAGTGTTTAACTTTCTTATTATTTAGAAAGACTAATAAAGTAGCAGAATTTTTATTTTAGATCTTGTTTATCTAAACTTAAACACTTAAGTATTATATTATTTATATATTTGTTTATTTTGATATTGACTGTATAGATTTTAAACGTTTATTGTTGATATTAGTTTATAAGAAAAGCTTTTGAATAAAATGTTTTCTACTTTAATTTGTTCTGTCAATAGTTTCATTTAATAGCCAAATTACCCAGCATTACGCGGATCTGTCTGTCAGCGCCTGTGTCTCACTGCAAGGTAAAAAAAAATTGGGGACTTGAGAAAAGTATATAAGTTTCTCCTGTAGATAAACAAAACAAAAGGGCAGACATTTTAATGGCCACTTCATTTCCCTTCTCTCCCCTCATATCGCTCAATCCCTACTCGACAGCACAATGATACTCTCGAAACCTCAGTTAGTTTATTGAACAGTGAAGGAGTATATGTATAATTCACTCTTATTTGTTACAGTACATTACATAGGGTTCATTTTTGTAAATATTATTGTATTAAATTTTTTAGTAGTGATGGTGCTACTTTTTACCACGCCACGATTAGTCCTTTTGTCATAGGGTCTTACAGTTTAGCATGTATTTCAAATTGCAGATGTCAGCTGCCAACCTGAAATTGCCTATGGTGCTGTCAGCTTGGTATGCCTCCAAGGCAGTCTCTCATGGTATCCTCCATCTGAATACATCGTATTATCTGCTAGCAGGCTAATAGCCATGAGGCATTGTTTCTGTTGGTGGCACGATTGAATATTGCAATTTCAATGGGCGAATTTATCCTTGTTCCTCAAGTTTCTCTTAAAGTTAATTTATAGTGTCTACATATTTAACTGCCTAACAACTGTTAACTGTCAGTTTCAATGGTTTAAATATATACTTTTTTTTGTCCACATCTTTTTTAAGTTTTCCCTCTTTTTGATAGGCTAAACATAGTCAGTTGATTTTTGTTACCGTACCTGGCACTGTTACTTTTTTTAATTAACGGACATATACCAGTGTTCTATATATTATTTTTATTTCTATACATTTTGTTCTATCAATTTTGGAAGTATTCTATATGTCATCTATGGGGTTGAAGTCTGATGCATCAGCTGTTCAAATTATGCCTTCCAAGCTAATTTCTTCAAAAACACAGTGTGTTCTTAGTAGACACAAACCACAAATGTTAAAATATCAAAAATCAACTGCAATATAAAGCACTCCAGAAGTTTTAATAAGTGACAAAATGAAAATCTATTTAGATTAATTTGTTGTCACTAAAAAAACAAGTAAAATATTAAATCGATGTTCAGATTGTTTAAAAGAATGTGGACTGTGGAAAACAGCCATATTTTGGGTGATTCAGGTTAGAAGTTAAAAGTGTGTATATTTAACGCGATCCTAATGCAGGAATTAATATTGGTTGTAGCTTAGGCAAAGTTAATGGAGTAAAATATAAGTTGCCACACCCTCGCCTCAAATGTTTGCAATTCCAAGTAACGGGGTTATTTCGAACTTAAGCAAGACATGGAGCTAACATTTCAGGAGTATCATTCGTGCGGCTCTTGCGAGCTGCAATATATGTTTATAAGCATTGACTAATTAATAGAATTAGTTGGCAGCAGATCACCAGCCAGCACCTGTTATCAGTTTGACTTATTAGCAGAGACGAAAGAACCATCTCAGTAGTCTGGCTTGGTTAAATATAATTTCAATTTTCCTGTACCGATGGATTATAATATGCTTAGGTTCTGATTGCTACATTTGTGTACTAGATGAGTATTAAATTAGATATTCACTTTCAAAAGACATTATTTTCGTGCCATTTCATTTGACAGGTAAAATTTCCGGAAAATGAAATCAGTGAAGATTAGAAAATCGTGCTTTTCATTACAAGATAAAACGGCGCTAATCACTCCATTGTTCGTTTATTTTAAAAAGGTATGTATATAGATATAAGTAATGAATTACTTCCGTAAATAAACGTCTATAAAGAATATCATCTTGTATATTATATGTTTTCCTCGTTTTTTCTAAAATTGTTTTAAATTTTCTGGCAATAAATGATGAAAAAGCAGTATATAAAATTAAATATATTAAAAATATATTAAAAAATATATAATATTATCTTTTTCTAAATTAACTCCATTTATTTAGAAACAAACTAATAATACGAGTATCGTATTTTATTTAACGCTTTTAGATAATTATTGTTGTAAAATTCATCCTTGGAATTAAGTACTTTTAAATTTTCCCGCGGAAATAATACCCAAGCGCATAATGCGCATACTTTGTGCAACGTAGTAACGTACGTGATCAAGGTTTGTGAAAAACAGGTTACACTGTAAATTGCGCGGCGCACACTGAACTCTATTACAGTCATATAGTGTAAAAGTACAGTACACTATTTACTGTAATAGAGTTCAGTGGCGGCGCATAGAACTCGTCTGTTGCGTCATCATAATCGTGATGTAATCATGTGGTCATGTGTTAATTAAACTTTTGTAGATCAAGTGCAGATAACTTAACAAAAATGTTCTTTCTGTATTTACTTTCCATTTGATGGATAGACTTATATATATGTTTCTATCATTTGATGTATAAATTATTTCTAATTTAAAACTGACACCTGGTGACGACTTTGGCTAGTTGTTGATTGGGCAAAGAATGCAACTAACAAACCTTTTTTGTACTAATCTTGATTCTTACTTTCTCTATGGCAGTCGTTCGTCATTCAAAGCGGTAGCTCCCTCTTCAAAATTAGTTCTTTCCCTCTGTCAAGATGGCTGACCAAGTGAGTAATTTTATTTTTTCAATATTTTGAATTGAATTTAAGCCAAAGGAAAGAATAAAATAGTCATTTACAACTCTAGGATGTTTTAAAATTATTATTTTCTTATTTAAATAAATTTATTCAGTCCATCTTTCAAGTATTGTATAAAAACTTGTGTTTACTCCGTCTACACGTGGTGAAATGCTATTTTAGTTACTTTTCAATTACTTTGATTAATTTTGCAGAATGAGAGATCATTCCAACGCCAACCGACAATATTTCTCAACCGTAAAAAGGGTGTAGGCCCTAAAAGACGTAAATCGCTTCGCTACCATCGCGAAGTTGGATTAGGATTTAAAACACCTCGCGAGGTACTTATCTTTTTTAATTAGCTACTAATTTGTGTTTTTTATGTAGACAGAAAAGGCTTTTCAAAAACAACACACCGTTTTCGTCAATCGCAAAGCTGGAGGCAAGAAGAAACAACTTAGGTTATCCCGCAACATTGGTCTTGGGTTTAAAACCCCTAGAGAGGTTTGTTAGAATGATTTTACGGTTTTCAGGGCCTGGTGGAATCCTGGTGGTCGGCTTAGGGTGCTTGGTGGAATTAGTAATATTTAAGTAGTTTTTTGGTGTAATTTTATTTTCAAATATAATGGGTATCTGAAAATATTTATGATCAGATTCATAAATGGTGTATGTGGAAGAAATGTTTATGACAACTTTATTATATTCATTGTTACTACTGTCAGATATGTAATTGTGCTATGGCATTTTAAAGAACAAATTAACGTGAAATTTTCTATCCAGTTTTTCCAACTTGCGTAATAAGCGGAAAGGCATTGTGTGTAACATTAATTAATTTGAACTAGTTAACGTACTACAACAAATTGAAGTTCTCCGCACTTTACACAGTTTATGAATAAGGCTGTCTTGGATATATTTGTAGATATTATTTTTGTGAGGGGTTAAATGCTGTGCAAAATAGTCTAGGTACAGTTGCCGTCAAAATCTAAAATCACATAAATGAGACAATAAAATATAATTTATTTGTAATATGGTGTACAGTTTTTCCCAGCCATTGACCCCTCAGAATATTAGCTTATTTTTATATTTAGAATTTAGCGAGCATGTTCAATGTAGTTTTTTAATTGGTAATTATTTGATATTTTTGGGGTGCTTTTAGTGTATTTATTGTAAGAAAGTTATTCTAACAATATTCTTCTAACGGATATCAATATTTTATGTTAAATATAGTTCAAATCATGAACGTAGTCATACACGTCATCAATTTATGCATTTATTAAATACATCAGATTTTTCCATCTGTAAATACAAAGTGCATATGATGTAAATAACAGAAAATCAAGTTTACAGGGGCTACAACAGAAGTTCCAAAAGTGTAACAATATATTTTATAAATGAATAATAGTAAAGTGCAGTGGAAGCATATTTCAAATTTATTGATTTTCCATTTCTTTTCTTTTTTTATAAGTTTTTACTGTGGTGGTTTAAGTTTCCTGTAATTACGGAAATCGTGTAAATAGTCTGTGAATGATTTAGTTTTCCAATTGTATAGAATCTAACCTCAAAGTGTCCGGTAAAAGACAGAATGCAATAGCCAAAGGTGGTGAAGTTAATTGAGTGCTTCAATCAGGAAAAACGTAACGTAGGTCCTTTTTACATTTGCAAGCAACCCATGAGGTGAATTGTAAAATTAAATGCAGCAGGTGATGTTAATATTCATTGAGCATTGTACTTCTTGCTATTATTTTCCATATATTTTCATTACAATACTTCTCGTTTGTGAACATTGATACATCCATGCGTGCCACTGTGTGACCTTGAGTCGATTTGGTTCAGAAATTAAAGTATGGTGACGTGAACGATAACATTCGTGATTTGAACTATAGCTACATAGAGGTTTTCAAATTTTTATGCTAATCTAGAATTGTAAAATGCTTTCAACTACTTCTACTGTTAAATTAATAGACTGGGTTAATTTGCAACTTTTAATATGCATCTTTGGGAGTGAAATCTTTTCTACGTCTGTGGTGAGAAAAATTTTGATAAGTATAATATCGATGATTAATCAATTTTCAGTTATACTTTATCATTACTGCAGGCTTCATATACTTAATGATGAGCAAGTTTTTTTCTTGGTTTTTTCAAGTTAACTGAAAACGATCATTATTCGAATAATTGAATTAATCTCATTGCAGTCTTGATCACCATAATTATTTTTAAATAGTTTTAAGAACGCATAAACTACCAGATCGGTATTTGTTACTTGTCAATTTTCCTCACGATTAGAATTTTGGAAATAGTTGATGGTGACTTTTCTGTACTAATCAGAATTGAATCCTTACTCTTGTTATTAATTAAAATTAATAAGCTTTGAGTGGAAACAGTAAATTGTTATTGATTTCAAGACAAAACATTAGTACATTTTTCTTGTAAATTTCTAGGCCATTGAAGGTTCTTACATTGATAAGAAGTGTCCATTTACTGGAAATGTGTCAATCCGTGGACGTATCCTTACTGGTGTCGTACAGAAAATGAAGATGCAGCGTACCATTGTGATTCGTCGTGATTACCTGCATTACATAAGAAAATATAATCGTTTTGAGAAGAGACATCGTAATATGTCTGTACACCTTTCGCCCTGTTTCAGGTATTGATTTTTTTTTATTTTCCAACTGATAAATGACCGCACTCTATGTACACTGATTTTAAACTGAGTTATAACGGTTTAACATACCAAACACCGCTGAATACGTGGAGAATGTTGCCAGATTTAAGCATAATATTTTAAATTTAAGATATGGTAGTTCATGCATAGTTAACTCAATCCGAGGACTTTCATTCCTTCGAAATTGATGTTATTCGTCAAAATTCTCTAAACTTAAGGAAAATAAATAAGTAACAGCTTAAACCTATTATATTAGGGAATTTACAAAATTCATAAACCCGCACGCCCCTGGCTCTACTGACTAGAGTTTTTGGCCGAAGTATAGGTATAGGCATTGTTTTGTAGATAAAAAAAAAGTTGATGAAATTTCCTTTTAATGGTGGTCTCAAAGTTTTTCCGATGAAAATTGACTGATATCGTCGCTCAAACTTAACCATTTTTTTCGATTTTTATCGCATTTACCTTGATATTGTTTTAAATCTTATTTTTTATAACAAAATTGATTTTTACTCAATAAAACAATGTATTTCAAGTTAATTTGTTAATAATGCATAATTATTTTCACAAATGTATAAAACTGTGATGGTTTTTTAAACAATGTGACAATTGTACTGAAATGCAATGCCCGTACCTATCTCTGCTCAAAAAAAGTTATAGGCAAAAACGTTAAAAAAAAAAAAAAACAAAAATGGATTTTACTTCATTTTTAATGTTTTCTTTGAAAATTTTCGTACAAAAAATTGTCATTTATTTTTTTAAATAAGTTATTTTGATGAGAAATTTGGTTGTCTACAAAAAGTTTCCTATTACCTGAATTTTGCTTCGTTTTCGAATTATATTTAAAAATTGAAAGGGTTGCATTTTCACCCCTATCTCCAATTAGCACCCTCAAATTTAATAGCACTCTGTGGTTTTCTCATCTTAAATGACCAATTGAACGATTTATGCAATAAAAACCCTTGAACGTCTTAGTTCCTTTCCATATGACATAATCAATAGCCTAATATTTAAGTTTATAATATTACAGTATTCAATCAAAAGTTGGTTTAAAACATTTCTCTTTTGGAGCTGATCGTTTTGCCAATTTCATTAATTTATGGTGTTTTGTTTTAAAGTTTTTTTAAATAAATAACTTGTAAAAAATAAATTTATTTTTTTAATCACTGCATCACTAGCACATAAAAAAATATTCTTAAAAATGGAAAATTCAAAATTGCTGTTTTATAAATTAGTCAACCGAAAAAGTGACAAAAATGTTAAAAAAAAAAAAATATTTAAGGTACAACCACATGAGACCTACACAGAATAATAGATTAGGTCCTTGACCATCTGAAATGGCCAATTAAAAATTTTTTGGGAGGTCCTACTTTTTCACACATCCCTCATGATATCTTCGGAACCAATTGAGATAATCGAGATTTTTTTTTCTTCAGCCGATAAAGGAAATGCGAGCGGAGGTCACTGAGTTAATTTAGTCTTTATGGAAAACATAGTTTTTTGCAAATTAGTTAAAACTTTAACATTTATTTTTCTTACAGCACTTTTTTCAGTAAGCGAAAAACTTTTTTGTTTTAAGGAATTTTTCCTTAGTGAATGCTTATGAAATGAAGCTAACACATATAGGAAGTTGTAGTTCCCTACAACTTATACGTTTCAAGTTATTGTTATTTGAAGTATTTCTGCAGGCAGGATACCTCAGGAAGCCTCGCTCGCCCAGTTCTACTGTGCTTTAATCAGTATGCTATGCATGTTGTGGGTGCATACGTAAAATATTATTTTTGACATATCTTTAATATAAATTTTATTTTAATAAGCACTTAGAAGGTTTTACTTATCATTATTTATGTTGCAGCTTATTTAAAATCCATGTATATACTTAATGTAAAAAAAATGAAAAAAAAAAAAGAATTATTTATTTAAAAAATACCATGATGCAAATTTTAACAACTCATTAGGAACTCGATTTTCAAACTCTCTGATTTATATCACCTGGAGTAGGAAAACAACTTGCTGGGGTTTTAAACTTTTAAATTTTTTTTCTTTGTATAAAATTAGAATTTCGTTTTTAATCCTGTCAATTTAGGCATTCGAAGGTGCAAAAAGTCCCAACAAGCTGAAAATCAGTAAAATTGTTTAAAACATAATTATAAATAAAATTTAAAAGTTCCCCATCATTCCCGTGCATTGAAAAAATTTTACTCGAGGTCAAAGGTCAAAAAAATGAGTTTTTCGCGATTTTCAGCAAAACGGTAAGTTTTATCATAAAAGTACCCCAGACAAAAATTGTAGATCATAAAATTATCTATAAGAAATGTACCAATATTTTTTTTTCCTACGAGCCACCGTTTCTGAGATATAACGACTCAAAAAGTTGTAAAAGTTGTTATTGTCATAATATGCACACGTTTCCACGCCACCTATGAGGTAGTGTACTTAGCGCGTTTTTTTTTAACGTGGTTTCCCCAGTAGGCCTACTCCACGGGTAAGTTGTGATCCTGTTTAATTTGAAACTATTGCAAAATAACGGAACATTTCAAAGATTGGGAAAGATAAAAGCGATGTAAGTTAAAAAAAAGTGGTGAAGTTCATTCCTCTGATTCGTAACTTTCAAATTCTTCTTGTTCTTCTTCTTCATCTTCATTTTGGATGCAAGTAAATTGCGTCAATAGCGATGTATCGTATGACACTTCGTCGGAATCAAACGAATCCTCCACTGTTGGTGATTCAACCTTAGAGCACGACCGGCCTTGACAATTTGTGCATGCCAGAGAACAAAACAGTCCGACTTTTTTGCAACCACATTTAGCACTGCATCATCCTTTTTTGCAGTTACAAAAAATTGTGTTCAGCAGTTTTTCTGGCGCAGGTGGGAGTAAAGTTTGAACTGGCTCTAATATATTGTTGACCAACTTCCAACCCCAGTCTGTAGGGTCTAGCTGATAACCAAGCCACACTTGAACTTGGTGATATACCCGAAAAAGATGTTGATGAGCAGCAACTGAGGTTGGAGGATGACAAGCTAATTGAACTTGTTTTTTATTTTTAGTATTTTTAACGAAACATGCATATCGATGCTTATCTAAACAGGTAGTTTTTTTAGGAGCTCCGTACATAGAAAGAAGAAAGCGGATGCCGTTGGTGATAACTTCTTGTTGAGTTGAATTACTCTTTTTAAAAACTTCAGCACATTGAATTAAATCTTGTTTTTCAAACATTTTGAAAACTGCTGTTTTACCCCTCCTGTAAAATGCAGATGTCGTATCACAGCCAGTTATTGCGTGTAAAAATAGTACATGATTTTGACACTTTACAAAAGTAGATAAACTTTTTGATGAATATATATCCGATTGATGTTGAGCTTTTCCTGGTTTTAAGAAGAAAATAGTTTTTTCAGTTGGCCTTCGAGCAGTGAGTAATACGAGTGAGTCTACATCTTCACCAACAACAATAGTGGTATTTGTCAAATTGAATTGCTCTATAGTTGTTTCAATAAGCAATACATCAGCATCATTATTAGCTTGTTTTACCAATATATTTTCAGCAGTAAACTTTTCTTTCAACATTGAAATGAACCGAGACTTGTTGTGAGTATTTGTAAGAAATTTCTGTTGACTGGTTGGAACTGTCATAAGTTCATCAAATAAAATATCAGAAGATGAAGATGTTGCTAAAGTTCGACGACGTTGTTCTGCAGCTTTGATATTTTTCGTGCAATCATCATAGCCATCAAATACGACAGTAACTCTGGAACCAAAATGTCGACGTACATAGTGAATGTATTTATCTAAGATAACGTTGAATGTTTCTTCGCCATCCCACACAACGCGATGTAGTAAGTATCCTCCGTCAATGATGTATGTCACATTAGTGTTGTTAATATCGATATTTACCTTTTCAAAACAATCGTAAATGGCAGACTTCTGTGTTTTACGCATCCCGATGTCATCAAACAACGATAAAGGGTAGGGAGCTAATTCATATTCAAAATATTTTTCTATTTCATCTTGAAATGCTGCAATAATACTCATGCGTTGGAACAATAATACAGGGTCAATAGGTACTTTTTCTTCATGAACTTTTATGGTACTAGTTATAGCTAAAAGAGGAACAACTTTGTCAGCGCGTTTTAATTTAATATTATTGAATGTCAGTCCTGTCATTTTTGCCATAGAAGCAAGTCCAACTTCACGAGCTTTATAACAATTAATTTTATCGTCACCATCGTTTCATTTTACCTGATATTCTTATAGTTATAACTTATGTATATTTTATATTTTAAGTATAAGTTACAATGACCGATAGAAAAATATTTCAACATATATAACAACTCTAGAGATGTATATACATGGCGTACTCATGCATATTATGACGATAACAACTTTTACAACTTTTTGAATCATTATATCTCAGAAACGGTGGCTCGTAGGAAAAAAAGTATTGGTACATTTTTTATAGATAATTTTATGATCTACAATTTTTGTCTAGGGTACTTTTATGATAAAACTTACCGTTTTGCTGAAAATCGCGAAAAACTCATTTTTTTTTACCTTTGACCTCGAGTAAAATTTTTTCCATACACGGGAATGATGGGGAACTTTTAAATTTTATTTATAATTATGTTTTGAACAATTTTACTGATTTTCAGCTTGTTGGGACTTTATGCACCTTCACTCTCATTTTTTGGTCTAAATTGACCGGATTATTCCTTCAAAAGTCTGCGAATGTTCATTTGATTTTGGTAGAAGTTTGAGAGTCAGAGCTGATTGTCTCTGATTCTGATGTATCACTTTGGTCTTTTATTGATTGGAGAGTTGTGGTAGCAGCAGACTTATTTTAACAAGCTTTAATATTTCGTTTGCCTATGTACCGACAATAACAGCTTTTGTGATATTTAGCATCATAGGCAAAGAGATCTTTGTAACCGTCTAATTTGCAAACCATGTCAATATCTTGTCGCTTTTGTGCAGCTCCGATTATTTTAGAGTATGCGTTTTTCCCGGTCAGTCCCTAAGAATAAAAATTTTAATAATAGCGTTATTATACATTATTATTAAAAAGAATTTAGCAAATTAGAAGATATCAATATTATCAAAAGATGCGCTTTAATTAAAAAAAAACACGGCAAATAGTTTTTTTGCTTAAATAGTGATGTATGATATCAAATAATATTTTTCAATATTTTCAGTAAAGAATTCATCACTATAAATATATAAAATACGTAGTCATAGTGAGATTTTTTTCTGTAGACGTAACTCGACCTCTCTTTTTTTAAATAAGTCCTATATTTATTACGACATGAAAACGTCGACTCTGTGCATATTAAGGGATTCTGTGGGATAAAAATGTACCTGCTGCTTGTCATTAATATATCGACTGGACTGATAATAATGTAAAAAATAGAGAAATAAATAACGTCTCTACAGAAAAATCTTACTATATTACGTAAAATGACCTATTCAAATAAGAGACTAAAATACACTTTAACAACCTAATAAACTAAAAATATACATTAACTACTTATAGTCGGGTGGTGTATATTTACTGGGCAGTCAAAAACCGCAACAAAAACTTTACGAGCTAATTATTAATGCCGGTGAACCATTTGGCATGGTCTTATCAAACGAGTCGACCTACGACAAACCTACAAAACCGATTCAATTTACACGCTAGATAGTACAGAGAGTAGTGGTATTTTAATGAGGTCATCAAGTTTTTGTTGCGTTTTTTTACTGCCCAGTAAATATACACCCGACTATACCTGTCTGCACAGATATTAAAAGCTTTTTGCTTTTCTTTCCTTACATATTAAGCACATTGTCCGAATACTGAATTTCTCTTTATTGCGTCTTAACGAAGACGATGATGCATTTTCAATTTTACTAAATTGGGAAACACTTTTAAGATTTTGCAAACTAATATAGTAGTCCATGAGCCAGACAAGATTTTGGAAAAAAATGGCGAGGCAAAATGCCACTTATACCATAGCTGCCAGGGGTTGTAAGGATGACAAAAAAGCTTATAGGCAATCTCGCGGTGGTAGCTTTTCAAAATGGCGGCCGGTTGATAATGGCGGACGTCAGCTCTTCGCTTAAATGCCGATAACTTTTGAAGTAATGCAGATAAATTGATGTTATTTTTTTTTAAAGAGGGGTACGAGATTGCACTTTTCTAGTGTCGGGAAAGTATCATGAAAACTGGAAATACTTAAGTGGTGAAAAAAAAATTGTATAAAAGTTGAAAAAATAAAAAATTATAAAAAAAGATCATTAGTCAAAATTTGTCATCTTCAGATTGATCTCCACTGCTGTAGTAATTTTTAGTATCACTGTCCACATCTTGTTGACCTTTTGAGGAGTTGCTACACTGTAAAAGTTTGCAGGCAGAAGTGCACTTCAAATTGTTCTGTAGACAAGGGCAGCGTGACACTTCGCATTTTTTTGAACAATTGCAACTGAGTAATTCCCAAACAACTTCTGGGCCATCCGTTTTATGGTCAGTTTTTCACCGTCCAAAATCGATCCATGCCCATCTACAGGATCTGGAATATCGGGAAAACCTTCTAGGCTTCTTTTCCATATTGCCTCCTGAGTTGAAGGTGCAACTTTATCTTCCAAATATTTCCCCAGGGAAGCCTTGTTGATTTTTTTTAGATGACCCTCGGGGGTGGCAAGACTCCATGGTAATGGTTCAAGAGGGTAACTGAACACAACTCTCCTATCCAACTTTCTATTTTCAGCTATTAAAATCATTTGAGAAAAAATCCGATGATCAGACTGAAAAATTACTTCTTTGGAGTTGATATTCTTCTTGATAGCAGTCGAACGAGTGAATGTTTTCAATTTAATTTTTTGAATTCTTTCATAAAAAAATTTACCCTCCTGCAACCGAAACTCTTGACAATTTTTGTATAGCTGTTTACCTTTTTTTCTGGATGTCAACATATCATTGGCTATTTCTTTCCCTGCAGATGCCCCAGTTGATAATTTTACAATATCACATGGATTATCATCAAATGGGTTTATCCAATCGTTTTCTAATAGCTCAGTTATGGAAACTACTTCCTTTTCATCTTTTAATATGCATGATTTGCTCAGACCAGGATGACCACAGCTTTTATTTCTTATTAGGGACACAATATCTCTAAGTTTTGTGAGAGCAGCAGCTCTGTGCTTCGCTGTTAGATAATAATTGCATACTGATCCACGTTTGAGACTGAAACCGCGAGTTCCCCAGAGGTCTGGGTGTCCTTATTAACGGTTTCTTCGATAGTTTGGTCTATAAGTATAATATATAAAATGCGTAAAAATAAATGGGTGTACTTCTTTAAGGTTCAATATTTCAGCATAATGTACAGAGGTACCTTGCATAATTGATTTTATCCATTGCGAAGCACCAAGATATAACCTTTCTAATACAGAAAAGGTATAGGGTTCGGTTTCCCTCTCTGTTGACACGAAGGAGGTCTAATAAAAATTCGATCATATCCACATACATCATCTAGGAGGAAGACAGAGAGCCATTGTTATTTCTTAAATGACTCAAGTATGTATTGAAATAGAAATGCACACTTTTTAAGAAACTGGTACTTTTTAGTTCTCGAGGTTTACTTCATTGACATCTTTTGCAAAATTACAGATAAAATCTTCTACAACATCAATATCTGTGAAATCATGGGGTATTCCTTTTCAAACCACTTCAAGAAGCTCTTCTATATTACACGCATTGAAGCTTCGTACATTAGTTTGTGGAATCGAATACTACGATTATAATGTTCGATTACTGAACCTTCAACAATCACATTCGATTCAACTGCTATATCTCGAAGACCTGCGTCGGCAAATAATGTTCCGCTATATTTCTTGGAATATGTGTTATACATAAATCGCCAGGTGCAATATATAATTTATATTCTAGGTCATTTCTCCATATTCAATCATGTTTATAAGCCACTGATCTGTAAGTAGTGTAGATGGTTTAAAAAATGTCAATTTTTATGAGAACATATTTTTTAAGCTTTTCTTATTATTTGACGAAATATGTACTACATAGCGAATTAGAAGAAACTTTATGGAACATATAAAAAAAATAAACAAAATGCAATGATCTTGAACAAAGTTATTATTGTTTAAGTGGAAACAGACAGCCGCCATATTGAAAAACTACCACCGCCAGATTGTCTACCAGGATTCTCTTCATTCTCATAATATCTGAAATCTATGGTAGAAGTAGCATCTTGCCCTGCCATTTACCAAAAACTCAATTTCAGCGAGCTGGCCCATGGACTATCTAGGTTTGTCTTCAAGCTATATGAAATGTCACTTTGGACTTTTCACATAAAATATTTTCCTTTTGTTGCAAAATCTTTTCGGCACAAATGTCTTGCCTTTTTTTCGCGGCACATATTGTTTTGAATCCTTGCAATCTAGGATTTTGTGTTACTAATTTGTCATTTTCCTTCAAAGTTTGGACACAAAATTAAACATTCCATTGTTAAGCACTAAATAATATGTAAAATAATAATAAAAATAAATATTACTCATTCGCATTCACATTACACAAAGAAAAGTTTTTTTCTAACGGACAATACAAGATTACCTGTATTGAATAGTCCACACACTTGCGTGGCGCCGTGGTGGGCGCATCTGGTATCGAAAAATTTGCAGCTTAAATAACAATATTTATAAGTTGTAGAGAACTCGGGTTTTTTAAAAAACTTTCTTGATGTGTAGGCTTTATCTCATGTACAGATGAAGTGGCAAAATTCCTTAAAATAAAAAAGTTTTTCGCTTACTGAAAAAAGTGATGCAGGGAAAGTAAATGTTCAAGTTTTATCTAATTTTACAGAAAAAATAGATTTTCCATAAAAACGAAATCAAATCAGTGACATTCGCTCACATTGTCCTTTATCAGTTAAAAAAATAAATATTAATTATCTCAATTGGTTCCGGAGATATTACCAGGGATGTGTGAAAAAGTAAGAAAAATTAATTTTGACAAATTTATGGCATTTTTCGTAATAAAAAAAGTTTGACCTCCCAAAAAATGTTGTAATTGGCCATTACAGATGGCCAAGGACCTAATCTATCATGCTGTGATGTCCCATGTGGTTGTACCTTACAAAAAAATTTTTCAAAAAGGAAGGCTATTTTTTTCGCGTGTTACGGTGCACTATGTATAAAAACGGATGCAAATAGTTATTCGTTTATCAAGGCCGTAAAGTTGATCTTTCTCGGCCGAATTCGAAGTTTGCAACCGAGGCCAAGCATACTTCGAATAAGACTGAGAAAGATCACTTGGCCGAGGTGCACACAACATTTTTTTAGACAACTGTCTCAAAAATAAAATAATAGTATATTATAAGTGTATAAGTAAGCCTTTAAAGGACGCGCGGGTTTAGGGCACGACGAGCATGCGAGGTGGGTCCTAAAGGAGTAAGTGCTTTAAAGGCTACTTATACATGTGTATTATACGCTATTTTTTATTATACCTGCACTGCAAAATAAAAATTAGAGAAATTATTTAATGTAGATTCATTTTACAAGGTAATCTCTGAATTTCATTTTTAATCGGTAACATAGAGACAGTGTATTTATCATTGTTTAATATTAGTTGTTGCCTAAGCAACTCTAAAGTTCTAGTGATTTAAAGCCTCGATTTTGCATGCTGTTTAGTTTCAAAAACACATTATAATTCAGGTATAATAAAAAAGTATTTTTAAAATTGTTTTGTATAAATTACTGGAGACATGGATAAAATTTTGCAAGAAGGCTACTAAGCTGACAGTTTTAATTCATATTCAACAAAAACAAATGAAAACGTCACTAGATAGTTTATTGACAAGCCGTGACATATTTCAAATATTAGTGATGATCAAGTAATACACGCGGCCGTGAAGTAAAAGTGGCCAAAAAAATAAGATTGACAAATGAGTACAAAGAGATGACGAATGTTGTCATTTTTTGTGACAGTTGCCTAAAAAATAAATTGAACAAATATTAATGTGTTGGCCTGAATACAATAATAAATAAAATAAGACTAAGTAAGAGTTTGAAAGTTATAAATTATTAAAAATGCTAGTTACTAGCTTACCTTCACAACAATATCTTGTGTAGCTGGTACTATCATTGCATATTACCAAAAACTGTAACATTGTACCATCGATAGTTGGTAAATTACCCGAATGAGGCTTTTGAAATCCTTACCTCAGAGATAGGGTGATATTAAGCCAATGAGAGCATATTGCAGATTTAAACAATATAAATATTTCTTTCTAGTTTTTATAAAAAGCATTTTATTCCAAAAAAAAGTGCGATCAATGTGAAGACTTTCTGAAAATTTCATTAAGTTTAATCGGAATTAATTAAATTTTTCTGAAGATCCCTACATTCAAAAGAGGGGCATCGTTTTAGTAGAATTTAACGATACCATTTGAAATGATGAGCTTATGAACGGGCGGTATGATACTGTGATTAATGTTCATATCCTGATTAAAACGTATATATTTATATTTTGAGCGAAATCTGTATCTGGAAATGATATTTTAAAATATTGTTTATTTCAGGGATGTTGAAATTGGAGATGTTGTCACCATTGGAGAGTGCAGGCCCCTATCCAAGACAGTCAGATTCAATGTATTGAAAGTAACGAAGGGCAGCAGCTCAAAGAAAAGTTTCAAAAAATTTTAGATGTTTAAATAAAATTTTCTTAAGTTAAAATTACTAGTTTTATTTTAATAGAGTAGGTACCTAGGTATAGGTCAAGTAGGAATAAACTGAGACAGAAAAAACGTAACAAAAACTTTACGACCTCATTAAAATACCATTAATCTTTGTGCTACCTCGACCGCAAAGCATCTCGCTCGTTTTTAATGTGCGGCAATTCGTTTGATCGTTGTTACGCATGCCGCCGGTGGCTCGCGGCGATAATAATGATGTAAAGTTTTTATTTAGTTTTTTTTGTCTCAGGAAGTCCTTACTTGGACTATACTATCGTGCTGATATAGTTGTGAAGATAATAATTAAGTTGAAAATTTGTTCCTCTATTTCTAATCATACACGGAAGTAACCAATCAAAACATTGCACTGATAATTTTGTTATTCAGTTTGACAGTTCAATTATTTAATAGTAAGTTTTCGATGTCACAATCACGACTTGACACCACAAATAACTCGAACTCAATTTCACAAAAGTGTTCAGATGTACTAGAATTAACATACCGTAATTTTAGCAATTGTAACCTTTATTTTAAACCGAGTTCAGCTCAATTTTATCTGATTAAGCTACTTTGGTTCTGTAGATTGATTCGTAAATATGTTTCATCCTTGTACGTTCGTTTACGATTATTTTATTTCCACCACGAGATTTTGAAACGATAATTATTCCCTTGCTTCTTGCAATGGACCAGATTAGTGTGATGTATAAAGCCCCTGAAAGTTAGCAATCTTATAGTACAGGAGTCGGCGCGTTTAATGAAAATTCGTCATGTATTTTTGTGAACTTTATGTGCATTGGACATAAGGAATTAAATTGCATAAACAGTCGATTCATATAAATATATTTATATGGAATATTTAAAGTTTTTACTCACATATGATGAATTCTACATCTGTTTACAACATTATCTAGTGCGCAGAAATAGTTAAATGTTTTGTAAGTTCGCATTTCAATAAAATTAAGTTATTGTAATTTTATAGTCTTAAAATTGACCTAAACTATATAAGCGCCATAAGGTCTTTTACTTTCCATCGCAGTATACAATCATGACTCGTAGTGTGTGATTACATACATTCGGGCGCTTTTAACTAGTCTTTTGGCGTCGCCACTAAAGGTCCATTGTTCTGAATATATATTGTCATATACCGCCCTCTCATGGAGATTGGTTTAATGCCTGGTAGCAGAGTGAAAGGAGGCCTGCCTAATAAGCTACCAGAGGATAATAGTTCACCGATCGACCGAGAGGTGACGCTGCCTCATAGAATATACCAGAAGGAGTAGAAACGCCTCGAATGACAGGCTGCATGAATCGTGAATAAGCGCCACGGATATATAATAAGCGGGACCAGCGCATCGGATTTAGTTCAGTAGGTACAGTTTTGAGATGAGCCAAGTAATCGGATAAGATAAAGAATACTAACAAGTTGAAAATTATAGTAGTGAGTCTAGGATAGATTAAAATTATAATTAGTGTGTTATTATAAGGACTAATTACAAACTTTTGATGTTTGGGACCTCGTTAAATGGACTATAATAATATGTTGTTACCGAGATCCCCGTTTAGACTACGTTTTTTGAGTTTGTGATGTCCGAGGGCGCCGCGCTAGTAGCCTAGTCGGGGGATTGGTACGCTGCTGTGGACGAACTGCTACTCTCGATGTCGATTTTTACTGTTGTAGCAATGGGACTCTTGTGTTGTAGGTAGGTATTACTGCGTCGATTTCTATTGGCTTCCACGATGGCAGGAGGGCCCAGGCTGACTGTTTACAGAGCTGTACGTCCTGAGACGATGGCTTATAGGGGCGCTGTTGCTAATGTCCAGAGTTGCAATTATAATGAAAATAAAAGGCGATATTCTTCCAAAAATATCTAAAAGCAACTCGAACGGCGTTCGTGATGTTAGAAAAAAAAAAGTTAAGATGATTACATTATTTAACTTTACTGAGATAAAACTGACTACTGGTTCCCGCACTACTATGCACTGGTGTTTCGTTTGAAAGTCGCGTTGTCTCTGTACTACGGATCGTACTCTTCTCTGCAACAATAACAGAGCCTTGTATCGTCCGCTAGCGGCAGATAAAGCGTCGTGTTGAAGGTTTTGGTGCGTCGAGCAGATGCTGGTAGTCTGTGACTAGACTGGACTGTTGTTGACTGGTAGGCAGGTAGGCTGGATTGTAGTTGGCTAGATACTCTCATAGTTGCTTTGAAGTTCTCGAATAACGACGGTGAACTGAGATGCTGCTGAAGTAGTATGTGTGCCTTCCTGTTGGCTACTATGGGTGTCCGCCCTTGAGCGCTTGCCTTGGTATGTTTATATTATTTCTTTGTTTGTCTGTTTTCTGGGGGGGTGGTGTTAGGGGATGTGCAAGGTATTAGGTATTGTGACGGTTATTTTAGGGTGGGGAAATGGTGGCGCGCGAGGTGTGTATGGCTGAGCTATGGGTTGTAAATGTAATTGAGTGAGGGGTGTTTCGGGGCTTGAGGGAATTTTGTTGTCATGGGGTTGATGATTAAAAGATTTGGATGTTTTGTTAGTTTCTCTGCAAAGTTCGGTATTAGTTTGGTATAGATTAGTTCGTCCAGCATTTGGGTTCCAGTTCTGTTGTGTAAGTATTTAATAGCTGCGGTGTGTGGGAGGTTGCTGGCCCACCTTAGAAATTTGTTTTGGACTTTTTGCAAAGTTTTGTGATTGGCTGCAGTGGTTAGTGGATACCAAACAGGTGCGGCGTAGGTGATTATGGGCAGTAGGTAGGATTTATAGAGGAGTGTAGATATATAAGAGGGGAGCGGCTTTCATCGTCGTATACAGGCGGTTCGAGCGAACATATGTTTTTTATTTTATTGCGTGTATATGTTTCGTGAAGTTTAATTTTTGGTCGATGTGGACTCCCAGATAGAGTATGTCTTTTGACCACTTTATTTTTTGATTTTTAATTGTGATTTGATACTTTGGTTTTGGTAGGTTTCTTTTCTTTGTCGCAATTATGGTCTGCGTTTTTTGTGCGTTTACTATGAGTTCTCATTTCTCGTAGTATGCTGTTGTCTTGTCCGTCTGGTTTTGTAATATTTTAGTTAGTACGTATCGGGATTTTTTGAAGTGCCAATTATGGCGGTATCGTCGCGTAAGTCAGTCTGTGGTCTTTTAATGGTGGGATATCGTTGGTATAGAATAAGAAGAGGGCAGGACCAAGGGATGACTCCTGGGGGACGCCAGAGAGAGCAGGATAGGGATTAGAGCACTCCTACTGGATTGCTACTCGGAATTGGCGCTTTAGAAGATAGGACTGTATTAACTTAATAATACGGACCGGAGCTTTCGCGATGTGGAGTTTATAAAACAATCCGAGATGCCAGAATTTATCGAACGCCTTTTCGAGGTCCAGGGATATTATCCCTGTGAGGTGTCCTCGGTTGACGTTCGTGGAAAGAATTTGGCCAACTCGGAATAGCTGTTGGGTATTGGAATGTTCCGGACGGAATCCGAACTGGAAGTCGTTTATGACTTTCCGGCTCTCGACCCCGTCCAGGGGGAATGACAAGATGATAGAGTCGATAGGAGGTTAATAGGACGGTAGCTTGACGCCTGGTTTTTGGGTTTGTTCGGCTTGGGGATAGGGACGATTTTTGTCGTTTTCCAGGCTGTGGGATAATGCGATAGTTAAACATAATATTTTTAGTCGCAAACTCCTCTATAAATCCTTATTTTACTATAAGGAAAGTAACCGGACTGCAACCAAAGTTACAAGTCTGGCGCGTTAAGTGTAATAATTGCATATTACCATCAAAACGCTAATGCTTCGATTGCAACAAACACCAGCCGAAAGACTAATCCTACTTAAAGGAGCTCTCTTGCCAGTCGTCACACACCACTTGCAGACTGCAGTTTCGAGCTGTTGGCTCTCGTCAGTGCAAGATAGGCATGCGACGACCGGCACGAGGATCCTTTGACCATTTGGTACATCCCGGTATTTTTACAATAGCGACATGTAAAATAGTCAGCAGGCGCCATCTAGCGGTCCAGTGTATGTTGTAATCGAAAAATAAATAGCCTGACTGGGCTTAGCATAGTTCAAATGTGCTTTTAGAGAGCGGAATATTAAACATAATATTTTTAGTCGCAAACTCGTCTATAAATCCTTATTTTACTATAAGGAAAGTAACCAGACTGCAACCAAAGTTACAAGTCTGGCGCGTTAAGTGTAATAATTGCATATTGCAATCGAAGCAATAGCGTTTTGATGGTAGTTCGAGGTCCCGCTGTACAGGTTCCAGTGCGGGTGCTTGGAGTTTAAGTCGCCTAGCAGGATAAATTTAGAGTAGGAATTGTATATTCTGTCTATGTCTCGTCTGTCCAGTTGTGTTTGAGGTCTGCAGTACGCTGACACTACTAGAATTTCCTGGTTCTTTATATTTACTATTACAGCTGTGGCCTCGAGGGTAGTGAGCCTCAGGATCGCCACCTCCCTGTATTTGAGTCCCCTTCGCACAATGAGCGCGGTGCCGCGTCCATCGTCCGATCGGTAGACACTATAGCCTGGGAAGGTGATACGATCCGAGGGTTTCAGTGACGTCTCGCATGCCGCACATATGTCTATATCTAGTTTGTTAATTAAGTGTTCCAGTTCTGGTTTTTGTCTGCGGACCCCGTTCGCATTAAACTGGAGTAATTTGAACGTACTTTTCTTTTGTTTCGCCATTTGTGTTATTCAAAAAGTGGTGATAAGGATTCTAGCAGTATAAATATTTTCTCTGTCGGGTCTTTGGCCTGTTTCATTTTATTCCGGCCATTTCTAATTATTTCCCAGATTCTTTTTAGATTAAATTGCTTAATAATTTGGATAATTTCCTTTAATGGGTTTTCGCTGTCTTGTTGCTGGTCGCTTGGTTGCGTGTTTTGTATGGTTTGTTGTCCCGTCTGTCTGTGATCTGGCTTTAAATTTTTGCCATTTCTGGCTATCTGTTTTCCGTTTCTTGGGATAAAGCCGGGAATTGTATATCCCTATGTGATGGCCCTGGTTTGACCTCGTAGGTCTCTTGCCTTGGTCTTTGTGCCGGTGTCAGTTGAGTGTCGGATTCGTTGATATGTGTGTTTCTGTCTGTCCTAGCTGTTGGCCTGTCCGTTTTTTCTTTGGTTGCCAAATAGACTGGGCATCCTCGGTAGCTCGAGGGGTGGTCCCCCCCGCAGTTGGCGCAGTGGCACGCCTCTGCGGAGCAGGGGCCAGCCCCATGTGTGCCCCCGCACCTCACGCAGCGTTTGGTACGGTGGCACAGCTCTGACAAATGACCGATTCGTTGGCATTTGTGGCACTGGGGTAGGCCTTGCCTTACGTATTTTCCCACCGTAACTCTGAGTAAACAGAGCTCAGTTAGAGAGTACCAGGTTTCAGCTGCTTCCCTAGGGATCGTTATCAGTAGAATATTTGACGACTCTCTTTTGCCGTTCTTGGGTATCATTAGCCTAGACATAGGTTTTTCTGCCTAAGGTCGAACTCTATCTCCTCATCTTCCATGTCTGTAGGTACGTATTCGTTTGTCTGTGGTGCCAAGCTCCTAGCTTGAATTAATGCTGTCGTCGTTGGGAATATGTACGTTGTGTGCATAGTAGTAATAAAAATGATAATTAAAATTAATTATTTTGACAAAAAAATGGAATTCGACAACAATGTTAAACTGACAAAGATTGTAATATTTATGTTTTTTTTAAGTGGATTTGCCAGTAGAACTTCTTAGTAAATAGGTCTTGTGTAGTTGATACAGCGACAACTATGCCTCTGAAGAGCGGTACTTTTACTATATCAAAATGATGGTCTGTAGCTCAGGCGTTCGAAGTGTTATTTTATAAGAAATGATCTTAAAAATATTACAGGAAGTCAGTAACCATTAAATCTAAACACAAACACAAGTTGTCCTCAACTCCAGCTGCCAGCTTGCCAAATGGAATGACTGACTAATAAATTTAAATTGTTCTGTGATACTTATGCATCCTATAAATTTATCACTAAGTACACCTAAAATGAATAAAACATGCATTTAGCAATACAAACTATAAATTTTGTGGGTTGGTCGTAAAACACTAATGCGTTTACACAATCCACACCTCAAAGTTTCCTATGTGGCTTTTAACAAAGTAAACACAAGTTATTTATTGAAATATTGCATTTATATGTGAGATAATTTAAATTACTTATTTACCGACTACCTATACAGGGTTGATTTAAACACGAACGGAGAATTGGAATTTGAAAATTTGAAAAATAAAATATTCTTGGGAGCACGAGACTTGTTTCGGATTCGTCCTTGCCTAAACTGGGTTATTTTTTAAAGATGGTTAGGTTTTCAGCAAAATATTACTTTTGATTTTCAGAAATGAATAAATGGTTCGGTCTTAAAACGTTCTCCACTAGTTACACGAATCATTTAAAGAAAATTCTGAATAAAGATGATTTAACTACGACAGTAAAAAAAAAATGAATTATATTTAGTACAAAAATCATTTTAAAAAAATAAACGAATGGAAAATTCACTTTTGATTTATAAAAATTTTAGCAAGCTGTTTTAGAAATGTTTTTTACATTACTTTTTTAATAGGCAGAGTTCAAGGAAGCAACTATCCGCACAGAACTGGACAGCTTTAGGGCATCTATTGGTCAATAAGTAAGACGTCCTGTGGATGTACTAAACTGGCTTATTCCCGGTTTACGACCTTCTGTATGGATGTTTTTTTGAGACCAACTGGGACCGCCTAAGGATGTTATGAATGGAATAACTCATATGGTTGTCAATGGCATGAAGAAGGGATCAATTTAGGTTGAAATCTGGATAACGTACAGGCATCCATGTATAGTTGCTTCCGGTTATCCATTGTATTTACACACGATTCATTTTGACATTATGTCAGGATAACCTTAGGATATACATCCTAAAATCCTCTTCCACGTGAAGTTTGAAATATTTATGAAACGTGTACGTGTACATACATTTATGTTGCGTGCCAGGAGCGACTCAGATTATAAATCCACTCACATATTAATCTAACCAAACTTGCTGAATATACAAATGCATGCATCGAGTTCAGCGCTTATATTTATTTGGTTGGGAGAATAATCGACGATTTGAAAATGTATCTCAAATATTTGTTTACACTTAGGCGAGACATGGAATTGTCTACCCTAGATATGGTCCAGACACCACATTAGGTCTACATACTTAACATAAAATTCTAACTATATTTAGAAGGTTATTTCGATGTAACTAATGAGATTCGGGTAAGGAAATGTTTGAACATTTCAAAAATATTTCTGATCTATGTTTAGAGAAGAAAATAACTAGATTTTTCTTCCGAGATGTCAAAGCCTTTGCCGTCTCGTACTGCAACATTGATTCGTTTAATTTGTTTTTACATATTTCTAGCTGTTTGTGTTTGGGCGATTAGGTGTATTCCTGGTTATCACATTCTACGAAAGGATAGATTGCAGAAAAGTGGGGTGCTGCTCTGTATATAAAAAATGGTTTGAATTATAATTTAGTTAATATAGAAAATCCTATGAATGAAGAGAATGGGAAACTGGAGGAATTATGGATTAAATTTAATATGAGGGATAAAACATATAGGTATGGCGTTCTCTACAGACCACCAAAAAAATGTATCCAATTCGCTTAATATCCTAGAAAATACTTTGTCGTTTTTATTTCCTCAAATAAATGAGCTGATCTGTGTAGGTGACTTAAATATTAACCATACAATGGAAACAGTTCCGAGTTCCGATATGAAACGTTTTTGTTCAAATGTGCTTTTAGAGGGCAGAATGTTAAAACGTAATATTTTTAGTTGCAAATTCCTCTATAAAATCTTTTTTTTACTATAAGGAACGTATCCAGACTGCAACGAACGAGCTACTCTCCGGGCTATGTGCTCCGCCTAGCGCTGAATTACAAGTTACAAGCCTGACGCGTTAAGTGTAATAATTGTCTATTACCAATAGAACGGCTAATGCTTTGGTTGCAACAAACACCAGCCGAAAGACTGATCCTACTTAAAGGAGCTGCTGGCTCTCGTCAGTACAAGGTAGGCATGTGACGACCGACACGAGGATCCTTGGATTATTTGGTACATCTCCGAATCCATAGGATAGCGATATGCAAAACAATCAGCAGGCGCCATCTAGCGGTCCAGTGTCTGTTGCAATCGAAAAATAAATAGCCTGACTGGGCTTAGCATAGTTCAAATGTACTTTTAGAGGGCAGCATATTAAAACGTAATATTTTTAGCCCGGAGAATAGCTGTTGGTTGCAGTCTGGTTACGTTCCTGATAGTAAAATAAGGATTTTATAGAGGAGTTTGCGATTAAAAATATAAGTGAGATGCTAATTGATGTGGTTCTAGTTAGTACTACATACATACATATAGGGAATTTAAATACTTTAATTACCAAAACTTTTTAGTAGATTTAAATCTAGTCCCATGGGACCACCTGAATAAATATGACAATATTAATGACATGGTTCATTTTTTAAAATAGTATAACTTAAGTTTGTTTGATGAACACGCGCCATTAAACTATTAGAATGTCAAAGATGAAAGCACCTTGGCTAACAGACGTAACTAAAATGATGATTAAAAGGAGGAATAAGGCATTATCGAAATTTAGGCGTTCTAGGACTAATGGGGATTGGTTATATTATAAAAACTTAAGAAATTTAACATTGTTGGCAATAAAAGAGGAAAAAGGCTTATCTTAAATATGCTCATGATAATAAAAGTAGTAAAGAACTATGGAAGTTACTAAGGGCCGGTTTATCAATGCAAGGTTAACTCGTAACCAAATGATAAATGCCAAACAAAACAGTAGATATTGTATTGATAAACCGACTCTAAACAATTTAAATATAACAAAAACTCGTATGAACATGGAAACACCTGAGCACTTATCTAATCCGAATGAAATTAATAATAATACTTTGTATGAATTTGCAGTAAAAGTGACTGTCAGCAGAAAATGTTTGACAAATATAATGATAATAAATTTAAAGAAAATATTTCTTTTGAATTTAAATCAGTAAGTGAAACTGAGGTTTCCAAATGTGTTTATAATATTTGATCTAACGCATATGGTCACGATGGGGTCTCTACAAAAATACTTAAGTTGTGTATGCCGGAAATAAATCACATTTAACGTTTATTATTAATAAGTGTATACCCAGGGGGCGAGCGTATAGGTGCGTCTTTACTATGTACATATTTCGATATGCGATGTAAAGCAACGTTAGGCGCGGTTAGTAGTTGGATGGGTGACCGTCCCAACGAAGGCCGCGTCCTCTCCTCACACATCTTCCAGCGGCTTGTATATCAGTGTATGCGCGGAAGCTATACAAGCTTAGGCGAGGGTTGTATAGGGGATATACCATCCTTCGGAGGGGATGTAAAGCCGTCGGTCCCTTGTCTATTAAATGTTAGGCAAGTAAAAGATCCCTACTCTTCTTAAGGGAAGAGGTTCAGCAAAATTCCTGGTTGGGGGTAGCTCGTCTACAGGCGTCAGTGTTAGGCCTCAGTAGCGGAAATAGGCCGACGTTAAATAAATGTATAAAAAAAGTGTATACCCACGGGAATATTTCCTGAATTATGCAATTAGCTGTAGTAAAACAAGGCCGAATCCCTCTATGAGCTTTCAGATTTGCGTCCGATTAGGTTATTACTTGTATTATCTAAAATTATTGAACGTTTGACGTACAACCAATTAGTAGTTTACGTAAACGACACGAATTAATACTAACAAATCAGTCAGGTTTTAGAAAATATCATACTACAACTAGTGCCCTGTTAAAGAGTATGTGATAGGTTCTGAACACAAGATAGCAGTAATAGTAATTTTAGATTATTCAAGGGCTTTTGATCCTCTGAATCATGTTTTGTTACTTTCGAAATTAAAATTTACTCGCAATGCTCTTAATATCATAAAATCAATGAAAGAAAGCAGAAAGTAGTAACCGGCCGTAACTTAGAATCTGATCTGAAGGTGTTGAAGGCTGGTGTTCCGCAAGGATCAATATTAAGGCCCCTTCTATATTTAATATGCATATTATACTGCGGATTTTGTTAAAATTATTAAAAATTGTGTATCCCACTTCTATGTAGCCGATAGTCAGCTATTATATTATATTATATTATATTATATTATATTATATTATATTATATTATATTATATTATATTATATTATATTATATTATATTATATTATATTATATTATATTATATTATATTATATTATATTATATTATATTATATTATATTATATTATATTATATTATATTATATTATATTATATTATATTATATTATATTATATTATATTATATTATATTATATTATATTATATTATATTATATTATATTATATTATATTATATTATATTATATTATATTATATTATATTATATTATATTATATTATTATATTATTATTATATTATATTAGGCAATTACAAAATATAAATAATAATCCTTTAATTGACAGGACTGTCATTAATATGTCAAAAAGACTTTTGTCCATTTCAGACAGGCTTGTACTATCAAAAGGTTTAAATTTTGCAATAAACCCGAAAACTGTTCCAAAATTTGACATAGTAGCGGCAATAGAAAAAACGGCTCAAAATTTACCAACAGATAGTGGTAATGAATATCGCATACGGGCAAAAATTGCTTTAGAGAAGCAATACAAAATTAAAGATAATTTAACTCCAGAAGAAAAGTTATCGATAAATTCTTTAAAACGCGATGAAAGTATAAAAATATTGCCAGCAGACAAAGGTAATGCCACAGTCATTATAGATAAAGATATATATAACACAAAAATCATGACTCTTGTAAATGAGGGACCCTACTCAAAATTAAACAAAGATCCAACAAAATCAATAGAGAGCAAAATTTACAGAACTTTGTTTAAATACAAACATGAATTTAATGATTTTGAACGAAGGAAACTTACACCACATCATAGTAAGCCCCCTCATTTTTATGGCTTACCAAAGACACATAAACAAAATATTCCTTTAAGACCAATTGTTAGTTCTATTAATTCACCATGTCATAATTTGGCAAAATTTTTACTTAAAATTATTGATCCATTATCTGGAAATACCGATTCATATATTAAAAATAGTAAACATTTCATAGAAAAAATTTATGAAACCGATATTCATGAATCACACCTGATGGTTAGTTTTGATGTAGTTAGCCTCTTTACCAATGTTCCGGTAGATGAAACATTAAAAATAGTTAAAGACAGGTTGCTAAATGATAATAATTTGGAAACTAGAACTAAATTAAGTGTAAATAGCATAATGGAACTCTTAACACTGTGTATAAAAACAACCTATTTTCAATTGGACAATGAGTTCTATCAGCAGGATTTTGGTATGGCTATGGGGTCTGCATTATCACCAATTTTAAGCAACATATTTATGGAGAACTTTGAGAACACACATGTTCAAAATTGTATAAACAAACCGGTTGTCTGGTGGAGATATGTTGACGACATCTTTGCAATTTGGCCTCATGGTGTTGATTTACTAGATAGTTTTTTAGAAAATATAAATAGTAAGGAACCGTCTATTAAATTCACATTAGAAGTAGAAAGTAGGAATGAACTACCGTTTTTAGATGGTTTAATTAGAAGGATAAATAATACAATTGAAACAAGCGTTTATAGAAAACCAACACATACTAATAGATATCTAAATTTTAACTCAAATCAGTCAATAAATGTTAAAAGGGGTGTTGTAAAATGTTTATACGATAGGGCCAAAATAATTTCATCTAATAATGAAATATTAAATAACGAGAAAAAATTTATCAAAGAGGTTCTAGTACAAAATCAATATCCTGAAGCCTTTGTTGATAGAATTTTCATAAATGTTGAAAATAGGGACAATCAGGTACGACAAAAACCTGAACGTCATTATACAGCAATAATTCCTTATGTATACGGACTATCGGAGAAGCTGCGCCGTATAGGTGACAAATTTGATGTTAGGACGATATTTCAAACGGGGAACACTTTAAGATCTATTTTAACAAAAACAAAACCGATAAACAGGGAGCAGAATTCAAAAAACTGTATTTACAATATCCCGTGCGAATGTGATAAATGTTATGTGGGTGAGTCATCCAGACCTTTCAGTGTGAGGTTGGATGAGCACAAGAACTACATTAGAAAGAATGAAATTCAGAAATCAAAGATTTGTGAACATGCTTGGGAAAACGGACATAGAATAAACTGGGACTCGGCAAAAAATTTTAACAAAAGAAACAGATACCAAAAAAAGAAAAATTAAAGAATCAGCAATAATCTTATTAAATGAAGATAAGTGCGTATCGAATTGTTCTGTAGATATTTGTACAACCTGGCTACCAATGTTAACAGAAGAACTCAACAAACTCAACATTATCTAAAAAAAAAATATCATCAGTTCTATGTTCTGTGTAAGTAGTAAGTATCTATGGAAATAACATAAACAGAATCTTAAAGCTGTGTATTTGACATACACAGCAAAATAAGAGTTCTTCAAAAAATAGCTTTGAAAACGGAAAGAGATTACTTTCCGAAACGTCAGCAAAATACATTATTTTTGTGTTTATTCCGATTTATATTATTTGCAAATCATAACCTCTGACTTTTCCTTTGGCGTAAACGTCACGGGCGCAGAGGCTTTTTTCCAATAATTCTATTATTTTGTAGATTCGGTGATTTGTTTTGAAGAGGATAATAGTACATGTGGTAGAAAACCCAAATAATAGGAAAGAATATTGCCAGCTATATAATACCTTCAGATCAGAGGACTATATGGAGGCAGCATATGACATGAATGAAGATATCAGATGCATTCTTGATATTTCACGTAGGCACTGCCTAACCATCAATGCCAAAAAATCTGCAGTTAATACAAGCGGAAATGACGCTAATAGAAAACTTATTCTAGATAACGCAATTTTTTTTGTGGGATAGCAGATGTTATCTTATTATGACCAGTTTAAAAATCGAGCTTAATAGTAAATTTTATGCTCGTATGAATATGGTAATGAAAAAATATTTTGTGCCTTAAGAATCTATATAATCATCCACATTTCCTGCATAAAAAGTTAAAAAATGTTGTACGACTCTATGATTCTATTACATTTTAACTATTGTGATGTTGTTTCCGGCCATTGTCTGGATACGGCAAACTCTTACAGAATACAGAAGGTACAAAATACATGTATTCGTTTTATTTTTGTCTGTCTAGAAGAGAGCATGTTTCTCCTTATTTAAAAAGAACTAACTGGTTGAATATGGTCACACGTAGGCAACATCACCTTTACGCATAAAATTATTACTATTAATTGTCCTGCATCCTCCATATATTAGGGAACTACTTGTCCCTAGATCTTTGGTTCATAATAGAAATCTTAGATATATAGATATGCTAACAATCTGCAATATTTTACAACAAGGTTTTAGAGGTCATTTTTTTTTGTCCCATCTCTGTCAATCTATTCCAGATAAGCTAAAACAGAATTCAGTAAAAGCATTCAAATCTAAATACAAACAGTTTTTATTAAATTAATGAAAATTGTTGGTAGAATTCGCAACATTTAGCGTCGTTAGTGAATCTTTAATTTATTTAGTACCACCTAGTTACTTTTAGTTTAGTTAATAATTTAATGAACATGATACCATATGATGTTGATTAAATTATTTATCTTTTGTAACTATACGGTTGAGTGGAAGAGCAGCGTTGTCTGAACTCCACCGTTTTTTAAAAGTATAACTTAAAAAATAAAGGCAATTTATTATTATTATTATATATTAAAAATTTTCAATTTAATAAAGTTAGTTTTTAAAATTTGTAAATTTACAGCATTCTTGATGTCTCGAAAAATTATGTCTGTATAATTATCATTTGTGCCAAAACCACGTTTAAATTCAAATTGATTATGTGGAAATGGATGCACCGTACATATGAAAAAATGCTCCTTTCAGAGCACTATCAAAAATGGGGGTTGCTGTTTAAAGAAAATGTCGATTACGTCATATACAGAATAATAATGAAGTCACAATAGTTATTAACGTCATAAGGCCGATATGTAACAAATAACAGACAAGATTGAAGTTTGTAAAATCGAGGCGAAGCCGAGATTTTACTATTAATCGCGTCTGTTATTTGTGTATCGGCCGTGTGCTGTTCAGTATTTTTCATTACACCATAAATACTTTAATATTTAACGATGATTTGTAAGCCTTGCATTTTTCTTCAATTCAAATAATTAAATTTACTAGTCATCTGTGCCTTTTATCGTAGCAGCGGTTGTTTAGACAATAAAATTATTTGAATCATTTTGACACGATGGAAGCAAATGGAACATTTGTGGAATTCCTTAAAATATTCGCGACGAATCGGCTGCAGCAAGTTGTGAACTATTGCCCAATTGTTTTAATTTTAGTTATTGTTCTCATGATAAATAATTATCCTTTTAATTAAATGTTGTAATTTTTGTAAAAATATGAATAAAAATTGATTAACAAAATGCCAAAATTGTCAAAAACAATAATAGACCAGGGCCAACCCTGTTTAAGGCAATAAAAATTCTTAGCAGTATACGAATGGTCGGAAAATGTAGTTAATGGTGTAAATAATTAAGGAAAAATCGTCCAGACTGAGTAAAAGTTCGGGAAGGGGGGTTGGGGTGGTAATATATACATTTTTAGGGTTTGGTACTCGTTTTTTGCGATTTGCGGCTAAACTATGCATCCTATCGAAAAATGTTCAATATAAAAGTTGTAGATAATGAAAAATCGTTATACGAATAAAATTGTAGTCTCGAGGACATCGAAGACGAAGACAGTACCCACTGTCTAATAATAGAATTGCCCACGAAGAAAAAAGATTTCAATAAAATTATTTTACTTTTAATTTTTGTATTTTATAATCAAATATAAGACTTTGACGTGATAATTTGTAAATACTTACGAATCACAAGAAATAATTAACAAATTTTCTCAGTTCACAGGCTTTGTGTTTTTTGAATTTTTACCTATTTAATTGCAGTTTAAATAATGTTTTCGGGACTTTGAAAGCCGAGAATAGTTAGATACATGTACATTACTTGTATAACACATAGTCTTGTATGAGAATTAATGCTTTTTATGAATGTAAACGTTTATTTACAATAAAGAAAAAGAAATTCATGATTTTCACCGAAAACTCGATTTTTAAAAAGTAGTTTTTCAGTTTTTCGCTCTTTTAACGATATTTTTGTATATAAACAATATTATATTTTAATTCTATGTTAAAGTTGAGATTTCAACGAAAAAAATGAGCACTAGTAAAGTTCATTAATCGAAAATTTGCTAACCAAATTTTTCGATTGAAAATTAGGCCTTTTTTCTTTATTTTCTTCATAAAACTTCGAAAATTAAATATTTCGCTTTGAAAAAATTTGGGCTTATTTCAAACACAAGAGAGAACATTTTCACCAATTTTCATGAAAATATAAACATTTTTGCGATAGTTATAAATTATAAACCGAAAAAACGGTTTTTTGCATTTTTCTCGATAATTTTGAGGTTATGGTCAATAATGATCAATCAGAAAGTTTTAGATAGATTTTTTCATTATCTACAACTTTTATATTCAACATTTTTCGATAGGATGCATAGTTTAGCCGCAAATCGCAAAAAAACGAGTACCAAACCCTAAAAATGTATATATTACCACCCCAACCCCCCTTCCCGAACTTTTACTCAGTCTGGATGATTTTTCCTTAATTATTTACACCATTAACTACATTTTCCGACCATTCGTATACTGCTTTAGATATAAGTAAGACGAAGGTTTTTGGGTTGCTATCAATCTTAAAGGATAAAATGGAGACTGATGTACGGCGGAGAGTGTTTGAATCAAACGTAGTTAAATTTCTGTCGGGAATGACCATAAGATGATATGTTGAATACATTGACATAAAATTGAATCCGATAATTAGAAGTGTAGGATTCACTGTGGAGAGCGCATTAAACAACATGGTTGAAATTTTGGTTGACAATTGATCAAATGTCTTGGACAATATGCGATGCTTTTTTGTCACGTACACCCACTTTTCTCTCACTGCCTTGTATTTCTGTTTCGCGGGTGTTTAACCCTTACATTCCATAGTAAGTGTGGCATTGGTGTCATCACTAGATTGTTCACGGTTTGTACTGCAGTCACTGCGCTCAAATGGTGCATCTTCATCGGATAAGTGAATAGATAGGTGAAGTAAATAAAGTCCTGTACATCCGATTCTTCCCTCAGAGCCAGAAGATGCTCCTGCTGCTACTCGTAAGGACCTTCAGGCATAGTGTGCCATGGTGTATTTTCAAACTATAAGCAGACAAATTCTTGAGGTTACTAATTTTACACCCGTTTTTCGAAAAGTGCCCCGCTTTCAAATGGATCACACCGCATAACATAAATTTTACATTTTCTAATTTATTTTTCTCAGCAAAGAATGCCCCAAATGTAAAAATCTTGTTACTGGAGACTAGAGAATCAGCCCATTTCGAAGGAGGTGCCACACGACACGTTAATTTGAAATTTTCGGAGGGTAGTCATATCCAAAAGTGGTGAACGTGGGAGGTATTATTTTCATGCTAAGAGATGGCAATTTCAAATTAAAAATCGATCAATTTCAGGATTTTTCCTAAATGTTCATAATTATGCTTAAAATAAATTTATTCTGTATATATTGTCCGCGCTATAGTAAAAACTAAAATTGAAAGTCTTGTCTTGTTTTATAAATGTTTTTTTAACCAGCGTCATCTGAATGACCCTCTTAAGTCTAGGAGATCTAGATTTGTCTGAGTAAACGAGACGGGCCCTACAGTTTACAGTGGAATCCGAACCACTTCTTGGGGATAATTTATATTTGACAATTACTTCGCAGTAGGTGGGACTCGAACCCACTGAGCTATCGTCTTCCTGTGTTAGTATTATATTCTATATAAGTACTGTAAATTGAAGGATACGCTTCTAAAGTGTAAATTATGATTTAAATATAAAATAATTATAAACTATTAAGAATCATTACCATGAATAATGTTTCAGTGTGATCAAATAACCATAGACCATTACAATAAGTAAAAAGAGTCCGTATATGTTTAACTTGCCATATGTCCCAAGACATGCCAGGAAACGTCTTGTTACTAAGATGCAGTGCATTAATCTTCATCTTTTATTTTCCTTTTTAACAATAGTTCAGTCACTGAAATAAGTTTGAAACAGCTATATTTGTCTTTAACGAGTTATTGATGTAGAGCTCTGGAAATTATAATTTCTTTAATATTTAAGGGTGGGGGATGGATGGATCTCTTATCATGCCAACAGAGTTGCAACTTTGATTAGAATGTATACGTTTCGCTGACCAAGCTGTCATCATTGGGAGATAATTATTAGCGAAAAATATTCAGAGCCTCAAAAATCCAAGAAACGCTACTTGAAAATAGTTTTTAATAGATGTCTTCAGTATGAGACATGTGTTATAGCGATGTTTTCAATAATTCTTCCAAATGGATACACCTGACGTGTCGCAGGGAATATTTTGGGGCCCTCAGTTTTTATAATTTTCATCACTGAATGTTTAAAAAATGTAATTGTCATTATTTGCAGATGGTACTGTTGCATCTGTCTCGAGAAACGACTTTAATAAGCTAAGCAAATAAGATAGATAGTCACTAGCGTACAAAAATATTGTCAAGAAAATTGTTTCGTTGTTTTAATTTTTTAATGTTGTTTCAGACTTTTTGTTGTAATTTTAGTTCACCTGACAATATTCTGTACATAGACATATTTATACATATCCTGTAGAAAATAAAGTGATTTAATTTGATACTCCTGACGTTTGTTTTTGTCTTTATAAAACTATGCAGAATGTTCTAGGGAATGCTTAATAGTTATATGAAAACTACAATAGACCAGCGAAGATGATAATAATAATAACATTTATTGAAAAAATATTGCCAGCATGCATTTTTCATTTTTTTTCTGTTTCATTTTTTTGTGCCAATAATACTGAAACTTTCGAATATTTACGTTATGCGCTTGACTTTAGCTCTCAAGAAGGTTATCAAATATAATGGCGGACGTTTATGAACAATATGGTAAAGCAAACGAGAGAACACCATAGTGAAACGATTTTCAATTTTTAATAAATTTAGGCTATTGTAATAGGGTGTGATGTGGTGCATTTTACATGTTGTATGCGTACCTAAAGCAACTACTTTGTAAAGTCTGTATTTTGTTTTGAAAAGACTTAGTCAAGTGCCAATAATATACCCCACTGCAATAATCAAAAATGCTTAAAATTGCCGAGTTTACAAGTTTCCACTTAACATCTGATGGTCAAACATATATTATAAGGGGTTTTTAATTTTGCATAGAATTGCCGACATTTTGTAGTTATATGATTTTCGAAGCACAGATGATTGTTAAAAAAGATTACACCGAGGTTTTTAGCACTGAATTTAAAAGATAACACATTTTGATTCAACGTTAAATCACAATTTAAATAATGAGAGGCTTTATCACATGGAACTGGTCCCTACACACATCTTAGTTGACTTCGCTGCATTAATTATAAAACCATTGTCATTAAACCATTTAACTATTACTGCCAAATTTCCAGTTAAAACTCGTACTGCTTCAATGGACTGCACTGGATTACAGGATATGTAGATTTGAGTGTCATCCGCATAAAGATGGACTCCACAGTTGGGGGATAATATTGGAGGAAGATTGGCAGTGAAAACTGTAAACATATAAGGTCCCAAAATGCTTCCCTAAGGAACACCACAAGCTACTTTTTGTTCAGATGAAGACACACTGTCCAATCTAACGACTTGAGATCGGTTGGAAAGATAACATTTGAACCAGTTTAACAATTGCACGTTGATGTTATAAGAATGCAATTTTGCCAGAAATCATGATCAATTAACTCAAATATTTTGCTATAGTCAGAAAGCATTAAGTATGTTGCACTAGACTATCTATAGCATTTTTCAAGTCATCTGATATTTTTAACAGGAATTTATCGTCTATTACGATATTTTAAACAGTTTGGCCCTGGTCTATAACGGCATGGCTGATATATTTTTTCGGCCTAGGCCGATATTGGTGTCATATCAATGAAGAATAGAATACCGATAAATCATAATATCGAGTGGTAAAATGAAAAAGATATCGTTATAACAAAAGATGCCCAATTAAAAATTAAAATCGATCCGTCTGAAAATTTTTCTCAAAATTGTAAGATTTTATTAGTAATTATTCATACTTTATGTGCACACTTTATAAAACGGTATTAGAATAAACAAGTTATTTTGTACTGAAAATATTTAAAGGATTCCATTGTTTTCTTGGGATTCATTTATTTCGTTCGGGTCTGTTTGAACCACCCGCTGAGTTTAATGTCAGTGTTAAAAGCAGAAATATGGCCACTTTACTAGATTCGTGAATACATTATAGGTAGGATACTACTGTTTCACCAATGTAGATACATATTTTCAAAATTTTCTAATATCGTTCATTAATTCCATAATAACACTGTCTAATCGCGGCGCATTCGCCAATTATTAGAAATAATATGCTTATCCGGCCAAGTTTTACTGTGTAGAAGGAATCATGATTTTTCCAATACAATACATTTTCAATTCAATTCAATTTATTAGGTAGAAGAAGAATAATTTTTTTTTACAATTAACAAAGAATTATATTCTGTTATAAAAAAGGTGGTATAGCAAGTTACGTATGTAGCTTGTGTTGTAAGAATGCTTATATCGTGTATGTGTATTAAGCATTAAATATTTTGTAATTAATTATTGATGAGGACAAACGAGGAGAGGGGGGGGGGAGATGCAACTTGTGCAGTCTCTAATTTGTATTAATAAGTATTGGATGCATGATGGGTAAGTAGGGTGGAATGAAATTTTAGTTTATAAATATGTTTTGCATAGTAGCATATTCTTCATTTAAGAACTTTTTTAGATTTTTTAAATATGTATGTGTCTCTAATATTTTTGATTTTAGCGGGCAATAAATTATATAGCTTTGGATCGTAATAAAATATAAATCTTTGAGTGTGACGTTTTCTATAAAGTGGTATCTGGATTGACATTTTAACTTAGCTCCTAGTTTGATAGTCGCGGCTAACAAGTCCATCTGCGCTGTGTTTGTGCGTCTGTAAATGGTGTTATATGTGTATAACTTCCTTATACTGAATTTGTCTAGTTCGGTGTAGAGCATTTCCGATGAATATTGTTTTTTAAATGAAATTTTTAACGATATATTCTGCATTATTTGTGAGTTTTTCAATTTGGTTTCATATAACCCATCCCAGATTGTAATACAATACCTTAGTATAGACTCAATCAAGGCATCGTACACTGCATGTAAATTTTTTTAATTTAAAATATCTCGTAGTTTGTAAAGTTTGTATGTTAGTATCCTGAGTCTCTATATCAAATGGTTCACATGTTCATCCCACCTTAAATATTGATTAATCATTACACCCAAATACTTAATATATTTTACTTTGTCTAATATTTCACAAACACAGTCAGGAGTCTCATTGCAACTTCTTTTATGTATTTTAAGGTAAGGTGTCTGTGGTTGATTGCTATCAATGGCTGTATGTAAACGTTATGAACTTAGATTTGCTAACATTGAGGCAGATTTTCATTTAGCCAATTTTGTATATGTTTCATAGGATTTTCTGCTTTTTTATATACAGAATTATCTACAAATGTTAATGCTGTATCGTCAGCATAGGATATGAGGTACCCATTTATATTTTTTAATAGTGCCAATTTGTTTATGTAATTATGTAAATTAAAAACAGTATAATTATAAATATTCAAAAGAATAGTTACAATACACACTTGGTTTATTGTTTCATGAGTTTTGTTCAGTTTTGTCTGAGATATGTTTCGGCCTTGCGACCATTATCAAAGAGTCTTAAAAACTGACATGAAAGTGATGGTTCAGAATATATATATTTGAAGTATTATACCTACTTAATGGGGGATAATAAATTGATTAGCTATTTCTTTAAATTTAACAATACAGCCCGAACTACGAACTTAATTTTAATTTTATTACGTTGTCTAGCACAGGATTGTTCATAAATTCTGTTTGTGTATTTGTAACGTTTTTGTGGTTTCTTAGGGCCTTCATAATTTCTAAAATTTCAAGCACGTCTAGGATTTTTCCTTTGTTTGCATTATGTAAAAGTTTAACACTACTACCGTTAAAAAAGTGATTTTGCTCAATGCAATGTTCGGCGAAACCAGTTGATTTTTTATTGTATAAAATAGACTTTTTATGTCCCAATCCTAGACATGCTTGACATTTTAGAAATTAAGAAGGCCCTAAGAAACCATAAAAACGTTACAAATACACAAACAGAATTTATGAACAATCCTGTACTAGACACCGTAATAAAATTAAAATTAAATTCGTAGTTTCGGGCTGTATTGTTAAATTTAAAGAAATAGCAAATCAATCCCCCACTAAGGAGGTAGAATACTTCAAATATATATATATATATATATATATATATATATATATATATATAATGTGAACCATCACTTTCAGGTCAGTTTTAAGACTCTTTGATAATGGTCGCAAGGCTGAAACATATGTTAGACAAAACTGAACAAAACTATTGAAACAATAAACCAAGTGCGTTTTGTAACTATTCTTTTGAATATTAATAATTATTCTATTGAATATCAATCATCGAGAACCTACCGCAGAATTAATCCAATTATTTAAAAACAGAACAGGACCCAATATAGTCCCTTGTGGGACGCCTCCTGTAATTGCCAATGGTTTACTTATATTGTCGTTTATCTTTACTTTTTGTATTGTACTGGTTAGATAATTCTGGAATAGTTCAAGAGCAATACCTCTAACGTTAATCTCTTTTAATCTATTTAATAATATTACATGATCTACCGGTCTACAGTATCGAATGTCTTAGCTAAGTCTAAGAACACAGTTAATCATTTTTTATTTGTATTTAAGATTTTTATTAAGAATATTATACCTTTCTAAATAACTAGTTAAGCGAGATTTTAGTGATTTTTCAAAAAACTTGCTATATTGTTTATAGCTGAAATTGGCCGATAATTTGTAATCTCCTGGTTTATACATTGGGATGGTTATGGTTTCTCTTCATGTTGCCAGTATTTGTCCACTTAAGAAATATTAGTTTATCAAATGTACTAGAGGTTTTGTTATGTATTTATGAATAGCTTTTATTGTTTGAACAGGAATTCGATCAGGACACGGTAGAGTATTATTTTTTAAACTGCTTATGTGTATTATAACTTTATTTTCCGTAGGTAGAAATAGGCTCGCTATTATGTGATGTTCTCTATTAGTAGACTCAGACGATTGTGATTTCTTTTTTATTTTACTTACCATTGTATGTCCTATATTAATGAAAAAATCATTAAAACAATTTGCGTTTTCTTCATCTTTAATTAGTAGTTGTTAATACTAGCTGTAATGTTATACTTTTCTGATATTTTCTTTTAAAAATTTCAGGCTTCGTTAATTCATTAACATAAAAAATTACAGTTGGTTGGTTGATAAATTTTAAAAAAGGTAATATACGAAATGGTACGGAGTTTTGTATCGTATTAGCGTTATTAATGGTAACAATAACAGAATTATAAATTATAATTGTTATTATACCTGAATTATAATCTATGTTTTGAAATTAAAAAGCGTGCAAAATCGGGCTTTTAAAGCACTAGAACTCTAAAGTTGCTTAGGTATCAACCAATTTTAAATAATGATAAATACACAAGTAATTAGAACTAATCTTTACTTACTTAAATAAATATGAATCGTACAGTCTGCTACATTACAATTTACCAACGATGACCTTATTAATGCTTCTGGTTTACTAATTTCAAACAACCCCAATAATTCCACGAACACAAAGTCAAAACAAATTTCATAAATCGACAAATTTATAACAAAAGTGTACATAGCAACCAAACAAAAAAATTGTAACCGTCTCTATGTTACCGATTAAAAATGAAATTCAGAGATTATCTTGTAAAATGAATCTACATTAATTAATTTTTCTAATTTTTATTTTCCAGTGCAGGTATAATAAAAAATAGCGTATAATACTATTATATTTCTCTATAATTGGTAAATATTTTATTTCACTTCCACGTCCAGTGGGAAGTATAGTAACGCAAACATTTTTTTTTGTTAAAATAGGCTTAAAATGTCATGAAAAGTCGAGATTTTAAATTTGAGCGAAAAAGTCTGTCTGTCTGTAACTTTTTTTGTGCGCACGTTTACTCTGGAATCGTTTATGATATTGACTTGAAATTTGATACACGTATGTATTATGATGAGTTCTGGAACTAGATTATATTTTGATCTAATTCCGTCGAAGGGTTCGGGGGTAAATGGGGTAAATAAGGGTAAATAGGCAAAGCAGGTAAGAGTCCATAAAATTGCAATTTAGGGTATGTACGAGAAGTCAAGGCAAGGCAAGGCAACCATTTTTAATGGCGGTATATAGCTGATAATCCTACAACCTCGGTTTATCCAAGGCATCCTGGTGGATTTTGGGATTATCAACACAGGAAAATTCTCTCAATCTGTTGTTGTTCCGTTTAGCGGAATATTTTGCTGTTGTGAGTGAATTTTAACTGCGGAAGCAGGATATTTAAGTATACAAGGTAAGCTAACCTCTTCACGCCATCTTCCTTCCAACCGTTCTCTACCCATGTGTTTCGCAAATTTGCAGGCTTTCCTTTGGAAGTATCGTGTCGACTTGAAAGGCGGACTCGACCCCATTCATCCAACTGTGGCTTTCGAGGAACATTGGTGGATTGTTCCCTCATCAGTGAGGTAAATTATATTTCTTTTGTAGGTTATGTCAGATTTGAATTGCCCACATTAGGCACGCTTCACGTGCATTTCCGACTTTGTAAATTAAATCGTGATATCTTTAGGGTTCCACGGACGGGGCTTCTACACACATCAGTGAAGTTCCACGGACGGGGCATCCACCCCCAGTAGAAAGTTCCAGGGCTGGAGAGGCTATAATCAACCCCATCCTTGGGTCAATTTCTTTTGTCCCGAAGACACCTCCGTAGGGCTACAGGTTTTTCCACGTCGAAGTCGGTATCGTACCACCCTAGATAAGTGTGTTGTTGTTTTTATTTACCGGGGACCACCTTCAGTGGTTCGGCGCGGTTATATAAATTCCTATCTACTCTTGTATTTTTAACTTATACATATTTAAAGATTTTATGCATTTATATTTATTTAAGGAGGTTCTCTAAATCAGACCCATTGTGGCAGAATCCATGACCATTTATCCTCACATTGTAAACCGATGTGTAGCTACACGAGGCATTTGCCACACCTTTTGAACATCGCCAGGTTACATGCTAGAGAACCAATATCTGTAAATTGTGTAATATAGTGCATTTCATTTTTAAAGAAAGTGACATTATTTCTTCTGCGACCACTACATATGGAAGCCTCAGTGATTTGTTAAGTAAGTAAACTAATAATTTGTCATAGTTTATGTAAACTTGGGCTTAACGCCCTGAGATAGTCTGAGCTAGTGAAATTTTATCGTAGGCATGTACATCACTTATCCGGGTTAAGTTGTGCCCTACGATATCTGCTACGCTACAGTAGCCCAAGTGATTTCGTTATGTAATATCTTATAACCATTAATATCCAACGTATTTATTTGTTTATGACGTGTAAATCGTAGCAGTATACAAGAACGAAACGTCTCAAAAATTACCACCCCCATTGCCTCCCCCACCCTATTATTAAAGGGAGTAAAACATGAAATTGGAATTAGGTGTGTATACGAGAACCAAGGGACGTAGTTCCAATAAAATTTTTTGGCATTAATATGCCACGCCACCTTAGAACCTCTCGGTGCATTCTCTCAGTTTCTTGCAAGGTTGCGACTATTAAAATCAGTCATTTAAATCAATTTTAAATAAACTGATTTATAAATTTAAATCAAGTTCTGTAAACACCGATAATCTAAATAAACTAAAACTTTAGAAAATTCAAAGAGGTACAGTTTATTTAAAAGCTAGATACAAAGTAAACTGAAGAAAATTTCAAATAAAAAGAATACATAGATTATATATTATTATATAGAGTGGGGCAATAGTGCATCGGACCTCGATATCTCGAGTTCTACGATAGCTAGAAGTTTTTTAAAAAATTGCAAGTAAACTAGATAAAAAAGTGTGGGTGAGTTGTGGTGATGTTGAAAGACTAACAACTATTTGTGTTTTACTCCTTTATTGATAGTCAGAGCGTCAGCCCGATGTTAACACAGCGAATCTTAGAGTAGAACTGAACCTTGGTAAAATTAATACTGGAAAATGTTTTGGCAAATAGGTACCTAGTAAAATAAATTGGAAAATACCGGGTCAGGTATACTACATAATTAGAGATAATCACAAAAGGGTGATTGCTAAGTAGTTATTAGTCTGGATGCATATTTACAAAGGACAGGGGAAAGTTCCGACTACGAAATAAGGTTTTATGGTAGGTAATGCAATAAATAATAGAAATTGCTATAGACATTTAAAACAGGTAAGGAAGGTACTTAAATACAGAGAGGATTATATACAATATTTACAGATATTTACATAGTAATAAATAATTCAAATCACGTAATAAAAATATGTGAATGGATGAGTGAACGTAAACCAAATATGTGTAACACAAGAGTAGTGGGAGACATTAGTCCCCACAAAAGTTTATAACTGGAAATTATTTAGAACACACAGGGCGAGTCAAGACGAAATTACAGGACCAAGTAGCTTTTTTTTAATAGAATGCTATGTATATCAGTACATTTTTTGAAGCCTCTTTGTTAGGATCTATTCATTCCTATATTAGCATTGAATATCTCCTAGCCACTTGGATGTAATGAATTTTTTTGTTGAAATAATACAATCTGCAGATGGATATTAAAAAAATCACCACAGTCACAATTATGGGTTTTAAGAAAAACGTATGTGAATTGTAACGAGATAATGTTATCTCGGTTACAACCTTTTAACTTTTAAAATCTTAGCGGCTTAAAGTCTTGACCAATCCAATTTTTATCACAATTGCGGATGTATGTGGCGTGTTTCCGTCAACAGAATGTTTGTCGATTTCTAATTTTTTAAATTTTATGTAGAGTTATTTAAGTCGAAATTTAGTATTCACATACATTCGAATAACAGCTCGCCGAATTACAGTTTATGTAAATTTTTATAATTACGATTTAAACCATCAATGTGTATTACACATGTGTGCCGGTAACCGACCTTCCCTTTGAACCGCTATTCAACGTTCTTTTTCGTTGAGAGCCTCGAGCTAAACGGTCGTCTACCGCCTGAATCTACAATAAGTTTTAATTCAACCTCTTGATTGGAGGTCGTCCTCGTGGTAATATAACTTTTATTAATTTGATAATAGCTGTTATTCTTACTGTATTTATTTTTCTGTTTTAGACATTCTGGTTGAATTTTTTTTATACAAAAAAACCAATCGCTCTACACTGTGGCTCCGACCCTCACAGAGGGAAGTTGGTAATAAATACCTATAGCCACTCCCCACGCCCGTGGGGTGAGTGGCTACCGGGCCCGTGAATCGTATGCCCTGAGTAGACGTAATGAACCGAGGATGACAGCCTTCTGCATTCTGTCGGCTAAGATCTCTGCCGAATCTTGGCAGGCCGGTATGATCTTTAATTCTGAAAGCAGCGTCTGTCTCAATCCACCGACGACTCCTATAATCAGTACCACTATTTTAACAGAATGACCTGGATAAAGCCTGCGGAGTTCGAAGAGCAAATCTCGATATTTTGTCCGATTTTCCTCCTCTTTCAAGACAATGTTGCTCACAGCGGGGGCTGAGAATTCCACGACATACATTGTCTTGAGTTGGTGGTCAGGCTTGTTGGCTTGTATTTGCCTGACGGTGGGAAACGCGTAGTTCCAATAAATTAGACACTTCTTATTCCCCACAACGGACTCAATATCCCCCAGAGCGTAAGGCAGCACTGGTGTTTCGTCTATCCCATACGAGTGCCTTAGATGATAGTAAAGCACTCGTAATGCTGCGTCGTGTCTGTGAATATAGGTCGAGACTGCGTATGTCTGGCAAACCTACAGTAATTGCATTACAGTCTCCGGCGCCCTGCAGTTGACATCAGGGACCCATGACACGACGTCGATAGACGAGGGTGTTAAATACACCATCCTGGCAAGCCATTATGAGTCCCTCGGTCTCGGACTTGTGCTCGGCTGACCTTAAAAAGGCGAAGGTCAGCCTTTCGGATAAACCGAGGTTCTCTATACTTTTATCGAAGACTCCGTGCAATGGCTTATCCTTATGGAGCCGCAGAAGGATGTTGTGTTCTGCAGCTCTAATGTGGGCTTTTAGTCGAACGGGTTCCAACTAGGTGACAGAGTCGGGGTTTACCCGCTCAACGTCGAAGATGAGACCAAGTTCATCGGCTGCTCTCTGTGCTGCCTTAAAGAGAAAAGCTCCTCTGCATTTTCATGGGGACCATGCAGAGGAGGGGATCCGACCTCCTGATGACCTTACATGCTCAATCCAGAACCATCCTGCTATGGAGACTCTCCAAGCTCAAGAGTCCACGACCTTCCCGATGTCGTGGGAGATATAACCGTGGAACGGACAATTTAGGATGTAAGTTCCTATTGATATGCATCTTCTTGCGGGTTACTATCGAGTTGACGCAGCTCTTCTCTAGTCCATTTCACTACTCCGAAAGAGTAGATAAGAATCGGAACGGCAAGCATATTTGTAGCAGATACCTTGTTCTTCCCCGACAGTTCTGAAGACCAGATCTGTCGGAGTAGGTGCTGATACTTGCCGCGGAGAGCGTTTTTCACTACACTCATTTCTTGGGTGGAGCGTTGATCGACACCCAAGTAAGTGTACGACTCTTCGGCCCGAACTGCATACCGACAGCCAGCGTGTACTCCTGTACCACCCTAAGGGACTGTTGGAGATCCCTCCCTCCAGAGGCATACATTTTAAGGTCATCCATATAAAATAGATGGATGATTTTTTAAAATTTTGAATGATATCTTGGGATCCGCGATGTAGTTTGGTGGCTTGTGTTCGAAAAATCCGTACCATGGCCATTTTAGCGAAGGAAGTGTATAGTGTGTCTTAAATTGTATATAATATATTGAAGAATATATATGTACAGATAGAACCTCCAACATCAAGTCATAGGCGTACTACGGCATTTTTTCTGGGTCAAAATCGCATAAAAATAAAAATTATGTTTCAAATTCATTTTAAAAATTGTAATATTTTTAAAATAGCTATTATTGTGTTTTATCCCCAAAATATATATTTCAGTCATGGTTAATACATATTGCAACATGATTTAAACCCCTATAAATAGCGCGGCGATACTCTATAACGTGTGACGGAACGTATTACTTACTGTCTACGTTGCTAAGCGCTAGATAAAACACAGGCAAATTAATGAGTGGGGATATTGGAGATGAACCGGCCGTTTTTACGCGATCCTACATATTTTAACTTGCAAAGTAAAGTTTACATTGATTTCTCAATACGTGCGGTGAAGTTTGCAATTCTCGTATAAAATGGAGAGCATTGCTCAATTTAACCCACCACCTTCACTTCAGAGGTTGTATGAAACCGATATTAAATTTTCGTAGTGTGTCAGAAAGGTTTAAAAGAAAACTAATCGTTCCAAAATCAGATTCGCCTTATGAAAAACTAGTAAATTCCATTCAGGAAAGGGCAGAGCTTAACGATGACTTGTTTAATGACATTTGTAAATGCACTTCAAAATTAAATGTTGATATTTTAAAACAAAATTTCGCCAAATATCATAAAAGTTGTTATTCGCGAAATTGTAAGTCGGAAAAACCTCAACAATATGAAAGCCTCTGTGAGGATGCATCAACTTCTGAAACTTCTGCTACGATCAAATCAACGAGATCCAAAACTTCGTGTTCTAGCAAAATAAAGTGCGTTTTTTGAGACAAAGAAAGAGTATTGCATCGAGTGGCAACTGAGCATGCTGGTGAGTTACGTAATAGGTATTTTTATTAATTGAATGTCAAATACCTACTAAGACTAAGTACAAATGTAATTATTTGTACTTTTTTATATTAAATTTAAATATGCACAAAAAATAAAGATTGGTGGGTGCCACAATTTTATTATTTCTCTCATTAAAAATGTCGTTATCTGTAAACCACTATGTCTGGATACAACTGCAGGACTCGACGGATTAGATCCGGAGTAGACTTAAAATAACAAAACAAAGTTTATGTACACTTGATACAAATTTTTTGTGATTTTATTTTTATATATTTGATTATTATTTTTAGGGGAAAATTTACTTAATGCAGCAAAAATATTAAATAACGAAGAACTTACTATAACACTGAGCAGTTGCCAGAATTGCTCTGATTTGTTTCATACTATAAAAACTGTTGGTCTAAATTTGTCACTAACGTTTTGAGAAAACGAGTAACACATTTCAACGACGTCACTGCTACTGCTGCAACAAATGCAGAATTTCTATTAAATTTGGAAAACTTTCTTTGTACTGGGAAAGTATCAAATATATCAAATATGGCAGATATAGCAAAGCATTACCGTGATATTGCAAGCAAATTTGGTGTTTCGTAAGATAATCTCCAAAATAGATAAGCTTTAAAACGAGTGATTTTGGACGAAATTCCTCATTTAGCTATATCGTTTACTAACCCATGAAAGAAAAACGAACCCCAGGCTGTTTCTCTAGATACTACCAAAGATGTTGCTATTAACAAATCAATAAACTCTAATGATTGTTCTGAACAGATAAAAATTATATGTAGTGCAGCCAAAATAATATGAAATGCGATATTATCTCAGAAGTGTTGGAAGTTTGACGTTACTCTTGAAATTAATAATTTTAATGACATTGTTCCCGAAGAGTTAACACATTTCCTTCGGTGGACTCTGAGGGGATATATACAACTGTCAGAAGAAAGTTCTGCTAACGAATATAAATCAGGTGAAATTCAAAAACGTACACATATCATCTCGCAAACAATTATGCAGAATATACTCTCAGATAAGCCGATGAAATATTACCAAAAGATTAGACATGTTCGTATTACCAAGGAGTTTCCTCTTCAAGTTGCCACTGGTCTTACACTTAATCATAAAACCAGAAGTAAATTTGTTGTAGAAATGTGCTCTTCTATTGGAATTTCTATTAAGCACACAAAAATTCTTAAATTAGAGACTCGTGTGGCGTTGTCTGTTCTGAGACAAATAAATGACAACCACGGTGTATATTCCATCAAACATTGTGATGGGAAGAAGAGTATACTTCGCGTTTGATAATCTTGATTTTCAGGAAAATACTCCAGATGGCAAAGGCACTCTTCATGGGACAGTCATCACTGTTCATTAAGAAATAGATGATGGTGACAAAAAAAAAGAGTGATTCATTTATCAGAAGATATAGAAGATACCCTTGAGTTGGCACAAATGTTCTTTGTGAAGTACCCAATAACCCAAAGAAGAAAAATAAGTACGCCCCTGACTTTTTTGTTTTAAAAGGCATTTACATTATATACCTTTCCGAAAAAATACTAGTATTTTATGTATTTTTTATTTAATTTTTATTACCAATCTCTTGCCAAATAATATTTTTTTAGTACGCCCCTGACTTTTTTATGTTTTAAAAGGTACTTACATTATATACTTTTCCGATAAAATAGATAATAGTGATATGAGTACTTTCCATACCCGATATTAATTTTTGATATACTTATCCACTCCCTGCCCCGCAGTATGCCTATGGAATGGATTTGAAAAGTCTATCTGGAATGCATAACTCTTTACTGCGTAATAAACACAAGGTTGTTAATTTTTAAATTCAGCTGCAGACATGCATAGATGATATTAATATTATTTCACCTTATTTTTAAACTAGGAGTGAATGAAAAAGTCACAGGGAAAGTTACTAGAAAACGCACTAAATCATTTTAACGCCAAATTTGAATCTAGTTTCTCTTAATATTTTGCCTTAGAAGTTATAATAATAATTTATTTCGTAAATTTCATGTTTTAATCGGATGCAATGAAATAAACACTGTACTTACATTGGACACTGTTCCTCAAGTAGAGGCAGCTTCATTATTTGTTTCTTCATTACGTGAGTGGACTTTGAGTCGTCCCACAAGCCCCTGCATTTCTACATTACATTTTTTACATGTAGCTCTATTACCACTCTTTCCATCATAGTCCACTGAAGGAGTCGAATGATCTACCGAATGTTTGCGCCTCGAACTAGACAATGTCCCCTCTTCCCCCCTGTTTTAGAGGGTGCTGAATCGATTTACGGGGTCAAACCAATTTTTCCACCTCGGAAACTCCCTCAAATTAGCCAAAAACCATCTCCAAAGTCCCCCTTTCCATGAACCCGTTTATTTTCAAGAGTTTTTCGACTAATTGTTGTACCCTTGAGTAGAACGGAAGGTCCATCGAGGGTCCAAAATTGATATATTGATATATATTTTTGTGAGAAAAATTGATATTTTATACGAGGTGTTTCTTTGAAGAAGGTGGTAGGTGACCAGAGTTGTGTAACCACCCCCGGAGGTTGTTTTCACCCTCCAAGGGGTAGGAAATTATTTTCATCTATAATTGAAAAATAGTATAAAAATATACTTATAAATTGATTTTTGATCCCTTTTAAGGGTGAAAACAACCCCCGGGGCCGGTTACACAAACCTGGTAACCTACCACCTTCCTCAAAGAAACGCCGCCTACAAAATAGCAATTTTTTCCCCAGAAAAAAAATCAATTTTCCTACCCTTTGAAGGGTAAAAACAACCACCGGGGGTGGTTACACAACCTTAGTCACCTACCACCTTTTTCAAAGAAACACCTCCTATAAAATAACAATTCTTTTTCTCACAAAAAAAAATATCGATTTTCCACCCCTACAAAGGTTGGAAGCCTGGGGTAGAGGTGGTTGAGGTCAAAGCTCTCGAGGACCTTCCGTTCTATTCGAGGGAACAACAATTAGTCGAAAAATTGAGTAAAATAAACGGGTTCACGGAAAAAGAAGCTTTGGGGGTGGTTTTTCGTCAATTTGATGGAGTCGCTGAGGTGGACGAATTGCTTAGGCGCCGGTAATCGATTCAGCACCCTGGAAGGCGGGGATATTGCCTAGTCCGAGGCGCAAACATTCGGTAATTTTGTCATAAATCCAGAGTCTTTTAAATGGACCATCAAGCTTACTTGATTTTTCACTAAAATATTGCCAGATAGGATTTCTTCCTACCACTTCTATTAGAAGTCATGTCAAAAAACCATTCAATATTTAAATATTATAGATTTAATCACTTAGACTCGCTTTCTTACTTTTTACGCGGTAAAGCAGGAATATGAATTTTTCTGGCCCTACCGAGACTATATTCCCCTTCCCCGTTTTCGAGGATGCTCAACATGATAGAAATCTCTCCATGAGGTCACCCCACCCCCAAACGGCCAAAAACCACCCCCGAAGGGGTAAACCGCGTATCCGTCTTCTCCTGCCAGCCAAACCTGTGTACCCCCCCCCCCCGTTTTCGAGGATGCTGAGCACGTTAGCGATGTTGGACCTTCTCCCCGAGGCGAACCTACCCCTCAAACTGACAAAAACTACTCCTTTGATACGCGGTTTTATGAAGTAAGTGAGTAAGTTCACAGATCATTGAATACGCATCGGATGATGATTGCAGGTATCTTGATTGACTGTTTAGCTAAAAAAGAATGGGTGCATACTTTGTGTCTAGATTTTAGATGAGAAAAATCAGGTATATACAATCACTGGCACAATTTCATTTATTTTATTATATTAAATAATGAACAGTTCTATTGACGCATAAAATTACTTATTTACTATATATAAATATAAAACATCGTCATAAAATCACTTTCCAGTGAAACATTGATCAAATCAATTTAACTTACGTCACTTACAAGTGGAATTACATAGTTGGTATTCCTCGAAATGAACATCACATCCATCAACTTCACAGGCTTCATCATCCGCTTCGGTATCAGACTCGCTAATGTGAATTTCGGGGATCAAATTAAACAGCATGCTGTCATGATATTTTTTTCATGCTCAGCATCCTCGAAAACGGGGGGGTAACACGAGTTAAGCTGAGAGGAGGCGGCCTATCTGCGTTTCACCCCCGACGGAGGCCGTTTTTGAACGTTTGGAGGGTTGGCGGAGGTCGAGAAGGGGTCTCGACATCACCATCGTACTCAGCATCCTCAAAAACGTGTGTAACACAGATTTGGCTGGTTGGAGATGGCGGATACGCCAACCAGCATTGACATTGCAGATACACTCGTAATGCGTGCTGTCCAAGTGAGTGTTCGGTGGGGGAAAACGAACAAATATTAAAATCTTTTGGCCTTGTCCACATGTATTCATACCTAATTGAATTGAAATCGAAAAAGTACGCGAATAATGATAATTTTGCCCGTTTACTAAAAAATAAGAGTGTAATGATATTTTTGTCCGTTTGCTGAGTGAGGAGAGATCGTGAAATTTTTTTCATGCTCAGCATTCTCGAAAACGGGGGTAACACGGGTTTAGCAGAGAGATGACGGCCTATGCGCGTTTCACTCCTTTCGTGGGTGGTTTTTGTCCGTTTGGGGGGTTGGCGGGGGTCGAAGAGAAGTTTTGACATCACCATCGTGCTTAGCATCCTCGAAAACGGGGGTAACACAGGTTAGGCTGGTAGGAGACGGCGGATACGCGGTTTACTCCTTTCGAAGGTGGTTCTTGGCCGTTTTGGGGGATGGGGTGACCTCGGAGAGAGATTTAATCACCGTCATCGTATTCAGCATCCTCGAAAACGGAGGGGGACATGTCTCGCTAAAAAATTATTTACATTTTTTGAGGTTCCATCCGACACACACATAATGCACAACAGCGATCCGCATCATCCACGCATTATAAAGACAGGCGAATTTTCAAGTTCTGACAGAAATTTTCATGTATGCTCTAGTTTAGTTTACAGTTATATTTTGCTTATCTTTTGGCAAATTTTAATAAGCTAGGGCTCAAAATATCGGGCCTCAAAAGTGCTAAAAATTGTTATATTTGACATTTTCCCAAAAATTAACGAGTTTCGACAAAAATGTGAAAAATATGGGTTGTTTTTCTTTTATAGTGAATTTGAGGGCGAACCCCCAAAGGCATTTGCTCGAACATTTTGCTGTTTATTAGGATCCCAAATATTATGATAAAAAGCAAAAAGCAAAGTTGTGTAAAATCTTATTTTACTTGGGTAATTATTTAAATGAATAAAGTAATATTTTAATACCAGCAACGTATAAGCTACGCTATATTTACATGTTTAAAAAGTGTGACAAATATCTGCTTAAGCGCAACATGGATAATTTTATGCAACAGTTAACCCATAATCATCGCCATATTATGAATTTGATCTTTACAAAAAATGTAATCTCATTAGCTTTGATGATATAAAATTATAATGATAAATGAAACAGCTAATGCATACTGTTTTAATAATCCTCTCACTAAAGAAACAGGTAAATAAACACATAGTTATTACAACACTCTAAAGTTCAACTAAAACATTAACTCTCTGATGAACATGAACAAGGATAATCCCCCTGTGCACGGAATTAACATTCTCTCTAGTGAGTTTTACTTTGCCTAAATAAAATCGCTCCCAATTATATTCTTGGGTACCCATATTTAATTAAAAATTGCAGTTCTAAAATTATCACGAAATAATGTAAGCAGCATTACATAAACTAGTCAAACTTTGAGAGAGGTTTCATTAAATTTGTGGGAAATACGCCTGAGCAATTACATGATAATTTAAACTATGCAGTTGGTAATATTTCTTAAATTTAAACATCATTCGTACACTATATTTTTATTAGAGCTAATTATACAGGGTGGACCATTAATAATAGGCCATAGTTCAGGGTAGATTATTTGGGCCAAAATATGAGGATATAACCAAATATGGTTTAGAAAAATGTTGCTGTGGAAGAAGATACAGGGTGTCAAAGTTCAAATTATTTTTTGTTTTTTTTGCAATAACTCAACAGTCTTTTGGCTGATCTTCGCCAAATTTGCTAGAGACACTTTTTTATTCTAAACAATAATTTATGTATTACATCACGTTAGATCATAGAGGGTGATGCAGGATGATGAATTTTTTTCATATTTTTTTTTTGACGAAGCGTTTTTCTGACCAGAAAATCTGATAAGGGCGTCATTTCCACGTATAAAAGGTACACTTGGTAGAACTTGATAACTCCAACCGTTTTCGAGGAAAGTGCCGTTAAACATTTTAATAATTTTTTGAAAGACAAATTCAAATTTAATTAAACAAAGTGTATTTATTGAAAAGTGTGATTTGGTTACGTTTTAGTTCTGTCATTTACGTAATTTAATCATTTTATTTTGTTGTGTTCCTCGAGATAATTTCTTTAACTTCTTTATTTACAATGCCTAGACATAATAATTTTTCAAATGGGGAAATGAGCTGCAACGCGGAGATACCCATTGCAATATCCAAATAGAATACAGCCAGACCATAAGATTTTCAAAGATCTGTTTCGTTGTTTTGGGAGAAACGGGTTCATTTCGCCATAAAAACAAGGTAGGACGACCGAAACGAATTATTCCAGACCAAGAACTAAAAATTTTAGTTTGTGTGGATGAAGATCCTCAAGTCAGCTCAAGTCGTTTAGTAGCGGCAACAGGGGTGAGTAAACAATCTGTCCTAAGAATTTTACGTAAAGAACGCTTCTACCCATATCATCTCACTCCTGTACAAAACTTACTTCGAAGGGATCTTCCACAAAGGCTACAATTTTGTCAATTTGTTCTAAATAAACACAACAGGGATCGAAATTTTGTTAATAACACTTTATTTACCGATGAAGCAACTTTTACTCGCCGAGGCATTTTTAACTGGAGAAATACCCATTACTGGGAAGTAGAAAATCCTCATGCCGTTAAAAAAAGGCATTATCAGCAAGAATTTTAGATTCATGTTTGGTGTGGTATCATCGGCGATCAATTATTGGGACCATTTGTCCTTCCTTCAGATTTAAATTGACAGTCTTATTTGTTTTGTCTTCAAAATACTCTTATATATGACGCTGATATATGACGATGAATCCATCGGTGAATACACACCTATGCATGCATTATTAAATTTTCTATATTATATGTGCATTATATCATATCTGATTATCCTAGAATGCGAATATGCATAATTTTATTTATGATAAGTACGTTTATAAAAATCGGCCTACTTTGGTAAATTCTATCGCAGTTTTGGGACACAATGGAGTATACTAAAAAAGTTAAAAGTTAATAAGTACTATGTGTCCGTGTATATTTAACCTCAGTCTACTTATGTGATTATAAATTTTCTTGTTCTGTAATTCTTTAAATGCAGATATTTTACAATAAAACATTATAATATAGTATATTGTTTTATTTGTTTGTTTAATGCTTTATTTTAGTATTATTAAATCTGAAGCGTACCGCCTCTGGGGCCATCCTATTTTAAAAATAAGTCTTAAATTTGTTTCAAATTCAGGGAAATATCGCTTTTATAACTACAAATAACAAGAAATTATTTGAACATTACATTCTTAATTTCATTTCCAAATTTATGCAAATATTAATTTTACAACAGAAATTATTTTCACAATACCAAATAATAGCCGACTTCAGGGCGCCGTTACGTTTTAACTTATTGGGGTAGAAAGTTGTACATATGTCAAGTGCCACTTTAAAATAGCTTGTAACATGGTGATTACTTCTTATCTAAAACTTGGCAGTTTTAAAAACAAGACTAATGCATTAGTAAAACCAGCAAAGCGTCGATAGTTGTGTATGAAGTGAATAGGGCGACTTTAAGTAAACGTATAAGACGAAGATAGGGCAGGATACCGTGTCAAATATACTACTACGTTCAGGATATGGGAGATTTGGCACTGTGACTTTGGAACCGCGTTGTTGGAAGAACAGAATAAAAGCCAGGCGATGTTATACCTCGCGGCAGAACTGATAGAGGATGCTTGCCGACGTTTACTTACGAGCCCTCTCGGTTTGCCCGGAAGAATACTTATTCCAGTAGTAGCAAATTTCATCGAGGATGTTTGTCGTCGATTTTCGAACCCTCTGAATTTGCTAATAAAAGATACTAATTGCAGGATGCTTGTCGACGATCAAATACTCGAGCCAGCTTAGTTCTCTAAAGACATCAATTAATTCTACGAATAAATCCAATCTGGCTACTAAAAGATTTGGACTGCTAGAACATAACTTGGCAATTTACACGACAGCAATTTCACCAACATAACTATTTAAGTATCAAACCTATTTACTTCTCTGCGTTATTGACTTTACATTCTGGTTTGGGGGGGATAGGGGAAATTGGCTTATTTGTGGTATCAAAGATATTCATTTTATGTCAGGCTTTTAATAATATTTATGCAACAAGTTTTTAGCAATAACTAACAGGCTGCATTTCTGCTGGCATTTGTTTGTCTAGAGGACTCACTGAAATAGGTGCATTTCAAGGGAACCGGACCCAAAACATTACTTTTAAATCAGCTGTACTGCATTACACTTGACTCGACGCTTCGTATAGTCGTCGGCTCCCCGGATGGTCGGGTGACCGGTAGTTTCTTGCTACAATAAAGTCATCACAGGTACAGCTGGGGTTCTGATTGACCCAAATGTTAAAAACACCAAAGTTGTAAAATCTTATAAGACTGTTTCCTTTCAACTACGTAAATAGTACATAATCTCTTGATTTATTTTCATTGTTGTTATAACCACAAAGAGTTCCCTGGCTCTAGTGCAAACACTGCGGTCGTGGGTTTGTTCTCATCTTCGATAAGTGGTTGTTGTGACAATTAAAATCAACCCGGAGATTTTCGTGTTAATATCAACTTTAGGGAGATTTCCCTGCAGCTTATGAGCATTTACACTGAGTCTTGGCACTATGGTCACTTGTGACGGAGACGTCTGTCTTGTTTAGCCAAGTACGCACCTAATTTGTTGAGCCTTTTACTCAAGCTGAGCCTGCACCGATGTCATCCTTGGAAGTTTGTTGACAGAGTGCTTAACGCTCTGTCACCACAGTAATTGTCCAGCTAGTTTCATTCGATTATTTTTATAAAATGTTAGCTTTGTTATTTAACAAGAAAATAGGATACAATTATATTACAAGCTACTCCGTTATTATTTCAATCCTAAGTTTAGGTGAAATTTCACATACTGAATATTTTGCTAGGAAGATTTACGTTTGCACCATAACAAGTTTATATTCTAGAACTATATATTTTCAGAGTTTATGCAATGACAAGAAACTTTAGCTTGCATTATACTTCAGTGTTTACTATCAAAGGCTTGCTGTGTGCCTGGATTCACATGTAAGGTTTCACTAGGATATTCTCCGGTCAAACTATCGTGAGATTTCTCATCTGCGAATGCCTAGTTTTCTATGATTGTTTAATAACGATCCCTCAAATTAATAAAGAGTTCCCTGGCTCTAGTACAAACACCGCGGTTGTGGGTTTGCACTCAACTACTTTTCTACCTTACAAACTACAAACTGTTCAGGCCAACGGTCAGTACTGGGGTCCCCGCACCCCGTATACTTGCTTTTATTTTTAGGGGTATACTTTTCATCGAGTACTGAACCGGGACGTCTGGTCTGTTTGATTTACATCGACTCCCCCTGTTCACGTTGTTGAACAGTCATATACGATTTGGGATTTGCAGTTTGTTTATTCAATTAAGGGAGCTTTCCCCCAACCTTCTATGATCTCTTACATGAGTGTCTCATTATTACTTCCATTCTATAATGCACGAACGGGACATGGTTCTTGTTTTCTGTCTTGCAGTAAACTTATTTTATCGGAGCGATTGCTAACACCAAAGTTCCAACTACATTTTAATCGGCTATTTGCCGCATCTTTAATTACACCTAAAAATAACACGGCCTACGACTGTATTAACTTAGTACTTGTTATTGCATAACCAGCTTTGAAACATGTATAGTATGTCATTACAATAGCGACGTAACCCTTCCTATATAATATTTAGGCAATTGTCTCAAATATTTGGATTGTTTTGATTTCATGTACGGCTATTTGCCGCATCAATTTATATAAAATAAAATGGGTTTTTCTTGACTACTTTTTCCCATCAATTACTGTATTTTCTTTCCCGTTTGCCTTTTTCATCACACAAGTAATAAACTAAATAAATGATTTCATTCCAATCAAATAAATTAGAAAACAAACTTCAACTATAAATATACAGTGCAATCTGGAGTAATAAAGCACCACATAGATAACATAAAACATTAACAAATAATAGCTAGTGTATCCAAACTTACAGTGTATTTAAAATAACAGAGCGATTGATTTTCTCAGGTATAGTATCAGACAGAAACAAGTAATACCAAACTTTATATCAAAGAACCTGGGGTAATTATAAAGGGTTACTACACACACACAACGTAATTAAGGTCCTAACCACATAAAACTAGACGACACGCAAATGGCCAATTTTATTTGTTTATCCTTCAGATAAATAAATAGTAATGAATTTACTGGTGACATAATTACCAGGATTTCATTTGTAATTAAATGGGGTGGGCTTAAATCTCTTCAAATCCAAAAATTTACTCGGTACTTATTGTATATTAATTGCATTTTCTAACGTCATGCTATATTTAATTGATTTAAATAAACGGTGAAAGTCATCCTGATAGAGTATAATGCATTAAAATACAGGTATTACATGTGTTAATATTATAGAAGCATATAGAGAGGGTGAAAAATAAAGAATATATAAAAAATATATAAACCTTTTTTGAGATCAAACACGTTATGATACTCAAATCAATAGATTCATATTTTCTTCCAATTGATTTTAATATTTGTAAAAAAAGTGGTTTAAATATTTCAATATGAACTTTTATACACATCAGGTATGTAGAAATGTAAATTCTTATTTTTAATATATACCTTCGTTTTTCGTTTACGACCAAATGTCAATATATGTATATATTGGAATGGCAAGACATAGTTAAATACAAAAGTTCATAGATATGCAAAATTAAAAAAATATATAGAATATTTAAATTTTTGTTGTTATATTTGATTTCAAAATATTATATAGATGTGACTGTATCTTGCAACTTATTTGACATTTTGCTTTTAAACAAAAGTCAAACTAGTTTGGTTGCTTTCTGTTTCAGTAAATATTAAAACATTTTTCCCCAGTTATTTTTTCAATTGTTGAAATTAACGCAATTTTTCCTCTCCGACAGATAATCCGGGGACACACTGTATATTAACATAAAATAAATATTTCTATATTGCAACTAAATCGAAAATTACACATTTATTAACCACAAGTAAGCATATTTACTAGCAACAAATTTAGAGAGTACTCAGTAAAAATGATTTTTGTTAAGAAAGAAATATTTTTTTATTACGCATAAATTGAAAGGCAAATTCATTTACATGAAACAAACTTTGTTAATAACGAATAAATCAATGAGACTTTTGTAAGAAGCTTTGTTTATGAGAAATAAATCTTTATTTCTCAGAACTATATATTTTTTACTCGTGAGTATTTGAATTTATTTGACAATACTAAATATTTAGTTTTCATTTTTAAATAAATGCTTTAGTATCCCTAACTAAATGTTTAATCGGCCAAATACGAATAAATCATTTAGTTGGGGGTAATAAAATTTCTCAATTCTCAATTAAATCATTCTCTCAGTGTAGGACCTATAAAATTATATTATATTATTAGTTCCATGACTGCGCTGATCTTTGCATAACAGCATGCAGATTTGCGATCACCAAAATACTGTTGGTACTGCATCGTCTTTCAGTATTTTATAATTTCCCTCCCTGAAACAGTTTTGCTAAAAGAGATCCGAGCACAATCTGGATGAGGCATTTATTTTGTCAAAACGAACAACAATCTTTGAAAGCCACTTCTCCAAATTTTCTGAATTTTTCAGTGGACAACTAAAAATGCAAATTTTTATTACCTAAATACATGTTAATTATCTTATTTTGTGAAATTTAAAGAAAAACATAGAAATTATGCGTGCAATTAAAAAAATATTGAGCATTAAAATGCAACTTTAATACGTTACAATATTCCGTGCATCAAGAACTCAACTTTGAAAAGTATTTGTAGGTATGTATATCTTGAAATAAATATGTGGCAATGAGCAATACCTATGCTGACTTTTTTCAAAGCATGGACAATTTTATTTCAATATAAAAAGTCACAAAAAAACGTTTCAAGGTATTCGAAGAAGGCTTTTCAAAGTAAAATTTTCCGTGCAAGGAATTATTTCATGTGACATTGATTTCATGTTATCATTCTTTCATATACCTCCGAAAATGCTCATAGTAATGACATATAGTCATTATTCGTAGTGTACAAACAAATTATAAGTTAATAAACTTATTCAACGTATAGATTCCTGTATTGTTGTCATTATTGTACTTACGTATGAAATGTTTGTTGATTTGTGACACTCCAATGTATTCCACAATATATACAATTGTAAACCATTTTTATTTTTTATTAATCAATGAAAATTAAAAATCTAATAAAAAGCGTTGGACGAAAATAACAAAACCAACGTCACAAACGTCACTTTTCTCGCAACTACCTTACCGATATGTCGAAACTTCCATCAACCAACATGGCCGCTTCGAGGCACAGGCGTACGTGGCCTAAGCGATGTCCAGTTATACAGACATATAGATCAGTGGAAACATATGTAGAGTAAAAAAGTGTTTAGAATGCCATTTTGCCTAAGAATACGCCATTTTTGTAAACACATTATTTAACCCTCTCGCTTCTCCCCCGCAGAAATCTGACCCTTTTTTGCAAAAATTGGGATAAAAACTTTTTTTAAAGTTTTTTTTATTTTAGTTTGATAATATTGGATCAATAAAGTTGAAATAGTAAAAAAAAATGTTAAGTAGTATAATGTTATGCAAACTAGTATTGTAACCTTCAATACGTATATTTTCTAGTAAAATCATTATAATAGGTGCACTTCGCAACTTTTATTATAAAAATCCGCCAATTTGGTTCCGTCATTATTTATTTTGAAATTGAAACTGTGGCGCTCTTTTTCTCGTACAGTGCGAGAACTAAGGCTGTCACTTTGACACTCCTTTCTTACTTACAAAGTATTTGAACACAAATTTATGCGCCTCTTATCAAATTCTGGAAGGTACACCTCCCTCAGAGACCTATACGCACGTTGCAACGACATAACCCCGATAGCGGATTATATCCAGCAGGTCTATCAAAACTTCTATTCTTTTAAGCTGGGCAATAGTCCGTTAATAAGACATATAACACAAATTAGAGAGCACAATGCCCCATTTCGAATTAACACCCTTTACCGTACCAGACGTTACCGATTTTTCGGCAACCCCTGCAGCCAAACTTCACCAACTATAACTTCCGCTTACACTATCCATCTTTACTGATATTTCATACCTTTCGTATCTTTAAATCTTTCCTATCACCCCTTCTTCCTTTCTGTTTGTATTCTTTTTGTCGCGTTTGTTTTTTCTTGGTTTCTTTTTGTACATTTTTGTCTCTAAATTCGTTTTCTTATCATCAATTTTTCACAAAATCAAAACCTTGTGGTATCGAAACTTTTTAAAGTTAAAGTTTAGGCCAGCCTTGCGTAGCCCGGCGTTCATAGATCTCGCAGAAGGCTCCTCATTTGGATTGAGACGCCTGCGTCAGCTGCAAAATTTTAAAAAGTGTTTGTGCCCTAGTTATTAAAGTGTATTTTTAGTTGTGTTAAGTCTTTTTGTAATTAGACATGTAAGAATTTTGTTACCTTCTTTTATCTGCTTTTGCAGTAGGCGTTTAGGTTAAGTTTTATCAATTTTTGTTTAACCGAACCAGGCTTATTCCGCCCGATCCTGCAATCCACTACCGCGATTAACGCGGTGGTTGCACGGTCGGTCCCGGGATGGGTTCTGGGGAGGTACTGTTGTACTTTTAATTTATAATAAAGCCTTGTAGATTGATTGATTGACGTCAAATTTGGTATGTGAAGATAAAGCTGAAGTGCCTAGATCCAAACCGAATTATTTCCGAACTGTATATAATATCCAAAAAGTTACTACTATGTATTTGAAGAAAGAGTAGGGAGATTAAATAGGACTAAAATATGCACAGAATTTGCTATGTTCATTAAATCTTAATTTGAATTATTAATAATGCAATTTATTTTGTTGAATTATGTATATTTGTATTATAATAATAGAATACGTAATATATGCCACAAACTGATATAAATTTCCAAAATTTGATTTTCAAAAATAATTCCTCTTAGTTTTAAAATAAATAACTTTCAAAAAATCGACACGGCTATTTTTGAATCCGTATTTAATATATGCAACAAGAGGAATAACTTGCATAAACTATAATTTAACTAAAATTATATATGTAGGTACTAATCAATCTAAAAAATTTATATTTGAAAGAGTATAGAATTACAGACATTGCAAAAAGTTTTATTTTTAACATTGACGAATTTTTTTATAATTTTCATTCATAATATTACAATCCTTGATGTTTTACAGTAACATTTGTATATGTCATTCAAAAATCGTAGCCTAGGAGGGAGTCTAGACGGACATTCCTTTAACTACATAATTTGTCATGTCCACCAAAACTTTTTTCGAGCCTTCCAATAAAGGCGTAAAGACTTCCTTCATGAGAATATTGCAGATATCTTCTGTTTCTCGAATTGAGTCCCTGCATATATTGAACCTGAAAAAAAATTACAAAAGAAGTTGCCAAATAGATTAAGCTCAGAACATGAGTTTAAAACAAAAAACGACAAGAAATAACATGCATTTTTGCCTAATTTTTATATAATACACCAGCCCGTAAGACTCCAATTGCTGGTCATATCGGTAAGCGCGATAGGTAGTAAATTTTATATTGGTAACGGTGCATATTATTATGTGCTGCAATCTGACGGAGAGAGATGCAATTAGTCCTTGGTCAGAGTGTAGGAAGACTTGTTCAGTTGATGGATGGTAGGGTGGCGTTATCTGTGGGCCAATTGACGAACCGCCATTTAGCGCCTAGAAAACGGTAGAAATTGCTACATATTCCAGAAGGTTCTAGAATGAGAATATTCGAGCATTATATTATATGTTCCACGTTTGCATATAAGAAGGTGAATTCGGCGCACGAGGATAGTACAGTTCAGTTCAGTATACAGTACAGTTCTGATATACAGAATTAGATATGAGATGACAAGTGATCAGATGAAGTGAAGAACCGGTTGTGATTTAAAGTAGTGAATTTATGTTTGATTAAAGTTTTATTAGTCGTGTTATTTTTAAGGATTAATTATTGTAATTTAAGTGATCGATAAATCAGTGATTTTTGAAAGTTGTTGTTGCAATTTACCGAACGTGCAAAGTGTTTACTGGAGGGTGTAAACACGTAACAATATTATGTTTCTATGATACTTATTGCATTTTGAGGCGCATTTTTGAGTTACATCGTGTATAATAAGGACAAACTACGGTTATTACTACTACTACAGTTATTTTATCAAAGAGCTTCTCTCCCCTAAGCATCTAAACAAAGCAGACTACAGATAACATTATCACTTATTACTTAATAATATCAAAGGCAATATTTACTGTCATGAGCAATGTAGGTCAGTCAACGCCTTCCGACAATCTTAACAATGGTAAATATTAATCTACTTTCCACATTTACCTATCTTTGATTCCACGGCATATCCTAAAACGTATGTGAAACTTTTTAAATCTTCTTCTTTCTGGTTACGTATTCCAAATATATCACCTCTGAGCAATGGGAAGCCCATGAACCCAAACTGAGTCAGAGCCATGTCTTTCTGCGTTATTCTGAAATTTAGTTTCTTTCTGCATTGCTTATTGGCAGAATTATGTTTTATTTTTACATCAGACATGGATGCTAGAAGTCTAAAATTTATCTATTATGAAATTTGTTAGAAGTAAACATTCTGTCAGGTTGTATTTTCTTGCATCTAAAATAATTCAAGCTCTATTAGTGGATTAGTTCTGGCGGAAAAAAGAGGTCAAAGGCAAATGTTTTTCCCCCCATCTTATAGAGGACGACTTCCCCCACTTTCCTGACAATTTCACATCGTCCAGGTAGGTGTTGGGTGGAGGGGGGTACAGTTGAACATATGGAAAATCTGTTTTTTCCAGTTTGCGTACGATCGGGGAACCGGATAAAAAATATTTCAATATTGGTTTTTTAAAATCGGCCAATTAGGGCCGGAGATATGGTCGTTTGAAGGGATTGAGTTTCAGGGTAGGAAAAGGGATCGAACATGGTTGTTTAAGAGATAAGGGAGGTAAGGGATGGGGTTAGGAGGGTCATTTATGTTATGGGTGGTCATAGGAAGAGGTCGATGCCACGGGAGGAGCTCTCTACGGCAATTACGGAAGAGATGGGAGGGGGGAAAACGGCCATATGCTCGTGCGATTTTAAAAAATCAAAATGAGATTTCTCTGTCCTTGTGGCAGCTACAACTTCCATTTGGTCCGAATTGATTTTAGGCTAAAATTCAAAAATGGGAAGCAAAAGAAAAAATGAAATGTTTTTCAAATTCATTTTTTTCACTGAAGGGAAGGGGGGAGAGGGGATGAAATACTCCTCAAAAAAATGGGTATTTTTATCCCCTTCAAAATGAAAAAAAAAAATTCAAATTCCTTCATTAGGAGAGCCAGGACGTCAGCTTTTAATGTAAGCCCTGTAGAAGGACAAGGGAAAGTCCTACGCCTTTCTGTCAAGGCTCATTTTCAAGAGAGAAATTTCTCTTTTTGTTAAAAAAATTAATTAGGTCGGACGGTAACTTGCGCTACGCGCGCGAGTTACGTTTATAAATTTTTCTTTTCAATCAGCAGCTGCAGCAGATCCGGAGTTATGGCCGCCCTTCCGTAATTGCCCTAGAGAGCTCCCTCCGTGGCCTCGACCTCTTCCTAACCTTATCTCTTAAACACCCCTCTCCGATTCCTTTTCCTACTCTGAAACTCAATCCTTTCAAACGGCCATATCTCCGGCCTTAATTGTCTGATTTTAAAAAACCATAAACCAGTTTACGCGCCTCGAGGAGACCTTTCTTTTTTATCTCAAAACATTTTTTTGTCCGATTCCCTGATCGCACGCAAACTGGAAAAACCCGATTTTCCATATGTTTGACTGCCCCCGTCCCCCCAACACTTGCCTGGACGATGTGAAAGTATCAGGGAAGTGGGGGAAATCGTCCTCTATAAGATGTGAAAAAACATTTTTTGAAAAACAACACTTGCATTTCAAGTGCCAGATCTACTCCATTATGTAGACGTTTGGGATATAGGCTATTATAACAACTTGCAATATTTGCACTTATATTTTAATAATATATATATATAAATAATATCCCATTTACAACATAAATAACTATTATAAACTGCTTCAGTTGCGATTTTTAAATATTACTTAGATCCTGGACGAACATCATAGGCGTATTATGTTTTGATGTGATAAAGCGTTGCCAAATATCTCCTATAAGCGGACACAACGGTACTAGACTTCTTTGTCTTCATGAATATTTATAAGCCGGGAGGTAATGCGATGACTGCAGCAGTCAAATAAATTTTCCAAATATCAACCCATACATGTTGTAGAGAAATGCTCGCCCTCTAGAAAGATTCAAATATGGTTGAGAAAGAGAGACGATTAATCGTGTCATGGTAATAGTTAATTAGTAAGTGGTGACTATTTCACTAGAACTTATTATACCTATAAAAAAGAAATAGTATTCAGCTGCAAAAAAAAGTACTTTGCAGATACTTGGCCAACCGTTTGGTATTCTAGTAATAATTCTTTTAGATTTGAAACATTTACGTCAGTTTAGAAATAACATAATTGTCAAATCGATATTTTATACGGACTTGCGACAAAAATAGCTGTATTTTATTAAATAAAAGCCGTTTGAAGAAATATTTTATTATATTTTCTCTCGTAAAATAGGCACGTCGAATAGCACTCTAGAAAAAGTTGTGTAGGCCTGACGACTCGTCGATTAGTTAAGAATGTCATTTATACACTCAACTTTGCATTAAACTGTAATTTGATATGGAAATCATGAAACTGGTATAGATCGAAAGATAATTAAAAGATGTGTTAAATAAAAATTGATTTACTAATTATTATCGGTTTAGCAGATATTATTTTGTTGCAAATCCAGTTGACATCGAAAAGACTTAATAGCCCATACAGAGTTCATACATTAAAGCTTCAATAGGCATCTGTTGAGAATGAAATAGCGGGAGCCTTTTAGTACGGTTTTCGGCTAATGGACATTTACGGGAGTAGTATGGAAATGAGAGAACCTCGGTTCGAAGCCGGAGTAGCGTTAAGTTTAGGGGTGGGGGTAATTAGAGTTACCCCTCTGCCACAGTAGAGTTGTCCTCAAGTGACTCTCAATTAATGACAGGAGAATTATGAGAATCGTGGTAAGTTCACGCGTGTGCGAACCAGACAGGAGAGAGAGAAGTAGAGAGAGTAAGCTCCGTTCCCGGCTGGTCATCGCTCCGTCGACTGACTCAATCGCCCGTTTCCATTCGTTTTTTAAATTGTAACTCGGGCGGGCGGGCAAGATACGGACAGTGCAAAATTAAAAAGTGGATGAATAAAAAGAAAAACTGTTTGCCCTCTGTTTTGACCCCTGCTAGAGCTCCTCTCCTCCTCCTCTCCGTTCTCCCGCTATACAGCAAAAACTTTGCACTTTCGTCTCTCCCTTTATAATAATCGAATTGCAGTTGGGCGGAAATTGAAGATAAAATATATGGCTATCGATTGACATAAAAATTATTTCCCCCACCGCCTCCCTTCATGACAAAAATATTTTTTGAAAAAAAAGGTCAACTTTGATTTTTTGCGATCCACCTCTCCGGTCACAAGTTATCGGGGTTTAAAAGAAATTTGCCCTACCTCACTCCCTCCCCTACTAATTGTCCCACCACCCCCAGCCTCCGGCCTTTTAAAATGGGTGACCTTACCCTTCTATGAAAAATATAATAAAAGTCCTACGTGCATGTCGAGCCGAGAAAAAATTAATTGAAAAATTTTCTTTCCTGTAACGTTATTTCGCGATATCTCGCTAAATAATGGTCCGACGTCTATGAGGCCAAGAACTAAAATTATGTGTTTTGTCAAGTTCTTAATTTTTGGGAAGTATATATTTTTTTGTGGGATCAACACCCACGGACTTATTGACGAAAAACTGGTTTCCCGTATTTTTAAATGGTCCCCTCCCCCCCCTCTCGACTCTCAGATCTGTGGAACGTAAGTGGGGAAACAATGCCGAGATCCAACTCGTCGATTGGGAAAAAAAAATTCTTCAATTTGAGGACTACGAATTGAAAATCCCGATCCACCCCACTACTAATGTTAATGAACAATTAATGTACCATTAATTAACAAATTAAAAATCTCGGAAAATCTCACGAAATGGACCCAAAATCTGTACCCTGGGTTTTTTGAGGTCGCCGAACACGAACACTCCAAGTTTAAACACTCAAAATGGCGGATCCAATATGGCCAACTTTTAAGGTTAGATTAACATTTTTGTTAAAGATAAAGCTCAAAATTGAACAAAAATCTATACTCGAGGGTTTTCGAGGTTGCTGTACACGAATCCGAAGTCTAAATTTAAAAATTCAAAATAGAGGATCCAATATAGCCGATTTCTAAGGTTAGATTTCCATTTTTGTTAAAGAAAAATCACAAAATTGAACAAAAATGTACTGTCGGAGGTTTTACAATTCACTGACGATGATTTTGTTATGCAAAACAAACGATGCATAATATTCATATAGAAAATGTCTTAGGTTTAATGTCGATACGAAAACAATTAGTAATAAAATCTTATATTTTAATATATTTATTATAATTATATTATAAATGCCTAATGAATAATTTTCTTGATTTTAAATATAATAAAATATATTATATTTGTTAATAAATGAAGAAAAAAGTAATTGTTACAAATTTACATTTTTTTATTTGCTTTTTATATCTATTTTTTCAATAAATATATTTATATTTTTTAAATGTATGTAATAGGAGTAATTGAAATAATTATAAAAATAATATTTTGAAATTGTATTGCATTTTTATTTCACAAACCTGCTGTTTTTCATAATTATCTATGCAATTGTTTGTTTAGCTAAATAGAATAATAACAAAGTGAAGACAATTTGTTTATTTAACTTAATTTAAGACTTAAATAATGCCAAATTTACATTCACTTAAAATAATATTAAATATCCTATATTTCATTTTTTCTCATCAAAAATCGTAAACTTTGACTTCAAAAACCGCTATGCGCATATTTTTGTTCAATATCGTGATTTGTCTTTAACAATAATGGAAATCTAACCTTAAAAGTCAGCCATATTGGATCCGCCATTTTGAATTTTTAAATATGGACCTCGCTTTCGTGTTCAGCGACCTCGAAAACCCCCGAGTAGATTTTTAATTTGTTAATTAATGGTAGGTACATTAATTATTATTGTTCATTAACATTAGCTATTTGTTAAATAAATAATGGATAAAAACATTTGCACACTCTCAGACCATATAACACTTGATCAATAAGTGTTTCTGAACACTTTCCAAAAAAAATTAGGCCATTTCGTTCTACTTCAAAAAAGTAGGTACTTCTACACTAAATCATGCTAATTTGACACGATTATATATTAAAAAAGAAAAATCTCCTATTGCATGTATTCACACAATATTTATGTATAAAAAATGTATAAATATACCTACATGCATAAATAATTTACATCAATAAATCATTTTTAAAAATTTCAGGAAGAGTAATAATTTAATGAAAAAGTTATATTAATTTAGATTCGTAATTAATTAAATATATTTATAATAGTCAATTAATAATAATGAAGTTAATAATAAATGAATGATCACGATAGGTACATAAACAACAGCAATCGCATGATACGCATAAGACAGCGACACAATACTTGGAGAGAATCAGGACGGCTGGCACGTGTGCGCGAGTAAAAATAAATAATTTTTACATATAACGAATTAAAAATCAACAATTTTCTTTATTGGAAGTTAACATACAAAGTCTGAAAATATTATAAAAAGTATTGTTACGTAAGGAGTATTCATATTTGAAGAGAAAGCTAGAAAAGAGCTTTAGTTGGTTATATCTTGATACAAATTATTTTTTCAAATTCTAAATTGATATACTTTGCAATAATATTAAACAAATATTGAGAACGAGACCTGACATTGAATTATTAAAAACAAACAATAAATACAAACATGTACGCAATAGGTAACCTACTAAATAAGCATGTAGTAAAATTATAAATACGAATTTTATTAACGCGGGCGACAGTCGAATTCTTAAGACAGTCCTACTCTTAAGTGTTAAGGAGTGCGACTCCTTATCCTAACACATCTCCCCACATCCGTGATATTGGTAAGAGCCCCCCAATTTGTTACTATTATTGTTGTGCCTTTTGATGTTGTGACACTGTTTGTTGTTATTTTGTCAATAAATTATATTTATTTTAAACTCGTCTTCTACTTTGACTACCCAATCTCCCTCTCTCACAAGCTATGTGGCCGTCAGTCGCGGCATCCCGAAAGGGGGGGTCGTGACAGTATGTATCGTAAACAGCCATTTTTTATCACACTTTCAGAGCGTCAATAAACGGGAAATGGGCGATTTTTCAAATTTTAAAATTTAATGACACTAAAAATACCAACATTACGATAAAAAGTTATTGAACATTTCTTGTTGGAAATCGATCAAAAAATATAAAAAAAATTGTTGACGAAAATTTTTTTTCTTCTATTTGCCATACTTAAATAAAATTATTTTAAAAAATAACGACCCACGTTACCGTTTGGTAACATGGATTTTTCATAATCGGTACTATCTCCTGAACTGATTCCAGCAAAGAAATCGAATCCGAATTTAATTCGAAACGACAGCGCCCATACCGCCTAGTTTATATATAAATAAGGAAGGTCGGTAGGTTAGTATAACAGGTCAAAGGTTAGTATGAGAATGTTCGTTCATTAAAGTAGATTTTCATGTCTATCTTCTGTATTTTTCTGTGCCGATATCAATATTTTTTTTTATATTGCCCCTACAAACAAAACTTCTAGATAACTTCTTAATTGTCGAACAGTGCAATGTTCCATTTTGTATAGCTAACAGTCGCCATGTTATCTCCGATACTTCAATTTCTAAATCTATATCACAATTATAAATTTTTAATAACTCTCTAGTAGCCCGATCTTACAATACTACTAAATGCGATTAGAAATCCTACATGGTACTCATTATTTTTTTCTTTCTTTTTGATAATCTGCAATTTAGTGTTCTACTTACTTATTTCCTTTATACAGAGCCCGCCAATTTGCCGCAATGTGGCTTTTTTCAAAGTGAGGACGTAGCTGGCACCTAACAGTTAACCAGGCAAGTGGCCCTCACGAATGCCCAAAAATATATCCCCGGGATCGCCATTCAAGGCATGCTTCAGTGGGTATGGGCTTCCTTATGCTTGTTCTTAGTCATGGCATTTCCTACATCTTCCCTCCACCTTGCGGAGAATTAGGAGTTCAGAATACTATTAATAATTATTTTTGCTCTTACTGTTTGTTCTTAACAGCTCGTAACATTGACGAAGCTATCCGGAGAACTTGACGGAAGTTACCATTGTTCTTGCAAATATGTGTGTTGTGTTGGCATCTGTGGAGAATTAAAAGTATTTTAGCAATTCTGTTTATGCAAGAGAAGGAATAAGCAAAAACCACGGATGGAACTTGCAGAATGTAATTATGAAAAAATTACGAAACTAAACCTATTTTTAACTATTGCCAATGTCATGTTGTTAATAAGATCTAATTAACCAGGTGGCTGAAGGAATTCGTCTTTTATAATTTTTAATGGCTACGTTGAGTTTATAAAGTTCCATAGATAGGTTTCTTTAAAATTAAAATTTCGTGAAAAAACATACTAACCATTAAATGCTGACTGGGGGGCGAGCGTAGGTGCGTCTTTACTATGTACATACTTCAGTATGCGATGTAAGGCAACGACAGGTGCAGTTAGTAGTTGGATGGGTGACCATTCCAACGGAAACCGCGTCCACGCCTCACACATCTTCCAGCGGCTTGTATATCAGTATATGCGCGGAAGCTGTACTTTCTTAGGCGAGGGTTGTATAGGAGATATACCATCCTTCGGAGGGCATGTAAAGCCGTCGGTCCCTTGTCTATTAAATGTTAGGCAAGTAAACGATCCCTACTCTTCTTAAGGGAAGAGACTCGGCAAAATTCCTGGTTGGGGGTAGCTCGTCTACAGGCGTCGGTGTTAGGCCTCAGTAGCGGAAATAGGCCGACGTTAAATAAATGTATAAAAAGAAATACTGACTGTTGTAATACTGTATTCCTGCATAATATGGTGGAACATGGGAGTCAGTGGGCCATGTGGTTTGCACTCCGTTCTGAAAATTATGTTTGTTATAGTTTTGATATCTTAGACATCATCGTTTCGTTCTTGTATATTCCGAATAACGGCAACAATAGAAATATTTAAACAATCTGCACATTATTTCTTAAAGATTAGATTATACAAGGTGATTCAAACTGAAGTTAGGGTATTATTAAACACTACTTAGTTGTACGACTGTATCAAAGATAGGTCACATCCTTGTATATTAATTTTATCATTAGCAATTTCATTTATGCCAATTTCTTATAGCAGATTAAAAACATACGAGAGGATTAAAATAATCGCCATCGAGTCCGAGACTCATCGGTTCCTAAAAGGATATGTAAAAGTATAACGCTTAAAAGATTTATAAAATTTTTGTAAATATTTCCCGACAATTGTTGATTTTGTGGATACTCTGATATGAATCACCGTGTATATCCTTCCATCAGTACAAGCGCACTGTACAGGCAGAACTGATGGGACAATCACTTCAATATTTTTGTAAAATTTATTTGTCGTTATTTTTATTTTTGTTACTATTATTAACTAAAAAAAAATCAGAAAGAAAATGTGTGTCGATTTTTTAAAAAGAACGTTTTGTTGTGGGTGCCAATAATTGCTGGACCATGGGGGGAAAAATATTTATCTCCAGGAACAATACAAGATCACAAATTTCTTGTGAGAACGATTTTAACAATTTCCAAAAGTGGATAGTGGACTACTAAAAATTGCCGAGAGCGTACATCTTAAAACATCGTTGTCTTTTCTCATGGATTTTATCTGGTCGTGTTTATTTATTTATTATTATCGTGTTTAAACCTTATATCTGTTAAAAGATTTATGTATTAATTTATTTTTCGTTTATTCTGCTTTTATTAAGTTTCTATAATTACTACTAATTTGTGCTAAATTGGATAATTAAAAGAAGAGAAGCTAAATTAATTGTCTTGTTTTTTTCATTGAATTTAGTGAGCAATTGTCTTTTAAATATTAGATATTTTTTTCTTTTACTTTTCCATATACGCAGTATATAAGGAAAGTATCGTGATGGTGCAAAAATTAGAGTTTGAGTTTTTGATGGATTTGCCCGTTTTCTCCCCTGAACCCAAGAAAGTGGTTATTAAAAAATGTATGTCTGTTTTATCGTCTGCCGTCTGTGGTCGTATCTAGAGCCCAAACTACTGGATCGATTTTGGTCAAAGTTTACATGTGTATTAAAGACGACAAAACCTCGAGGCGAAATCAAAATATCGATCCTAGCTCAAATGTGGGGCGAGTAAACTCCTAAAAACAGGAAAAACAACAGAAAATAATTTTTTTCTCTAAAATGGTTCTAACGATTTTGATTAAATTTGGCATATGGACACGCCCCTAATACCGGTATGAAATGACATGACCAGTTGCTCTTAGAAAATGCAGGAAGGAGAGCTGTGTGTGGGGGGGGGGTTGAGCTTTAAATAATTTCATAATTTTTTTCTCTAAAACGGGTCTAACAATTTTAATCAAAATTAACACATGAATACTGTAGTAGCAGCATAAGTTAACATGTCCAGTTGCACCTAAGAAATGCAGGGAGCGAGGTCGCAGTGAGCAAGAAGTTAAAACAAAATGTTTTAAATTTTAACAAGATTGGTTGAGAAGAAATAAAGATTCGATGCCGGGACCAGGATACATTAGTTCGGTCTACTCCTAAATGGGAAAGTATGTCGGGGCTATCGCGTACCGATTTTTTTTTTTCGTCTTAATAATGGGTTATATTACATGTGCACATAATTATAACTTGTAGACATAAATGAAACGTTTTTAAACGCCACGATTATCGACAACATAATATACAGGGTGATTCGCGAACAATGTGCCATAGCCTAATAGCAGACAAAGCACGCTGGCGTGAGGATTGTTGTGGTCCCAAATGTGTGAATTCCTAGAATTCCACACTCCGCCACGAGTGAATTGGGCCTCGTCCGTGAAAAGGACTCTGGGCAAAGTTCTTGGACGACGAATTATCCAACGGCAGAACGTAAGACGTGCGACTTCATAACCTTGTTGGAGACGCTGCATCTTTTGGATGTGGTAAGGATACAACCGTTCTGCTTTTAATGCTCTCCATATATGGGTTTGACGAATACCTAGCTCGAGCTTCTGGTGCTTATCGAAGGATTTTGCTCTGCATCTTAACAATGTTTTCTTCGGCCGGTCTAACTACTCGTTCTTCATTCTACATTTCTGTAAGTTCCAGGAAATCTTCCATGCCCGAGAGAACTCTGGTGAAGGTGTGGCGCGACGGTACTTGTCGACCAGGAAATCTTCACCGATATTCCCTAACAGCAGCCCTTGTATTGCCATCGCAAAACCCATACATATAAATGATATCAGCGAATTCAGCGTTAGTAAACTTAGTAGGCATCTTTAAAATACGAATAAATCGGGAAACTATTAGAACACCAAATTGTCAAAATAATTATTGCTGTCAAGATAATGATAAATACATAGGTTACTATTCATTTCTCACTGCAGGTTCGGGAGCATCTCAACAATGAGTTTTCTAACCGCTGGATCGGTCGCAGAGATCCTCAAGCTTGGCCAGCTAGGTCTCCTGACCTGACTGTTCTCGTTTACTATGTTTGGGGCCACATGAAACAATCGGTGTACAACGCAGAAGTCAGCACGATATAGGAACTACGGCAGCGGGTAGTGGCAACCTCTGATGACATGAAGAACCACAGAGAAACCATTGGGAAGGCCACACGACATTTATTGGTGCGGTGCAGGAAATGCATCGAAATTGGGGGAGGACATTTTGTGAACTTCATATAGTTTGAAATGAAGCATTCCTTATCTGATATTAAGATGTTAATTTTGTGGAGAATTACCTATTGTTTATTAAAAAAATTCAGAAGTACAACCCTGTATTTTCTTGCTAGGTATGTATTTTGCTATGTATTATGTGAAGTCTTAAAGGGGGATATGGATATGAAGCATTTGAATAGACTCTCTCAAACTGTTCCATAAATAATGCCTGGTCAAAGTGTTAGTCGTGATGCGCTAAATTGATTTGTGATTCTTTTGCCGAAACGGTTTAGGTGTGCCATCAAAATTTTCCAGAAATGCGATAGAAAAATGTACTTTTTTGTAAAAAACAAGGACAGATTTTTTTTCCGAGTCCGTCCATGGACTTTTCAAAATCAAGTAGGTTATTCTGACAAGTCCCAGCTGAGGAATATTCCTGATAAATTTCATTCGATTACATTCAACCGTTGCAGAGATATAGCTCATTGAATTTTCAGAGCAACTGCATACAACACCCTATATCTTCTTAACCACTAGCCAAAATTTTTTTCCCTTCTGGATCCATATTTACATTGAAGTTCTCTATCTGCCATTAGGCTATAGCACATTGTTCGCGAATCACCCTGTATATTCCTGGTTACAAATTTGTTCATTGAGATAGGACCGGAAGAGGTGGTGAGATTGGGTGGTATCTTAAATTATTTTTTGACTTTAAAATATTATAAAGTAGTATGGACATTGAGCAGTTATGGGTAGAAATTCGCAGGCATGGTATAAATGTATCGTTTGGGGTTGTATATACAAGCTTCCGAGTTATAATTATATTGTTTTAATGTCTTTGAAATAAGGCTCTATCGTACCTGGAGCTGATGCAATATATTGTGTTGAAAATTTTAATATCGATTCACTTAAATTCGACTCTACTGAAGCTAACTTTGTTAATAATATCTCAGAAGGATTTGGTGTTAAGCCGATATTAAATTAACCAACTAGGATCAAGTGCACAACAGCCACACTGATAGATTATATTGACTACAACAACGGAGAGCGTTTCAGGGGTGGGAACGCAACACGTGCCTGAAATTAGTGATCATGAGCTAGTACACTGTTTAATAAAAACAAAAATATCGCGTAAAACTATTTATAAATAGGTGATATTAATAAATTAATGATATGGTAAAATTTCTTAATGACCCACAATATTATTAAATATTCATGTTCTACTAAAGTTAATAAGAATTACCAAACCGTAGGCTAAAGTGCAATCAATGGTCTGGTAGATAGCCGAGCGGGTTAAGGCGCGAGATGGCAATCGCGATTAATCACACGGACATCGCACCACCGGATTCGAATCCTGGCTCCGGCACTGTCGGAGGAAATGGTTGTATGTCCGCGTTTTTCCAATGTGCAACCCCCTTCCGCACAAGCCCTGGCTTCTGGAATTGGGGGTTGTCTAATTTTTGTGGTGTTTATTTATTATTAATGGTTACTATTATTATCATTATTGTTATTATATATATTCTTTCGGTTGCCCGATGTCGGACAGGTCTTTCATGGCCTCCGACAGTATACGGAACGTCATGCCACTACCCACAGCCTGTGGGGCTAATGATTGTAAATATCCAACTCATGTGCCCTTATAAGTAAACGAAAGGAACTCATGATAACTTTCGCAGGCCGGCATGGTTCTTAATTCATTAAAATTATTGTCATTGTCATTATCGTACTTGTCTTTATTTTTAACTTACCTAATTGTCACAATCTGGTTCATGAGCCACTAGAGTTTGCCCTCGCTTTGCCGTAGAGTTAGGTAGGCAGGTGGCTTCAATGCTTGTTTTCACATTATTCCAATGTGCATAACACGTCAAACTATTCAACGCAATAAAGGGATGATTGAGGCCTTCTCTGGGAGTCATTCTTCTCTTCTGAATTAGAAAATAAATTGCAAAAAAGTGCAAGAGTAAAATAAACAAATATGTGCACGGAATATAAAGTTATAGAAAATATTACTACCTGGTCCATGGTCAGCATCCTTTTTAATAAGCCAATAAAGGCTTTTCTGTCAACTTCTTCGGCGAGTAATTGATATCCCAGACCCGTTGGTGGATTTATCCGACTGATGTCGTCCAAACAATTTAGAAAGTACTTCCTATTTTCAACGGATTCACGTTCAGTTTCAGCTTCATACTCATCGGGTGTTTTAAGTCTCCATAATGGATATGAGCCACCCATATCACAAGAGAAATAAACGTTGGCCTTCGAGGAATTATGAAGCATATGCTCCGCTGGGATCCCTGAAATAGTTATATTTGATGCTAGATACCGAAATGCCATTTTTGCATTAGACAATGCGAAAGAATTTCGCAATCATTATCAGACAACATTTTTTCGAAAACTGTATCCCACAGTTCAAAAATCACTAAAAATGTGAAGAGAAAATTTTTATATTAACAATTTATTTATTTGACATCTATGTCATCTACAATTTGCTGCACATATTTTAATATGAAATATTCTTTGGCGTGTCAGCAACGCAATAAACAAGCTATGTAAACAATCTAACAAATCTTTTAAAATCTTGAATTGGTGGCAGTTTATTCAATAATTTTGTCCTTCGAATTGAATAAAAACATAAAACATATTATCAGAAAGTGATGAAGATCTACCATGTAAAGTATTTAAAGTAGCGAAAAGAGCAATTTCTATTCCCTGCAAATCGATCAGGCAATATGAATCTGCTTACAAGTATTTGATAGCCCAATAAAATGGGACGAAATTTGTGGATTTTGATGAAATAATTTAGAGCGAGCTGAAATTTTGGGAACAGGCATGTTTTGTGGTACTTCTTCACATATTAAAAGTCCCCAACCGTAGACACCGGCGGTAGGGAGGAGAGAGAGAGAAGAAGTAAAAAAAAGGTTTTTCGCAAAAAACTCGGCAAGTATCAATTTTATTGTAAAATATGTACACATGAAAATTATAGATAATAAAAATCTGCACAATTTCGTTTTTTTTTAATTTCCTAGTACGACCTATTGAAGAATTTTGACAGTTTTGCGACGCACGGAAACCTGCGTGTTCTTCGCTAAAATCTCAAAAATGGTCATTCGGATCGCAAAATGTTTCAAATGAGAGTTGTAGAAAATTCGGTTGAGAACAATTTCCTATTTCCATTCGATCGATATTGGCAAAGATATGAATTTTTAAACATCTTTATAGCGCGCTATCAGAACACTTGTTTTGTGATAAAATCGATAATAACTCGAAAACGATATATAGTGTATCTAATGAAAATTAAAGAGAATCAAATTTTAAATATGTAAGTACAAAATAGTTTTGATAACGAGTGAAATTGTCATTTTCAAGTGCATTTAGAGAAATACTTATTTTTTGATTGGCTCCAGGCAATAATGACACTTAAGGTTTTTTAAAGAGAATTAATTTATCTGTAAAATGAGCTCCAAGTGACCTTCATACGATGAATGGTTCACGAGTTAGCTGTTTAAAGCTATGAGCAAAAATTTCCTTTTTATTATAAATTTAAGATTTTCCTGCAAGAACTGTGCATAACAATTTTTTTAAAAGTATGAGCCCAGTGTGAAACGACTTTGAAATGCTCACAGAATAACTTCTGATACTTCAAAAAGTAAAAAGATATTATTAAATGTACTTTCTTGTACTTCAAACGTGACGAAAATTGTCTGTGTGCTAAAAATTAAAAATCAACCGAATTTTCAATCGTACGTTCCTTGTTGCTACTTATTGAAAATCATACATGAAAAAGTGTTTTTGGTAGGAAATTTTGTAAGACTTCATTTAGATGGTATGAAATTTTATCGTAAAGGCAAAATATACACAAAAAAGGAATTAAAACATAATACTGGTTCAATTTTTCTGAACAAAAAGAGTTTTCAAGAACCTCTTTTTAAGAAAATATACCTTGCGAATGACTTATGCTATTTCATTACTTTCATATGTATGTAAACTAATAACAATAGGTCAAATCCAATTTTTAAAAAACTGTTAAGCACAGTTCTTACATGAAAATCTTAATTTATAATAAATAGAAAATTTTTGCTCATAGCTTTAAACAGCTGTAACTCATGAACCATTCATCGTATGAAGGTCACTTGGAGCTAATTTTACAGATAATTTAATTCTCTTCAAAAAAACTTTAGTGTCATTATTGCCTAAAGCCAATCAGAAAAAAGCTTGTCGAAATCCACTTGAAAATGACAATTCAGGTTCTTCTCCTTTATCACCATTCACTCGTTATCAAAACTATTTTATACATACACCAACATATTCAAAATTTGATTCTCTTTAACTTTCATTAGATACACTATATGCGTACGATCTATCGTTTTCGAGTTTTTATCGATTTTATCATTTTAGCGCGCTATAAAGATGTTTAAAAATTCATATCTCTGCCAATATTGATCGAATGGAAATGAAAATTAAAAGGAAATTGTTCGCAATTGAATTCTCAAAAACTTTCATTTGAATATTGCGATCCAAACGACCATTTTTGATATTTTAGCGAAGAACACGCGCGTCTCTGTTGCGTCGCAAAACTGTCAAAAAATCTATCTCTGCTCCAATAGATCATACAAAGTTAAAAAAATTAAACTAAATTATGCGGATTTTTATTACCTATAATTTTAATGTGTACATATTTTACAGTAAAATCGATACTTTCCAAGTTTTTTGCGAAAACCCGATCTTTTTTCCTATTTAATAAATATCATGGAAATGTCAACTATTATGACAGTTTTCGAAAAAATTAATTTTAATAATGTAACTAGTCTTTTACGCTTTCTGTAATCCAAATAATTTGGGTATTTCTTACCTAGTGTACAGCAGATGTATCTAATTTGGTCATATTCCGACATACCGGGGAACAAGGGCCATCTGAGGAAGAGCTCGGCTGCAACACACCCAAGCGACCACATGTCAATGGCTTCGTCGAAAGGCAGCCCCAAGATTATTTCGGGCGCCCTGTAAAAGCGAGTTTGCAAATACGACGTTTGCACAGCCTTGCTTACGTGCATCGCGCAACCAAAGTCAATAACTTTGACCTTGTAGGGCTGGTGCACTGGATCGACTAGCATAATATTTTCGGGTTTGAGATCTGTGTGGATCAATCTCAATTCCTGGAAAGAGATGAATTTTTGTTAATTTTTGATATCGAAATTATGCTAATCATGAAAACAATTATATGGTGTTTTTTAAAGTTACTATTTTATCAAAGAATTTACAAATCACAATAAAAACATTCTAAACTTATAATAATTGACCTGCTAGCACAGAACTGCCGTAATGGCTTATTTAAAATGAGATAACGTAAATGATAAAACCTAAAAGTATGTATGTGTGTGTAAACATTAACTAATTGTGGTACGGTCGCGATAAAAAAAAAATAGGACAAGAACGGTATTTCGCTAAAATCTAGTTGTGTACTTCTAACTTTAATTTTTGTGACATTGTCAGTTTTTTTTTTTTTTTTTTTTATACATTTATTTAACGTCGGCCTATTTCCGCTACTGAGGCCTAACACCGACGCCTGTAGACGAGCTACCCCCAACCAGGAATTTTGCCGAACCTCTTCCCTTAAGAAGAGTAGGGATCTTTTACTTGCCTAACATTTAATAGACAAGGGACCGACGGCTTTACATCCCCTCCGAAGGATGGTATATCTCCTATACAACCCTCGCCTAAGGTTGTATAGCTTCCGCGCATACACTGATATACAAGCCGCTGGAAGATGGGTGAGGCGAGGACGTGGTCTTCGTTGGAACGGTCACCAATCCAACTACTAACCACGCCTAACGTTGCTTTACATCGCATATCGAAGTATGTACATAGTAAAGACGCACCTACGCTCGCCCCATTGTCAGTTAGTTGTCATAATTTATTGCAAGTGTGCAAAAAACTAATATGCCTCATATAAGCGATTTAGTTAAATCTGAAGTTATAGTCCAATAAAGGGGACTTTTAAATGCCCATTCGTACTCCATGGCTTAATTTTTTTACCAGAAATTAGTTTTAAGATGTACATCAAGCGTCTGTAGTCAAAAAGTAGAAATTGATGTGCAGGGGTTGTAAAAAAAAATATTTAAGGGTTGAAACCGCGACATGTCATAAACGGAAAAATTTTCGGAAAAAGTTTTAGACGGAAGTTGTAGAGAAAAAAATTCTGTGTAAAAAGCTACTTAACTTTTTTTTTCTATAAGTGACCGGCGAGCCGTGAAATTCGATTAAAGTTATTGAACGATTTACACAGTCAAATACATCGCTGGCGCGTATGGCCTCTCCTCGCCGTCGCTTTTTTGACAGAACGCAATGACATATCGGGGGAAAACAAACCCCGGGACCGGTTACACAACCCTGGCCACCTACCACTTTTCTCAAAGAAGCACTTCTTACAAAATATTAATATTTTCCCCAGAAAAAATATAATGTTCTACTCCTTTGAAGGGCGAAAACATCCCCCGGGGGTGGTTACACAACCCTGGTCACCTACCATCCTCCTCAAAGAAACACCTCCTATAAAATATAATTTTGTTCTCACAAAAACAAATATCAATTTGTCACCTCCTACAAGGGTTGGTACTCTGTGGCAGGGGTGGCTGAGGTCAAATTCTTCGAGGGAACTTCCGCTCTTCTCGAGGGAACGACAATTAGTCGAAAAACTGTGGAAAATAAACGGATTTACGGAAAAGGGGAATTTAGGGGTAGTTTTTGGCTAATTTGAGGGGGTTGCCGAGGTGAAAAAATTGGATTGAGCACGGGAATCGATTCAGTACCCTCGAAAACGTGGGGGGGGCATTGTCTAGTCCGAGGCGCAAACATTCGGTAATTTCGTCATAAATCCCGACTCTATAAATGGACGACTATTAATCGAAACTCATAATTGTATTGGAAAATAAAAACATTTTAACATCACAAACAGTACATAAAACATCATTCGCCTCATGACGTTTGTCGTTCTCACTCTAGACACACTCTGTTACGCTTCTCTCTCTGGCGGTGAGTAGAGGGCATACGCGCCAGCGGTGTATTTGACTGTTTCAATCGTTCAAAAACTTGAATCGAATTTCACGGCTCTCCGGTCACTTACAGAAAAAAAAAGTTAAGTAGCTTTTTTCCACAGAATTTTTTTTTCTCTACAACTTTTGTCTAAAACTTTTCTTTGAAAATTTTTCCGTTTTTGACATATCGCGGTTTCAATATTTTTTACAACCCCTGCACATCAATTTCTACTTTTTAACTACAGACGCTTGATGTACATCTTAAAACTAATTTCTGGTAAAAAAATCAACCATGGAGTATGAATGGACATTTAAAAGTCCCCTTTATTGGACTATTATTGTTAAAGCAGAAGATGGATGGTGAATGAGACAAATTGCACTGCGTTATAATATTGACAAAAATTCGGTGTGAAACATTTTAAGAAAGTGAAGAATAAACGGTACGATTAGTAGAAATTCTGGATCAGGGCGATGAAGGATATCAACTCAACAACAAGATTTGCAATTGGTAAATGCTTTAGTAGAAAATCCATTTTACTGTTATTCAGGCTGCTGAAGAAACAAATTTTCCTTGGTCAAGTAGTACTGGTCGCCGGCGAGTAAGAGAATCGGAGCTACGCTGTCATGCAGCAGCACAGAAATACTTACTTAAAGCCGAACATAAAGAAGCTCGAGTAGGATTTGCGCTTGAATTTTTAGCGCATGATGTAAATTTTTGGAACAGTGTAATCTTTTTTACAGACGAAAAAATTTTCTAGTCAACACACAGCGGTCGTATTCGTGTTTACCGCCCTCCGAATACCCGATTCGATGAGAACTATATATATCTAACAATGTTAAAAGTGGTAGATTATCGGCACGTGGTCTTGGTGTTTTGTGGCATATTGAGGAACGATTTAATAGTGAAACGTATATTAGGATTTTAGACAATATTATGCTCCCTTCTGTGTTACAATTATTTCTTAATAATGAGTTCATATTTCAACAAGACAATTGTTCCGTTCATACTGCTCATACCGTAACTAACTGGTTTCAAGATAACAACATCAGTGTTCTTAACTGGCCCTGTCATAGTCCAAATCTTAACCTTGTGGAAGAAGTATGGGGACTATTCGTAAGAAGTATCCAAAAACGAAATGTGAGACCACGGAATGCCGATGAATTACTGGAAATAGTAAATAATGCATGGGAAAATATTATTACTAATAATTATTGTATAAGGTTATTTAATTCTATGTCAAACAGACTTACAGAAATTATAAATAGAAATGGTACAATAACGAAATATTAATAGTTAGTTTCTTGTTAAGTAGGATATCCTTTGTCCTTTGGTCCAGGATTTCTACTAATCGTACCGTTTATTCTCCACTTTCTTAAAATGTTATACACCAAATTTTTGTTAATGTTATAACGCAGTGCAATTTGTCTTATTAACCATCCATCATTTACTATAGCAATAACTACAGCATTAAAATAAAAAATAAATTAAAAGTGATATCTGTTTTATTTCGGCTACTCATTACATATTCAAATAGAGACAGATTTACATTAGAAAAAAAAGTTTTTTCTGCTCAAGACAGTACTATCGTGAGCAAAAAATAGGACAACTCTTTTATTCTAATGTAAATTTGTCTCTATAGTGCAGTAAAAATAGCACAATAAACCAATATAAAGGAATTTTTTCCATAAGCAATTCTATGATTGGATCCTGTTGGGGAGGTGCTCAGGAGTACCCAAGAAATTTTTGTACTTCAAAGACCTTGTGCTCCAAATGTTATTAATAATTTAATTCTTTTAAGAAATTAAATTTTTTTTTTATGAGATCATAAAGAAAATTTTAATAATAAAAAATGTTCTTCAATTTATTAGTTTACTCTTTTTCCTAGGACCAATAGGAACGGAAACTCATTTTGAGGGTCATCTTTCCAATATGGCAGCGCAAGTGATCTTCCCCAAGGTCGCAAACTCAGGGTTATGATCAGACCGCTATATTTTACGATCCCACCAAATTTCATCTCCTTACGACCTCTTGTGTGGTAAAATTGCCCATTGCCTGGAGTAAGAATCGATTTAAAAAATTGATAGGCGTTTAGAGAATATTCGATAGAACGGCACTGGACTATTAGTAAGTTAAAATACATGTACAAATAGTAATAATAATAATAATGTATAATATATCTAAAATAATATAGCTAAGATTTGCTGCTTAGATGCCGACTTTTAACAAGTAGTCACATAAAAACAAAACTTCTAAGATGTGGCAAGGATTTTGGTGGTCATGAAGGAGTGTCAAAATAATTTTGCAATAATATCTTTTTTATAGACTTCTTAAATTAAATTATTGAGTCTTTTAATTTTGATGGAATTTTATTATAAAATTTGTATATTATAGGAGAATGATTTTTCGAACAAAACAGTTGAGTGTCGTGGAGGTATAATCATTTTTTAAAATCTAATGTTAATGTTGTGTACATCAATACGAATAGTAATTATGTTATAATGGTTTATATATAAATATGACGGACATTTGTACTTTATAACTTTGTGATATAAAACTAACATTTGTAAATTACGTAGCTCATTCATTTTTAACCAACCCGTATCCCGTAATGTTCGCAAATTGGCTCGCTTACCTATGTAGGTTTTGTCGTAAAGTTTTTGTTGCATTTTTTGAGTGCATGGAAGTGCTTACTTGGACTATAACATCATCAATTGTCATATTTGAACTTTGCGCTTGTCAGTCCCTAGATAATTTTTTAACAGAAAACATAATTTTTGATTTTTCTGGATTAACACTCAAGAAATGAGCTTTAGACATGACTTTTGAAGTTTTTAAGTCACTATTATTTCATTGACATTTTCCATATCATCTGGGTTGAAGGAGAAGTACAATTGTCCATCGTCTGCATAAAAATGCGAAGAGCATTGTTCGATGCAAGATATTATTTCTATTGTGAAGAACAGGGGTTCTAAAATAGATCCCTGAGGAACTCCACAATTAATATTTTTCGTCATAGATATTTGACTTTAACTTTAACTCTTTGTTGTCCTCCACTCAGAAAATTTTCAATCAGATTAACTGAATTTTCACCAAAGTCTACATATTTATAAAGGTTTATGATTATGATTTAATTAATACAAGGGCAACAGTGAAGTAATATGCTAATATCTATATGATCATGGTTTTCTGCTTTAGATTTGATTGACAATAAACAATTGTGTACTTCCTCTTCACGTACAGTTTTAAAATAAAAATTTGGTATATTATTTATTGTTCTAGTGTTCAAAGATCGGTTGACAGTCTCAACATTTGAAGTACCATTTGATGATAAGATATTAGCAAAATAATCATTAATCTCCTCAATATCACATAATGTTTCTGGCATTTCAGATGAATGCTTAGAGAAGAAGTTTATTTTTTTTTTTAGAATATCTCAGTTCATTTTAGAGTTATTTCTTCTCACGTTATATTCGATATATATGCCTTTTTTCATTCCTAATACTGGAACTCGGCCTATCAGTCGGCCAAGGAGATTTCATTCCAGTAATGCTTATAGGAGTATGCAAATCAAAGATTTCTAAAATGTAATTATTTAAAAGTGTAAGTTTTTCATTTAATATCATTAACATAATATACAGGGTTACTGGTAATTCGATACATTCCTTTGGAGATGCGATGGAGCATGATCTAAGAAGTAAATTTAGTCCTAACATATGTTATCCAAAACTCAATAGTTTTTGAGACATTTAATTTTTTTTGTTTTTCTCAAAAAGTAGATCTTAATGTCCTAAAAGTTAATTTTCGAAAAATTTTTTTTTACTGGATTACTTGTCCAATACTATAGATATCGGTTTGGAATGAAAAATATCTGAAAACATTTCGATCATGTGAACATCTGAAATAAAAACTTTAAAAATTTTTTTTTTTAAATCAGCTATGAAATTTACCTTTTTTTTTCAAAAAAATATTAACGTAACACGCGTATAAATTATTATAAAAACTGCCTTATTTCAATAGCTATCTAACAAGGTAAAATGTTCAATGTACCCTTAATAGTTCTAAGAAAATACTAGTAAAAATAACACAAGTAGTACGAATTTTATTTTTAGATAAACAGTAAAAAACATTTTAAAAGTAGAGTTTAATTCTTCATTAATTTCAAAGCTGTTCTTTATTTTTTATATGTCTTGCTCAAAATGGGAGCCCCTATTCCATATACAGACACGGCAGCGTCTTCTTATTTTCGTCCTTGTTACTCTGGTTGTCAGATTATGCCTTATGTGTTGGGCAGCATCGACTATCCTTTGTCTAAGGTTTTCTATAGTATTGACTGGTGTGGCATAGACCATCTCCTTCATATGACCCCATACGTAATAATCAAGGGGTGTTAAGTCAGGGCTTCGCGCTGGCCAAGGTATTGAGCCCGCTCTTCCAATCCAACGGTTAGGGAAACGTTGATCAAGTAACTGTCGTACTGTCAGCCGATAATGTGCTCGACAACCGTCGTCCTGAAACATCATTCGCTGTCTGACGGCGAGAGGAGCATCTTCTAAAATCACCTCCAGATCACTTCTTAAAAAAATTTCATAGATTTCCCCGTTTAAATTTTGAGGAAGAAAGTGTGGCCCTATTAAATAGTGGCCAATGACTCCCATCCACACATTAATAGAAAACTTCATTTGGAAACTAGTGTCACGTGTTAACTTGGGATTTTCCTCTGCCCAATAATGTAGGTTGTGGAAATTTGTTATACCCTCGCGATTAAATTTCGACTCGTCCGTCCATAAAATAGTTGTTAAAAGATTTGCACTTTCTGCATCTGAATTTAACATAAAGCGGCAGAATTCCACTCTCCTTCCAGGATCACCTTCCTCCAAGCCTTGGACAGGGGTATAGTGGTAAGGATGACATCCAACTCTGCGTATCGTAGACCAAACTTTCCATTGTGACGCTCCGGTTAGTCTTGCGACTTTATTAGTTGAAATAGTTGAGTCTTTCTCAAAATACCTCAATATTTCTTCCTCATCATCTGGTTCATAAACGGGAGGAGCACCAGCGTCACTTCTTCTACATTTCACGGAGCCATTTCAGCGATATTTCGATATGCCGTACTGAATACACGTGCATTTGGTAAGCGGCGGTTAGGGTACCAAAGACCATATTTTCGGCGAGCTTCAGCAGCGTTGCCGCCACAGTATCCATAGACAAACAAGATATCAGCGTATTCTGCGTTGGCATACGCGGCCATGGCACAGATAATACAATAACAACAACTAATAACAACAACTACGAGCAAAATCAAAATCTTCGATAACTAATTTAACAAGACCAACAAACTTAAGGGACACGGAGATAAGAATGTCAGTTAATGACTATATGCACAAACGTCAAAGTCAAGGACTGACTGACTTAAATGAAAATGAACGATTAGTCGTTTAATAAATTCCGCCACCAGCATTATCTTTACTAATTTTTTATTAGAACTATCAAGGGTACATTAAACATTTCTACCTAGTTAGATAGCTATTCAAATAAGGAAGTTTTTATAATAATTTGTACGCGTGCTACATTAATATTTTTTTGAAAAAACCTAATAGGTAAATTTCATAACTGATTTAAAAAAAAATTTTACAAGTTTTTATTTTAAATGTTCACATGATCGAAATGTTTCCAGATATTTTTCATTCCAAACGGATATCTATAATATTGGACAAGTAATCCAGTAAAAAAAATTTTTAAAAATGTCAGTAGATTTTTCGGAAATTAACTTTTAAGACATTAAGATCTAATTTTTTGAGAAAAACAAAAAAATTTAAATATCTCAAAAACTATTGAGTTTTGCATAATGTATGTTAGGGCTAGATTTACTCCTTAGCTCATGCCCCATCACATATCCAAAGGAATGTATCGAATTACCAGTAACCCTGTATATTATAAGTTGTAATTTTTAATGAGTTCTCACAGAATATTTCATTTTGAAGGTGTTTTGTACCCCAATACGAATAAAGAAAACGGCTGAGCTCTTTTATTTTTTATAAACAAACAACATTTAATCAAAGAGTGGTCTGAAATATGTAGATCATCAACTACTGAGGCATTATGAACAAGTGCAGTATCTGAACACAATTTTAAGTCTAATAATGAGGAGTTAGTTGGATTATAATGGGTTGTATACATTCATCATGTTGATATTAAAATCTCCCATACAAATTAATTTATCACAATCAGCTATATTTTACAAATGCTTTCTTCAAAAATCGTCAAAAAAATTACCAACATTGTAAAAACCAGGTGGTCTACATACCTTCTATACTCGCTCTTATCTGACTTTATAAGAACTTCATTGTAAAAAACCACACAAATAACTGTCAGTAGAACACATACCAAGATTTGTTAACAAAATTGTCCCAAACTATTTATATTTTATGAATTGTCCCCTGTAACTTTACTTTGGACACGCGGTTTCGCATAAATTTTCCCAGTACTGTAAATTTTGAATTAATTGCTAATAATGCATTTCAAAATGCCTCTTGATATACATTTTATAATTGAAAACTGTGATTTTCCGTAAAAGTTCGGCACTTTTTTAGACCAGCTTTGTCTCGTCTAACCTCGCGGATAACCTCGAATAACCTTTCTCAACAAAAAAAATTGGCTGATTGATGTAAGAGTAATAAGATATTTCATAGCTAAGGTCTATTCGTTTTATCTAGAGTAGAGAGCAAGAAAAGTAAACAAATGCGTGACCTTTCCTGTTAGGTATATTCTCAAAACAAAATTTGAATTGGTTGTGGGACATATGAGAAATTGTTGTATAACATCCACGGCACCGTTCACCTTAAAGGACAAGAAGAACTTACTTATCTACAGTAAATTAGCTTGCCTGATTGTATATAAATAAATATTTCAACAAATGGTACCTACTTATCAGAATCGATTTTAAATAATCAAATCATGTTTGTACATAAAAAAAATGATTTTTTTTCTACAACTGTCAAAAAAGTCTTGTTTGTGGATTAACGTCAGTTACCATGACACCGACCTCAAAATATTTTGCGCCATAGGGCGCAAAATATTTTGCACATCACATACCTATTATTGCCTATTTTTTTATAATTTTTAATGTGCGAACATAGCTGTTTTGATAGTTGTAAAAAAATATTGTGTGCATATCGTGTGTAAAATTTTTGGTCATCTCGAACGATTTCTCTCTTTTCGTTCTCAATCACCAAAGTAGTATTTCCCTTCCTAGACACAAAAATAACTATTATTGCATACGGTTCAGTAGTTGTAGGTATAAAATAATAGTATATTGATTCATATGGAGTAAATGCGACATTTTTTGTGTCGAAGATGTACAAAGAGAGCCCAGCAAGAACAGCCGAGTCATAAAAAATCACTTTATTCCACATATAACATGCTATTTCCTCTTATTACGTCAAATATGATTTAAATAAATACTGATATTTTTCATCAAATATTTTCTAAGCGACTTTTATTATCGCCCAGATAAAGTGTCAGAGAAATGACTGTTATGTTCACGAAATTTGTCACAAAATTCGTGTTTTTTGCCGCTTGAAAGAAACTTATTATTAAAGTCATTAGATATCATTTGACAAGTCAAATATTAGTTACAAATCACACGAAATGATAAGTATAAAGAGTTCAAGTTGAAAACTCACCTGAAGTTTCAGCAGCGCCCTTAAAATCTGTTGTATAATCTGCTTAATATGCGTTAACGGTAAAGGATACTTATTTTTTTTCAGAAAGTCGAATAGATTTTGTTCCAGTATTTCAAACACAAGGCATATGTGATTCTTATGTTCAAAATGTTCGTAAAATCTGACAACATTGTCGACATTTTCTTTCCTTAGTTTGGAAAGGATGGCTATTTCAATTTTACCCTGTAAACGTAAACAAAAAATAATAATAATAATCAAAATGACCAACAATTTAGACAGATGTAAAACGATAATACCACGTCAACTATTTCTAGCGTAAGAAGTGAAGACGACACATCACGTCCAAAATGAAATTGTTACTTATAATTGTTATCAGTCCCTTATATTTATCGTTTCACAACTTATGTAGTTTTTTAAACTCCCTATCTCTAATTGCGTTGGAACTGAAATGACTTACCTGGTGGATAAAATAAGGATTATCTTTTAAAACCTTGATAGCCACGATTTCATTCGTGCTATTCTTCGAGCACTTGACGACTTGTCCGAAGGAACCTTCGCCAAGGAATTCCAACACCTCATATTGGCTGGTCGTGGAACATAACAGTTCATGGCTTACCAACTCGTAGTTACCATTAGCACTTGAACCTGAAACTATGGAACCGAAATGTAGTCATTATACTTACCCAGTTACGGTTCCTTCGACACTTGGTCTGACCGCTGCATATTCAGGATATAAGAATGTAGTATATTTTGGGTACAGCGTAAAGTTTCAACTGAGCTGGAAACGTAAGGCACTACCATTTAGATTAGACATAGCGATAAGTGGCATTTTGTATTACCTTGAAATATTAACAAAAAAAAAAAAGAGAATAACTTACAAAAAACGGAGACGCAAAAAACACTCAAATAGGAATAGAAGGTAAACAAATAAATCAAAATAATGTATTAATACCAAGTAAGCAAATCGAAAAAATAACGGAGAGAATAAACTTAAATCCATCCACAAGTAAGGCGCAGGATAACACCTCAGATAGTGAAAAAAAATGAAGGGCATGATTTTAAGCTAGTCCACAGAAGAAAAGATATGCGAAAGATAGACAAGTGATTTCTCGGCTTGTCCTATATTTCTATAGGACAAGCCAAACACAGTGTATTCACTGGAGAAAATATTACAAAATATCTAAAGTCCAAACTAGGGGAAAATGGAGAATTTATTATCAAAGATATAAGCTCACAAAAAAGCACACTCAAATGTTTTATGGTCGGGGCAAACCTTTGTTTTAAAGAGAAAATCTACAATCCTCAGCTATGCTTTCAAAAGTACAAAGATTTTCAGAAAAAATTGACAAGAACATAGATCGAACGATCTATGTTCTTGTCAATTGTGGCAAAAATCTGCATTCAAGACACCATAGCGGATTTAAATTTACCTTAAATAAAAATAAAAATGGCCAATAAAATGAATCCGAGTTCCCAAGAAATAACCAATATATTTACTGTTTTCCATCAAAACATACAATGCTGAAAAAATAAAATATTAGAGGTAGAACTACTCATACAAAACATCAACCCCACACCTTTATTTATTTGTATAACAGAATAATATTTAATGCAACTAGAAGCCTATACAATGAGGTCAGCATGGCCCCGAAAGAACATGATGCACGAAGGTTCCTGCATTTTTGTAAAAAATGGCGTAGAAGCTGATGAATACAAAGATATAAAAAACAACAGTATAGAAAAACATATCTAATGCTCGTCAATTGTTTGTAGAGCTTCAAAACCATCATTATATGTATTTATAGACCGCCTACAGGTAACATTTTTTGAAATGTTAACTGAAACTTTAGAAATATGCCATAATAATTTAAAAAAATATAAAGTTATTCTCTGCCGTGATTTTAATATAAATTTGGGGCATGTAGATAATGTCGCTCAAGCAATTCAAACCTTATTAATGTCATACAATCTATCCCAAACAATTTTTCATCTACTAGAATAACAAATAACTCATCATTATTAGACTATATATTTATTAATTTTGAGAACTATTATAAAGGGGAAGTCATTACTACTGAATTGTCGGATCATGAAGGCCAAATATTGAGAATAGAAACATCTGATGTAATTATTGACTATATTAAAATTGAAGGAAAAAAGAGATTTTTTTCTGAGGCGAGATTGCAGCGCTATAAATATGAATTACAGAATACAAACTGGGACACAAACTTTTCTTGTACAGATCCAAATTTGACGTATGAAAATTCAATAATGTTACAACAAATTTACTATATTTGATATTTCCGGTAAAATCTATAAAAATGGCAAGTAATCCCAAAGTATGGGTCACGCAAGGAATTAAGATTTCATGTAAAACAAAAGGAAAACTATACTCACAGCTATTGAGAGGAGAAATAACTAGATGTGAATATAATGCATATAAAAATATCTCAAAAATCTATCGAACATATCCTACGTAATTTCTTAAAAAAATAAAGCAAAGCAATCTGGAATTTGGTTAAATACTATAGTGGCACAAAAATACAAAACAAAAAGACTGTTTTGAATAATATAAATATAGATAATCGAGACAAGAAATCTGTCTTAAATAGTATAAATAACTTTTTTATAAATCCAGTGTCCAACAGTACAAACGAATATAGTCCATGAAACTCTTGGCCCAATATTAAAATCGAGTATATTTTTATCAATACTATCATAAACCTAAAAAATACAAAATTTGTGGGTAGTGATGTAATAACCGTCAAATTATTAAAACATATAGCGGAGGAAATATCACATCCACTGACTTACATAACCAACTTGACATTGAACACAGGTATCTTTCCTGAAATCCTTAAATAGCCAAGTCAAAACAATATATAAAAAAGGTGAAAAACACATAATTAGCAGCTATAGAGCCATAGCCATAGCTGTCAAATGCTAGCAAGATCTTTGAAAAAATAATATACAATCGCCTTATAAACTTTCTAAAAAATCATCAAGTCCTGTCAGATCTCAAAATGACTTTAGAAAAAGAAAATCCACAAAAAGAGCAGCAAATCAAGCATTATGTAAAATTCTGGACTCTGAATAATAAATTACATACAGTTGCCAAAAGTATAGATTTGGCAAAAGTTTTTGACAGTGTCTGATATCTTAATAAAAAACTAGAAAACTATGGAATTAGGGGCACTCCTTTAAAACTTATTAGATCATACCTTAGTAATAGAAGCCAACGTGTGATTGAAATGAATGAGAGTAATGACATCTTGAAATCTAACCCAGTATCTATTCTACGAGGCGTACCTCAAGGACCCATACTTTATGATACATTTTGTATACAAATGACTTATCTTTAATAATGCATAATGTGATTCAATATGTAGATGATACTTCTCTAATTATTAATGAAGAAAACGAAGGAGGCTTAGATAATTAAATATTTAACGCCATATTTACATCACAACAATACTTTACACCACTCAATCTCAAGCTTAATACTGATAAAATATAGATAATCAAATTTTCCAACAAAACAGAACAATGAAGTAGTGTTCTCGAACGGAAATACAACTTTGACCTCGGTAAAGGACACCTCATTTTTGGGAATAAAAATAGACTCGAGACTAGATTGGAAATATCATATAGAATGCTTATCAAGCAATATGGCAAAATATTGTTATGCCCTTAAAATTACATCACAAAACATCAACCGTGAAATGACCTTTGTTGCATATCATGCTTACATTCAATCCCGTATACGATATGGTATTATCTTATGATGAAACTCCTCGAATATAAACAGAGTATTTATCCTTCAAAAGAGATGTCTAAGGAATATATTAAATATGAAGCAGAAAGATAGTTGTACACCAATATAGTCTAGTATACTTTAACTTGGCGTGTGTATGTATGAGTTAATATTTCCGTACGATTTCATTTTCTCCCATATTGTACACAAAGTTAAAGCAATAGTCCAGAAACATTGTCTATCTGGACGATCTGACGAACCGCCATTTAGCACCTAGAAAACTATAGAAATTTCCAGCATATTCGAGACGGGCTCTGGAAGGAGATTCGAGTACATTCGACGCGTATATATAAGGAATGAATTCGAACAGAGAGTGGAGTTATATATTAGATTAATACAGTACAGTTCAGTTCTGGTATGGGAGATCAGATAAGATAAAGAACATTAACAAGTTGAGAGTTAAAGTTAATGTGATATTATTAATAGGGGCTATTTATTGTAATTTAGTGGTTAATAAATCAGTGGTTAGTGAAAGTTCTTGTTGCAATTTATTGAACCTATGTACAGGGTGTTTACTGGAGGTGTAAGCAAGTAACAATGTAACTAACTATCCACCTCTTTTTGTTAATAACGTTCTTTCCTTGTACTCTTACTACTAATAGTGTCTAAACAACTAACTTGTCCTAACACAAGAACTTCCTACCACAGTATATTACAGCTTGTCTAAGTCAATTGTTTATTCAGTCAACCAAGCATTTTTATTAGTTAATAGTTAATTTATTAGTTAATTAGTTAATCAGTTAATCAGTTAATCAGTTAATCAGTTAATCAGTTAATCAGTTAATCAGTTAATCAGTTAATCAGTAAATCAGTTCGTTAGTTCGTTAGTTCGTTAGTTAATTAGTTAATTAGTTAATTAGTTAATTAGTTAATTAGTTAATTAGTTAATTAGTTAATTAGTTAATTAGTTAATTAGTTAATTAGTTAATTAGTTAATTAGTTAATTAGTTAATTAGTTAATTAGTTAATTAGTTAATTAGTTGATTAGTTGATTAGTTAATTAGTTAATTAGTTAATTAGTTAATTAGTTAATTAGTTAATTAGTTAATTAGTTAATTAGTTAATTAGTTAATTAGTTAATTAGTTAATTTGTTAATTTGTTAATTAGTTAATTTGTTAATTTGTTAATTTGTTAATTAGTTAATTTATTAGTTAATCAGTTAATAGTTAATTAATTTAATAATGATTAAAGTGCCGAACAAATGATTAACCTCTTGTATAAGAACAAAGTTACTTACCATCGACACGTCAATAATTCAACGTTGAAAATATGCACATGACAAATGACCCAGACAGTATAGACTTCTTGCAAACTATTAGTATTTTGTATTTTCTTGATAGTTAAATTCTAAAATTGCCAGTACATGTGAAAGGGCAGTTGTTATTTTTTTGTTACTTGAAAAAAAATGATTTACAGTCTTACACTGGCAAACTTAATTGGAAATGACCAGGTGCTCTACAATTTACACAACATATTTTAATCAGAGTATATAAATTTCAAGTGTTTTTAAATGTGACATATAAAGAAAGATAGACATTGAAGATGAATGATGATGATAGACATAGAAAGATGACATTGTGTATTATGTATTACGTGGCATGAATAATATTATAATGTGAACAGAGTTCGTGATTTTACATAATACTTGGTTTTAAACTTTAACATCAGTGGAGGAAAATAAACTGCACTCCACAAGGAACAATCCTGGGGCTCTTCTGTTTGTCTTATTTGTTAATGAATTCCTGATGGTTATCGTTCCCAACTTGTCTAGCAAATATACCTTAAACCACGGAGCGAATTTACTAACAGTAGCTATTCGCTACTTGCTTGGCGTTTAGGCATATAACTGGGACTCGGCAAAAATTTTAACAAAAGAAGCAGATACAAAAAAAAAATAAAAAAATTAAAGAATCAGCAATAATCTTATTAAATGAAGGCAAGTGCGTATCGAATTGTTCTGTAGATATTTATACAAAATGGCTACCAATGTTAAAAGAAGAACTTAACAAACTCAACATTATCTAAAAGAAAATATCATCAGTTCTATGTTCTGTGTAAGTAGTAAGTATCTATGGTAATAACATAACCATAATCTTAAAGCTGTGTATTTGACATACACAGCAAAATAAGAGTTCTTCCAAAAAAAGTTTTGAAAACGGAAAGAGATTACTTTCCGAAACGTCAGTAAAATACATTATTTCTGTGTTTATTCCGATTTATATTATTTGGAAGTGTAATGCTATTACACAGTATAGATATCAATATAGATCGGCCTAAGTAAGTTGGCAAAAACATAGATAGGTAGAAGAAACACATTGGGAGAGTCTGTCAATCAGTAGTTCACGAAATGTTTGAAAACTTCTTCCTACTATTTCTATTACTACACTGTGTTGTAAAGCTGTTAAAATATGTAAAAAGCATCATTAATTTTTTTCTTACTTGGCTCATATTTGTCGTTATTCCCCGAGGGCTTCTTTTTGGGTAGCAACACTTTTCGCTGAAAACAAAAGGAAGACACATTAGAAAATCTTTAAATAACATTTACGATACAACATCAAATATGGAATATCAAAATATAAAACATACTTAATAATGGTGATGACAGTCAGATACCGCAGAAATTAATTATATAACAAAAATGGTAACTTCCAGTCATTTGAAGGAGGTAAAAAGATTATCACCCGTATTAAATGATGCGTGAAAACAGAAAAACTTTTCTAACAATTACTGTCACATTTTCTTGTATTTGACTACAGAAACTAACCAGTGCAGTAATAGTACATTAAACAACATGTTTAGAAAAGCAATGTTTTACTAAACGAGTATAGTGTTTGAGTACGAGCGAGAGCAGCGAGCGAGTAATTAAAAAACTATATGAGTTTAGTAAAACGGCTTTTCTTACGAGATTTGTTTATACTATTTTTTCACATTTTGTGCTAGTAAGTAGTTATAAGCAAATAGTGATAGATATGGAAGCATTACAAAGTTTGAAATTTAAAAAATTTCATAGTAGTTACTTGTGTAGGATTTCCGTAACCTAGTAACCGACACGGCTTTATCAAAAAGCGGATAAATAGAGCATCTCGTAAAAACTGTAACCCTCATTGTTACAGTTTTTTTTTACTACATTTTATTAACAACTAAAATATGTAACACGAGTATTTATTTAGGTTAGTTCGTTAAGTTAAATATGTTAATATTTTTTGATGTAATATAATTCCTTGTGATAGATAATTTCCCTTGCCATTTATGAGTGACATGTCACGGCACGAGATGCTCTATTTACCCGCTTCTGTATCATTCAAGAATACAGATAGAGAATCATAATAGTTTTCAGCAAGAAGAAGTGGAATTGAATAAATATCGTGTGGTTAACATTTCAAATTTAAATAAATGTACTTTTAATATATATATATATATATATATATATATATATATATATATATAACAATGTTTCCAATATTTAAATAAACAATTTTCTGTTTTTATTAACACTGACATTACTATGTAGTAGTAAAGTGACAGTTCGATGTGGTAAAGTGCCACTTTATTAAACGATTTTAAATTTAGTAACATAGCTTATTATCAGTCAAAATATATATATATATATATATATATATAACAATGATATAACAATGTTTCCAATATTTAAATAAACAATTTTCTGTTTTTATTAACACTGACATTACTATGTAGTAGTAAAGTGACAGTTCGATGTGGTAAAGTGCCACTTTATTAAACGATTTTAAATTTAGTAACATAGCTTATTATCAGTCAAAATGCGAAAAAATCACTTACCACACTGTATGCGGTAAAGTATCAGTTACCGCACTCAATATCATGTAAGAAACTCCATGTCGTCGCACTACTGTAGATAAGCTATATTTATCAGCAACGGTAGCAGCAAGTATTTTGGGAAAATGCTGCATTTCTCTTTTTCAAAAAAATCTTACAGCAGAGTTTCTTATATGGTGCAGATTTATTATATCGGTGTCGGTCGATGCCTAATATTTAACAATAATTGTTTATTATAGTTTCTGATTTTGTAATAGATTCCTAGTCTATACATTAAAAAAAAATTCCATTTCTTTAAATGTAAAACCACTACGAAAATTCCATTCATTCCTACATTCCTGTACGTGGCATATTATCTCTGATCAAATATGCATAATTAATTGTACTTTCCTTTCGAATTTAATTTTAAATTTTATCTTGTGTGATTAACTATCTGTAAGTTCTAATTAAGCCTGAGCTTTGAAATTTTGCACATATGTATATGTCCGGCGACAATACACTTTAACATTTTCATATAAGAAAAAACAAGATGGCGGCTTCAAGATGGCGGACAACTCTATCGTTTATAATCCGATTCGACTCAAAATCGATATTTGGGGGTTTTCGAGATCGTCAATTATGAATTCCTGGTCAAAATTCAGAAATTCAAAATGGCGGCGCCAATATAGCTGACGACTTTTGTCATTTAGATCCAAATCGATCAAAATCGATATCTGGAGGTTTTCGAGTTCGCCGATTACGAATTTCTAGTCAATAATATATTTCAGGATGGCGACTTCAAAATGGCAGACGACTTTATCGTTTATGATCCGATTCGACTCAAAATCGATATCTGGGGGTTTTTGAGATCGTCAGTTATGAATTCCTGATCAAAACTCAGAAATTCAAAATGGCGGCGCCAATATAGCTGCGACTATTGTCATTTAGATCCAAATCGATCAAAATCGATATCTGGGGGTTTTCGGGGTCGCAGATTACGAATTTCTAGTCAAAAATTTAATTAAAGATGGTGGACGACTTTACCGTTTATGATTAGATTCGTCTCAAAATCGATATCTGGGGATTAGAGCATATCAAAAGACAAAAAAGTAAAAATAAAATCATATAAAAAAATATTTAAAAAAACATTTTTATTTAAATGCTCTAAAAAGTAGAAAATAAACTTTGAAGTAAATCAAACCCATTATTTTGTTACATTATATAATTATTTTTATGATATAAAATCTTGTCGGTAACATTTTTATATTCCTCTAAAAAAACTAATACTTTATACTCTTGGCACAAGTTCACGTTTCCTAATTCACTAACCACCCTGCATGTTATTTTGAAAGTCTAAGTATGCCTAACGACTTTTCACGATAAGCATACCTTTTTATGAAGAATAACATTTTCTCTTAAAATGCGAAATAAGAACAATTACATGTACAGTTAAGTCTATCCGGGGACACACTGTATACACTTCCATAAGAAAAATTTCGAGAAAATTAATAAAATATCATCATTCAAAGGTTTTGTTTCTGTATCAGCATAGTTGGTCATGGAAACAATGGCACTGATGAGAAGTAAACATTTCAACAGTTTGATGTTTTAACTAAGGAAAGTTTTGTTTTTAAATAACTATGTAATTCATTTCACTTCTGTAGATATTTGTACAACCTGGCTACCAATATTAAAAGAAGAACTTAACAAACTCAACATTATCTAAAAGAAAATATCATCAGTTCTATGTTCTGTGTAAGTAGTAAGTATCTATAGAAATAACATAAACAGAATCTTAAAGCTGTGTATTTGACATACACAGCAAAATAAGAGTTCTTCCAAAAAAAAAGCTTTGAAAACGGAAAGAGATTATTTTCCGAAACGTCAGCAAAATACATTATTTCTGTGTTTATTCCGATTTATATTATTTGCAAAACATAACCTCTGACTATTCCTTTGGCGTAGACGTCACGGGCGCAGAGGCTTTTTTCCAATAATTCTATTTTCTTGTAGATTCGGTGATTTGTTTTTGAAGAGGATAATAATACATATGGTAGAAAACCCAAATAATAGGAAAGAACAATACAAATATTACATATAAACTCTACGGACCTAAAAATTGATTTTCACCCCTTTGGTAGCCAAGAAACTTTTTTTCAAACGAAATTGTGCGCTTTTCGGCCCTTTAAACAAGATTTAAACTATTTTTGTCTGCTCCCACTATGGGAGCAGACAATTGTATTCAAGCAGGTAAGTTGATTTTACTGATAAAGTGCTAGTTGCTACGTTAATAGCAACGGGAGGTAAGTAAGTTACTGACCTCCACAAAATAAGTGATTTCGAAATTTGTAAATTTTTCAAAAAATACTCTGAAATAAAAATTATGTGCCGCTCTTTCAAGATGCTGCCGGTTTTTAGTTTTTTCAAATCGAAGCAGCGGTTACTGAGAAAATGAATTTGATTGTCGATGCTCGCAAGCGGAAACCAGAACACGCTGGCTACCGAGACCCCACTCAATTCACTTCTTCAATAAGAAGCCTATATCGGGATCGCTATTAATGTTCCAAAATACAGTTGTATATTATTTGAATGAGCACGTTACATGTATAATAATTCGAATTTAGCTATTTCTTGCGATACAAGTTTAAAAAGTGCGTATTTTTCAATAGTTCACATTATTGACAATATTTTTTACTTCCACGTCCAGTGGAAGTATAGTAACGCGAAAAAATTTTTTTTGTTCAAATAGGATTAAAATGTCAGGAAACGTCGAAAAGAAATTCTGTCTGTCTGTAACTTTTCTTGCGCGCACGTTTACTGTGGAACCGTTTATGATATTGACTTGAAATTTGATACACTTATGTATTATAACGAGATCTGGAACTAGATTATATTTCGATCTAATTACGTTGAAGGGTTCGGGGGTAAATGGGGTAAATAAGGGTAAATAGGCAAAGCAAGCAGGTAAAAGTCCATAAACTTGCAATTTAGGGCATGTACGAAAAATCAAGACCCCAAAAATTTTTTTTGGCATCAGCCACCTCCCATTATCACCCCCAATGCCACCCCCACACTATTATGAAAAGGAGTAAAAAAAATTAAAATGCGATTTAGTTTGTACACAAGAACGAAACATCTCAAAAAATTGTTTTGTCGTTAGCTACCCCTTCTACCACCCCCACCCTATTATTAAAGAGAGTAGAAAATTAAATTGCGATTTAGTGTGTATACGAGAATCAAGGGACTTTAAAATTTTTTTGGCATTAGCAACCCCCATTGCTACCCCCGCCCTATTATTAAAGAGAGTAAAAAATTAAATCGGGATTTAGTGTATAAAGACTTGGATACAAAATCTAGATGTGGAAGTAGTGATTCCTTGGGCATCGGTTTTATCTATAGTGTTTCTCTTAACTTGTGCAGGTACAGTAAAGTAAATCATCGATAACCCAGCTGCTCTTCTACCTCAACAGTGGCATTTATTTATGCATTCTGCATATAACAAAAGTCAACTAGCAAATTTTTTGTCTAAATACTATTATGAATATTCTATGAATTATAATGTTACCATATTTGGTACATCCGATGGATTTAATGATATATATGAATACAAAACTAATTATGTGTGTGATGATCAATATTTGTGTTCATCGCATGAAGAAGCATACACCAGAATATGATTGCACCATTTATCTACTAAAAATGAATCGGATAATAATAGACTGCAAAGAAACTGATGTCTTGGTGTTACTGGCGCATTTCAAAAATGAACTTACTTCGGAAATCTGGTTGAGAGTAGAAACGTTTCATTGCAGTTCATAATACAGAGATGGGCAACCAATTATTGCACAATCCTCATGCGTTTCGTGCGATGACAGGTTCCGACACAACAAGCCAATTTGTAGGTATGGGCAAAAAATATGTTGGGCGACGTTTGCAAAGAATTATTAAAGAATGTAGGAATGGCCTAATTAAACGAAGAAGTATTTAGAGACATGGAGTCATTTGCAATACGTATATATAGTAAAAATGAAGTAGTTAAGGACACTAATCAACTACGAGGCCTTTTAGCATAATCCCGAACTATAAACAAGTTTCTACAGACCGAGGATAGTCTAAGACAGCATTGCCCTAGGGTTAACTACCAAACGCAGATTTGGTTAAACTGTTTAAATCTACAGCCAAATTTGTTGGACCCGATTGAATGTGGATGGAAAATTGTGAACGAAAAATTTGTCCCTGTACTCACCATACTACCTTCTCTACCACCAAGCGAAACTATTTGTCTCGCCACTTGCCAATGCAAAACAAGTATATAGTTTCTATTCCGAAAAGAGAAAAATTCCGTGCATAGCATTCTGCAAGTGTATGACACAACCATTAACTTGTCAGAATAGTACTCAGCTTGTCAAGGAAAATTGTAGCGATGAAGAAACCTCCTCAGACATATCAGATACCGAATAATAATATTGTTTTTTTATTTCTTTTTATTCAGAACTTTTAATAGAGCATTTATTAAAAAAATAAGCTTTTACATTTTTTTTCTAGAAGTTATGACATTTTTTTAACCTCTCCACAATAAAATTGTGAGAGGTTACTAAAATTGGTTCAAAAACGAAAATTGACATCAAATCTTTACGTTTTGAGGTCCTAGGAACCCAAAAAAGTGGTTTTTGAAAAATGTCTGTGTGTGTGTATGTGTGTATGTGTGTTAGCACGATAGCGCTGAAACTACTGACCGAATTTGAATGAAACTTTGCGTGTGCGTTTCTTTAGTGCCCCAGAAGATCTGAAAAGGTTTTGGTTGAGATCGGATTACGTTTAGTGCCATTTTGACGCAACGAGTTGTTTATTTTATAATTATTTTCAATTTGCAATGGAACTATTGAAAAACAATTAAAATTCTGATTTCAACGATATATCACACTTCCACCCTTTCGATTTTGTTTCCGTGAAAAAAATTAAAAACAAAGCAAATATGGCATAGATCGCATTTCGCATGACGTGATCGATGCGTGTAGCCGTTACGTCGTGAAACTCATCACATCACGTGTCAATTCACGTGTGAGGGTTTCTTCACTGCTCTAAAAGTAGAGCGGATTACGTTTAGGGCCGTTTTTAAATATATATACAGACAAATCGAAGATTTAAACTACAAATATTCCTCTAAAATCTAGTAAAATTACTGAAATGCTAATGTTTCATTTAACAAAGACAGCCGCGAGCGATCGGATTGCAATGGGCAAATTTTGACGATTGTCGTTGTCATCGTTTGTCATCCGATAACGTTGGTGTCATGCCATGTTAATAAGATTGCGGCATATTTGTAACTTTTAGTGGATTGTCACAAACCTTAAAGGTAGGTAGATGTAACAATATCAATATCATATGCTTTCTGTACCTTCGTTGGTGAATTTATTATAGATTATCACTTTACCAATTTTCAGTTTGTTGCTTTACAAATCTGTAGTATTTAGGATAACTAGACTTTCTTAGTAGTTCAAGTGATGTTTAAAGTTGTTAATATCCTAATAGTATATTATTCAACGAGCGACAATGTATGTAGTAACTCGCATAGATGATTGTAAATTCATTAAGTTGAGGGTTTTTTAGTGCCCCAGAAGGTCTGAAAATGTTTTGGATGAGATCGGATTACGTTTAGTGCCGTTCTGTCACACAATTTAATGCTCTTTTCGGCTTCAAAGATCCACCGAGTGGGGAGGTTCCAGCCGCTTCCAGTAGCTACCGATTTTTAAATGGCAAATCAATTTCTGATAGTGTCGTTTAAAAGAGCACAATTTTTGTCTAAAATTTCTTTTAAAAATTCTATAATTTTTTTATGTATGTAAAATAGAGGACTATATTTAAAAATCGGCCTGAGTAACCGATTTATTATCGATTGCTTTTTAATGATTTTATCAAATTTATTCCAACCTTTAATGTAACCACAGATCTACAGATTATTACAATTATATTACATTTAGAACCAATTAATAAAGCGTGAATAATTATATTTCTTTAGAAATACTGCATTTGTTTCTATCAACAAGCTATTTTACACCTCGAATGTGAACGTGGAGGTGTAGTAAGCGTTTCACGTTCCGCTTGCGTGAATCGGCAATTGAAATATTCATTTTCTCAGTAACCGCTGCTTCAATTTGAAAAAATAAGAAACCGGCAGCATCCTGAAGGAGCGGCCCATAATTTTTATTCCAGAGTATTTTTAGAAAAAATTACTAATTTCGGAGATAATGCGAGCTGAACGAAAATCAGAAATTGCAACATTACAGGTTTTTAGTAAACATTTTTAGTTCATTACGTTGTTGAGGTGTATTTTAGTTTCTTATTTGGATAGATCATTTTACGTAATAGAGTATGATTTTTCTCTGGATACGTTATTTATTTCTCTATTTCTTTGCCACCTTATTATCAGTCCAGTCGATATATTGTTGACAAGCAGCGGGTGCATTTTATCCCCTTTTTTATTTTTTAATAAATGTAGGACTTATTTAAAAAAAGAGAGAGAAGTCGAGTTACGTCTGCAGAAAAAAATCTCACTATGACTACATATTTTTTATATATTTATAGTGACGAATTCTTTACTGAAAATACTGAATAATAATATTTGACATCACACATGACTATTTAACAAAAAAAAACAAATTTCCCCTTATAATGTTTTTTGTTTAATTAAAAGGCATGATGATTTGGTATCTCCTAATTTGATTAATTCTTTTTAATAATAATGTATAGCGCTATTATTAAAATTTTTATTCTTATTTAGAGACGTACTTTAAAATAATCGAAGCTGTCCAAAAGCGACAAGATATTGACATGGTTTGTAAATTTAGCCGGTTAGGTACGAAGATATTTTTTCCTATGATGATAAATATCACAAGAAGTGTTATTGTCGGTACATGGGCAAATGAAATATCAAAGCTTGTCAAAATAAGTCTGCTGCTACCAAAACTCTCCAATCAATAAAAGACCAAAGTGATATATCAGAATCAGAGACAATCAGCTTTGACTCTAAATCTTCTACCAAAATAAAATCAAGGGAATATTTCCAGACTTTTGAAGAAAACGAAATTCTAATTTTATACAACGCGGCGGGTATCTTAAAGAAAAGAATTAAAGAGTTTAAATCCCAAAAAGTTATTTTCCTACTTCAGGTGATATAAACCAGAGAGTTTGATAATCAAGTTTTTGATGCATCTGCTAAAATTTGTATGATGGTATTTTAAAATAAATAATTATCTCGTATTTTTTAAAATTCAAATATTAATAATAATAATAATTCTTCTTTATTTCTCAATTAATTGTACAAAAAAGATAATACAAGTAATTGTAGAGAGCGTCAAGTACATTTAAAATACAAACATTACACAGTATACACATGCGTAAAATTGTATAAAAATAGATACATTTACAGATAATTGTATATTATAGATACACTTTTTATGCAGCATAGACACCGGTAGATGTATATAAAATCATTACACAAAGCAACAAGACAAAACAAACGGACTAAAATATTTATGTATACATGCATATACATCTAAAAAAGGAAACAATTATGGTAAAGATGTAATTTAGGTTAAAAGTTATTTGGAGAAAAATTCTTCAAGAGAGTAACAGTTTTGTCAATGAATAAGGCTTTAAGCCTTTTTTGAAAATAAAGATGTTTTGAGAATTTTTTATCTCAATTGGCAAAGCATTGAATATTTTGCACCCATTAAAATATATACTTTTTTGATAAAGTGCTGTCGAATGTTGACTGGGTATAAGATAATTTTAAAATCTGGTGGATTGTGGTCAGTGAGATATTTCTGAAATGTAGGAAGATTTTTATAAACAAAACAGCCTAGTTCATAAATATATGTGCCGGTTACTGTTAGAATTTTTAATTCTTTGAATGCCGTTCTGCAAGAATCCCTTTTTGACATCTTAGTTAGTATTGGCAATGCATACTTTTGTAAAATGAAAACGCGTTGAGAGCAACTACTTACTCCCCAGTTTATAATACCATATCGCACCTGAGAGTGAAAGTTTGCATAATATAGGCTAATTACAATGTTCGAACTACAGTGGTTTGCCAGTGACCGTAACCCATAGCAACAAGTGCGTAATTTATTACACACTATGTCAATGTGAATATCCCATTTTAAGCAAGAGTCAAAAGTGACACCTAAAATTTTACCTGATATATGTATATTGAACAGGTCAGAGTTTTGGGTATTTAAATTTACTTGTGACATTTGTTGTTTGAAAAGTATTAATAAGGTTTTTTGCTTATTTAAATTAATTAAATTTTTTTCAGACTAGAGAAAACATTTTTTATATATATTCTCTGCCAAATTTATTGCTTCTATCCCGCTGCTTTCTGTGATTAAGAAATTAGTATCTTCAGCATAACATACTATTTGCACATCCTTAATTAGATTTAAAGAATAAACTAGGTCATTAGCAAAAATAATATAAAGGAGAGGACCCAGGATGGAGCCTTGTGGTACATCCTGGGTTACCTTTCTAGGTTCATTTTGACATTATTGATTTGAACAACTTGATCTCGATTGTTTAGGTATGAGTTTATACATTTTAGTGGCGGCCCTCTGATTCCATACCTTTATAATTTTTCTAAGAGCAATCGATAGTCTGCGCAATCAAATGCGCCAGAAAAGTCAATTAGTATACCAAGTGGGCACATTTTTTTTGTCAAGTCCATTTAAAATTCTATATGAAATTTGCTTAAGGCAGTATCCACATTCCTGTCTTTTACAAAACAATGTTTTGGTGAGATTATTTTATTACGTATGCAAAACGTTGCTAGCTGACCATTTAAGGCTGAGTCGTATATTTTGGAGAAATTTGATAGTAATGTAATAGCCCGGTAATTGTCGTACAGGTTAGCATCGCCTTTCTTATATAAAAGGCAAACCAGTGAGAGAAATATTCCTTGCTCAAGCCACAAGCTTATCAGATACGATAAGGGTTGACAGATAAGATATTTAGTGTTTTTCAATACATTATTTGATAAGTTATCGTAACCACTAGAATTAGATGGTTTAAGATTATTTATTACGGCTACTACATCCTGTTCACTTAAAGGTGCGAGAAAAAGGGAAGTATTACCTAGGGGCACATTAGCATTCAAAAACTCAAAATCTATTTTTTGATTGTTAGTTATTAAACTGGTCGTAAAGTGTTTATTAAAATTATTTGCCATTTCATCATATTTTAGCTTAATATTATTTTCCACAATATTTATTTCTTTTCCCTGTACTCTTTTTATAATATGCCACATAGTTTTCATTTTATTATTCGACTCATTAATTTTTTTTATCGAAATATTCCTGTTTAGCTAAACGTAGTTTTTTTGGTATTGTATATTTAGGTGTTTGCTATAGTTTTTTACTTCAGGATGTTTATTTGCTAGATCCGAAAATAGTTGAACTTCATTTTTGGATTTATTTATACTGTCTGTTACCCACTCTTGATTAGAATTTTTCTTTTTATATACAATAGCGGATCATAGAGAACGACAATTCAAAATAATAAACAATTAAATTACTGAATGTTTCAAATGCAGAATTCGAATTACTCTCTAAGTAAACATCATCCCAAGTTTCCCTTTCTAAATAATTGCAAAATTTAAGAATATTATCTGAATTAATTTTCCTTCCATAGGTTTTAGTTGATGTATTTTTATTTAAATTTAATTTTATAGATAGGATTGGGAAGAATGATCAGACAGGTAAATTCACATTATTTATCACATACAGTGTCGCGCAAGGACCAATAAAAAATTATCTAAACAGGTGTTTGTTTTAGATGTCATTCGTGTCGGACTATTAATTGTTATTTGGAGACCAAAAGAGGTCAATAAGTCAGTAAGTAAGGATAAATTGATATTAAAATCTCCTCCTACACATTTTTAAAATTTAAAAATGTCATGTATTAAGTCGCGAAGTAATTCTAAAAACGTATTAAAATTGCCTGTTGGCGGCCTATATATGACAACAATAATTATATTACGACTAGCTAACACAATACAGGAGCATTCTAAAATACCGTTTTTACAATATTTACTTAAATTTCCCAAATTTATATCGGTCAGGTCTTTTTTAAATTAATTGCTCTTCCACCATGACCAGTGATTTCCCGATAATAGAATGAGTGCAAGGTGTAATTACTAATAGTAAGCAACGAGATTTGCTCATTCGATTGCAAGTGTTCACTAACTAAAAATACATCTACATCATAATTAACTAAAATTACTTCGATCTGCAAAATTTTAATAGAGAGATTAGAAAGAGGAACTATTATTATTTTATTTATTACATTTTGATGCACAATATTTAAATCATTTTTTATATCTGACTGAATATTAGAATTACGCATATTTATTTTACCCGCATTTGAATTTTTTGATGTTACAGTGTTAGCAAATAATGATAAGTAAAACCTTCTACGTGCTTATGAAAATAAAATGTATATTAAAGATATGTCAAAATAGTATATTATAGTACAAGTGTATAAGTAAGGCTTTAAAGCACGCACGGGTTTAGGGCACGACGATCGTAGCGAGGAGGTTCTTAAAGGATTAAGTGCTTTAAAGGTTACTTATACATGTGTTTTTTATTATACCTGCACTGCAAAGTAAAAATTAGAAAACTTAATTACTGTAGATTCATTTTACAAGATAATCTCTGAATTCAGTTTTTAATCGTTAACAATATGGAAACGCGGCTACAATTTTATTGTTCGGTTGCTATGTACATGTATTTATCATTGTTTAAAATTGGTGGACTTTAAAGCTCTAGTGCATTAAATGCCCGATTTTGCACGCTGTTCATTTTCAAAAACATAGATTATAATTCAGGTATAATAAAAATAATATTTTACATATGCACCCACAACACGCATACCACAATGATTAAAGCACAGTAGAACCGGGTGTACAGTATGGCAAAATTCTTTAAAATAAAAAAGTTTTTCGCTTACTGAAAAAAGTACTGTAAGAAAAATAAACGTTAAAGTTTTACTTAATTTTACAATAAATTGGATTTTCAATAAAGACTAAATTAATTCAGTGACCTCCTCTCACGTTTCCTTTATCGACTAAAGAAAAGAATAATCTTGATTTTATTTTTGGTAGTACGCACTTCAGTTTCTTCACTAATTTATCAGTGTGGGCATCCAATATGTCTATCCAATATTACCCTTAAATATTTCATATTTTGCTTTGACCGAGTCAGAATTTCATTATTGATATCACGGATGCTAAAGAACTAAAATTTGGCAAACTATTTCAATAGCTGGCGAAAGGAAGATAAAATGTTTTCTGAAAATTTATAGACAGGAGTTCTTTATAGAAAAAGTCAATCACCGCAGGCAGATTTAGCTCCACTCTCTTTTTTAATGCGTCCCATGATTTATCCTCAAAGAAGATTGAGGTATCATCGGCAAAGCTTATGATTTTACCAGCGCAAGATATTTCAAATAATTTATTTACATACATAGTAAAGAGTAATGGATCAAGGATAGTTCTCTGTGGTACACAGTTTGAAAATTGCTGCGTATGTACTCTAAGTCTACACAACCTTATTTTTCCGTAAGATAACTAGACATAAGTTGTTTGACAACATCACATAGACCAATATCACTTAAGGTATCTGACAAATCTACACTATACACAATGAGATACTATTTTATAATATCAGTATTTTATGTCAATTCAACTTACCCTCTTTTCACGCAAAATAGCCATTGCGCTTGCAGGCGAAATAGACGACGCATTTCTATATACGAGGTTTAATGGTCTTTTCTGCACTTCATTACACATTTTATCACTACTGACACCAGACATAATAAAAAAATTTCACGAAAGGTACCCCTTGATGATCTCTCCCTTACAGCTTGAATTTAACTACCGAAACCAGAACCTATTTTCGACTATATATTGGAGCCAGGAACCAACCAGGAAATAGCACCCAATTTGTATCATTCCCAGTGGGTGCAACCTTAATCCCTACGGCTATTATCGTTCAGATATAGTACGGTCGATTTAGATTTTCCTAGAACATTTAAGAAATTATCAATAAAATCATTGTTTGTAACAATGTTGATCAATAACCGAGATTGAAAAGTTACGCCTTTTGAATGAAATAACAAAATAAACAAGTTGTAAAAAGTTTCATGAAAATGGACGTGTTTAGTGGTGACGTCAAGAATGTATGCAATCACAAGCTACAGCGAGTCGTGAAAGTGTACTGCGGTGGAAAGTAAAAACAAATTGAACCTTATGACGCGTGTAGTTTAGGACCACTTTACTACTACAAAACTATAGCTCTACATTTTATTGAAATGCGAGCTTACACAACATATTTAACAGTTTTTACGTACTACATAATATTGTAAACAGATGTAGAATTTATCATATGTGAGTAAAAAATCCTTAAATATTCCATGTGAATATGAATTTACATGAAATAAGGGACGACTGTTTATGTGATTTAATTTCCTCCTTCCTTATACATACAGGTGAAAATAATACGTGACGAATTTTCACTGAACGCGCTGTGACTCTAAGTACCATAAGATTGCCTACTTTCAGGGGCTTATACGTCACACTAATCTGGTCCATTAAGTTTTTTTTTTTTTTTATACATTTATTTAACGTCGGCCTATTTCCGCTACTGAGGCCTAACACCGACGCCTGTAGACGAGCTACCCCCAACCAGGAATTTTGCCGAACCTCTTCCCTTAAGAAGAGTAGGGATCTTTTACTTGCCTAATATTTAATAGACAAGGGACCGACGGCTTTACATCCCCTCCGAAGGATGGTATATCTCCTATACAACCCTCGCCTAAGGTTATATAGCTTCCGCGCATACACTGATATACAAGCCGCTGGAAGATGTGTGAGGCGAGAACGCGGTTTCCGTTGGAATGGTCACCCATCCAAGTACTAACCGCGCCTGTCGTTGCTTTACATCGCATACCGTAGTATGTACATAGTAAAGACGCACCTACGCTCGCCCCTTGGTCCATTAAGTTATTATGACAAATTTCGTAAAGTAAACGACTTTTGCCCATAAATCGACCGTACTAAGACATTAGGATTTGTCATATTATTTCTTTAACTTGCCGTATCTTTATCAGGCATTGTATTAATATCAAATTTTAAACACATAATACTGTATACATTGTAAATAATGTTTAAAATTTTTTGAAAATTAATTGCTCTAAAAGGAAACAGAAGTAACACAATTTTATAAAAGCAGCATAAAATGTAGTCGTCTGTAAACTTTGTCATTATTAAAGATAGCTAGGTACTATACGAGACAAAGTTGTAGACAATGAAACATACATTTTTTTTTACTAAAATACTGTTTTCAAATTTTGCTTAGTTTTCGAGAAAACAGTAATTGTTATAGTGTATACGCCCAGAATTGAAACCGTATAAAAACTAAAAGCCGGCAAAAACAGTCAGCATCTCTTGCGGAGGTAAACAGAAATGCTTGTCATGCCGATTGTTTTTGCCGGCTTTTAGTTTTTATACGGTTTCAATTCTGGTCGTATACACTATAAAAAAAGCAAAAGCAAAATGCTGTTATAAACATAATGTATTATATTTTATTTCAAATTGATATATACTGTAAATATAATATTATTGTAGATAGGCTGGAAGACTTAGGTCGTTAGCCAATCGAAATTTCCAATAAAACTTTATACTACTACTACTACTAATTTTTAGTGAATAATTAAGTGAGGCACCAGGAATTTTGTCGAACCTCTTCTCTTTCGAAGAGCAGGGATCTTTTACTTGCCAGGTAAAGGTACTTTGTTTGTTATGCCAATAAATTCCGGAATAACTAATAAATGTGTTAATTATTCGGCCTAACTTTAATGAGTTTTACAGTTCATTGAAACGGGATTTGGAAGTTCTGAGAAATGCACCTCTTCCGTTAAGCCGTTATCTTTGTTGTGTTACCCCCTCTCTATGTGCCATGGAAAAGCGAGCAATGGACTCTAAAAATTGGAAAATGTGAAATCGGAAATTAGCTATTTTACATTTTTAATGAAAATTTTACTTAACAAAGCTTTTTAAATTACGAAGGAATGCTTAAATATGAAGTTTAGTTGCAAAATGAGGAAAACCTCTTCAAGAAAAAATAATATGAATGAACACTATTCTACATGCAGACCTTCTACGTTTAAAATATTTTTTAGATAAAACTGACATTTTGAAAGATTTCACATAACTTTTGTTAGAACAGGAAATGTGTCGAAAACGGCACGCTTTTGATATACGAAAGCTAACATCATGAACTGAAATCAAATTTGGGGATTTCTATCTTTAAAAAAATGTATCTTGACAATAATTATTGAAACGTAAGTTAACCGATATTTTTCTTATCACTGATTATTTTTGATTCAGTGTATATTCACTTTAATCTCTACCATCCACCTAAAAGTTGTATCTTTACAATGCGACTTAATTAACATCTGTCTGACGTTTATTATGTCTTTGGTCCAAAACCGCAAGTTTTTGGAGTATGGTATATAAAATAACATTACATCAAATAACATCACCGTAGAATCTAAAAATGCAGAATTATAAAGGGTGTTCTATTTAAAATAACAAAGTTTGTTGCCATTTCTGGTATAACCGGAAGTGGTAGAAAAATACAAATATTTTAGTTTTAAAGAACGCTATGAAGGCGTAGAAGGGCCACATTTATTTCTTTTATTTACGTCGTGATAATATCTCGAAGTAAATTCGATTTCGTGATACTATCGCGAAGGAAAATATAACTTCGAGATACTATCATGCAGTAAAATATAACTTCGAGATACTATCATGAAGCAAACTATAACTGCGAGATACTATCACGAAGTAAATTATAATTTCGTGTTAGTATTGTTAACTTCTTTCCCTTATTGTATATTTTTGGGAAATAATTGAGGCAACATATGCGAACGACTAGCTGGTTTAAGCCGGAGCAGCAAAGAGTCGTAGAGCTTACGAATACTCCGGGTATTCGTAAGAGTTGGAAAACTTACCCTTTTCGAATGTACAGCATATATTACAGATTCTTGTTTAGTTCGAGAAAAGGAGACAAAGAGAAATTGATGTTAATTGGGCACGATCTACAGTGAAAATCAGTAGAGTTGTCTCTTTTTCTCGAATAACCAGTCTCCTATAGATTAGACTGAAACTGTTGGTAAGAGAAATAACAAGATTGTGTAAAATGAATGATAAAATATATTACATATATAAATCAACTGAAATATGAAATTTTAAGTTAATTAATAATATCGTCAAACAAAGACTAATTAATACTGAAAAGCATTAATAACAAATTTATACCAGGATCCTAGATTCCGGGATTGAGTATTATTGAGGATGAAAGGTTCTGGAACAGCAACTCAGGCCCACAATTGTCTCTTGCAAAAATGGAACCTAAGAGTTTTCTTGGCAATTTAGTTTACGCCTCTCAATGAAGCCAAGTTTGAAAATTGTGGAAAAATTGTTCAACTACATAGTTTAGAACACTTAATGAACGCAAATGTGGATGCAAATTTACGTAAGAAATAATGTGAACAGTAAAGAACTGGTTATAGATTTCAATCTACAGAAATAATATTCCTTTTAACGTAGAATATAAATTTATAATCAATATAAATTTGTGAGAAGCTCAAATTTCCAATATAAAATATAAAGCTTAAATACAAAGCATAAAGCTTAAAATATATAAAGCTGAATTTCAAGTTTGAAGAATATATAGCCGAAATTCAATTTTGAAGAAACTCAAATTCTCAATATGAAAAAGAATTTGAAGAAGTTCAAATTATCAATATGCAAAAAATATAGCTGATTCGCAAACTATAAATTGCCAAAAAAATGAAAAAGAAAGAAAAAATATGTGAGTGGGACACTCCAGAGGCGTCGCGCCGAAGCTTTATACTTTGAATTGCAATTTTAATTTTATTTTGCCAAACGACTATTTTTCCGTGAAATCTTAGTCGAAGACGCTGCCTTTAAGTGGGACACTCCAACTCAGACGTGCCGTCATGTTTAACAATTAAACATTCCATCACCAGGTCCATCAGTTAAGTTCGAAAATCTATCTCTCCCATATTATTCAATGTGAATTTGTTTTCGAATAGCTGTCATAAAGCTGGTCCAAATTATCTACTGTTGCACGTGTCGAGCCGCCGCTTCGCTTTGCTTGTCATACCTGCCACTTGCTTTCATTTTTATTAAAGCTTTTATTTAATTTGTTTGTTAGTATGTTTAGGTCAAATCTTGCAATCAAAATTTCGATTAGTTTCAATTAAGCTAGAGCTTTGAAATTTTGCACGTGGATAAGTCCGGTGACAATACAGTTTAATATTTTTATATAAGAAAAAAACAAGATGGCAGCTTCAAGATGACGGACGACTTTACCGTTTATGATCCAATTCGACTCAAAATCGATATCTGGGGATTTTCGAGATCTCCAATTATGAATTCTTGGTCAAAACTTAGAAATTCAAAATGGCTATTGTCATTTATAGTCCAAATCGATCAAAATCGATATCTATGGGGTTTTCGGGTTCGTCAATTACGAATATCTAGTAAAAAATTTATTTTAGGATGGCGACTTCAAGATGGCGAACCACTTTACTGTTTAAGATCCGATTTAACCCGAAATCAATATCTGGGGGGTTTTCTAGGCCGTGGATTATGAATTTTTAGACAAAATTCAGAAATTCAAAATGGCGGTGCCAATATGGCTGAAGATTTTTGTCATATAGGTCCAAATCGATCAAAATCGATATCTGGGGGTTTTCGGGGTCGCGGATGTAAAGAATTTAGTTCAAGATGGCGGACAACTGTACCGTTTATGATCCGATTCGTCTCAAAATCGATATCTGGGGATTACAGTATATCAAGAGACTAAAAAGTAAAAATAAAATTATATAAAAAATATTTAAATTTTTTTTTAATTTAAATGCTCCAAAAAGTAGAAAATAAACTTTGAAGGAAATTAAACCCATCATCTTGCTACGATTTACACGTACATAAACAAATAAATACATTGGATAGTAATGGTTATAAGATATTACATAAAGAAACTCACTTGGGATACTGTAGCGCAGCAGATATCGCAGACACAACTTACCCCGGATAAGTGATGTAACGTGCCCACGATAAAATTTCACTAGCTCAGACTATCTCAGGGCGTTAAGCCCAAGTTTACATAAACTATGACAAATTATTAGTTTACTTACTTACACAAATCACTGAGGGTTCCATACGTAGTGGTCGCAGACGAAATAATGACACTTTCTTTAAACATGAAATGCACTATATTACGGAATTTACAAATATTGATTCTCTAGCATGTAACCTGGCGATGTTCAAAAGGTGTGGCAAATTTCTTGATTAATAAGTTACAACATTAATAAAATGCCTCGTGTAGCTACACATCGGTTTACAACGTGAGGATAAATGGTAATAAATTCGGCCACAATGGGTCTGATTTAGAGAACCTCCTTAAATAAATGCATAAAATCTTTAAATATGTACAAGTTAAAATACAAAAGAGTAAGTATGAATGGATATAACCGCTAGAACCACTGAAGATGGTCCCCGGTAAATAAAAACAACACACTTATCTAGGGTTGTACGATACCGACTTCGACGTTGAAGAAACTGTAGCCCTACGGTGGTGTCTTCGGGACGAAAGAAATTGACCTGAGGATGGGGGTTGATTATAGCATCTCCAGCCCTGGAACTTTCTACTAAGCGTGGATGCCCCGTTCGTGGAACTTCACTACTGTGTGTGGAAGTCACGTCCGTGGAACCCTAAAGATATCCCGATTTAATTTGCATGGTCGGAAATGCACGTGAAGCGTGCTTAATGAGAGCAATTTAAATCTGACATAACCCCCAAAAGATATATAATTTACCTCACTGAAGAGGCACCAATCCACCAATGTTCCTAGAAAGCCACAGTTGGATGATATTTTCAAGTCGACACGATACTTCCAAAGGAAAGCCTGTAAATTTGTAAAACACGTGGGTAGAGAACTGGTAAGAAGATTGCATTACGTTATCGACATGTATATTAAAAGTTATTTCACTGCCATAGGCGACCCCAAGATCTCTTATATGCTCAGGGCGGTGTAATGTGTTGCCATTTAATTGATAATCTTTTAGTAATAGACTTTGTTTTCTATAGTAAGACATCACATTGCACTTCTCAACATTTAGTGGAAGATTATTCAATGAGCACCAATCATTCACCCTTTGCAAATCGTTTTGCAATTTTTCAGTCTGCCTCAGAGCTAATATTGCAAAACAACTTCATGTCATCAGTATAAAGTAAATAGCATACATCTAAATTATCTACGATATCATTAATAAACGGTATGAAAAGGAGAGGCCCCAGAACAGAGCCCTGGGAACCCCTGATGTAACTGATATTTCGAATGATTTTACACCCCGACATTCAACATATTGTGTTCCTTGACTAAGGTTAAATTTGAACTATTGATAAAGCACCAAGAACGAAACTGTTTAATTTTTCTTTAAATTCTGTGTAAACTATGACGTTACAACTGTTAATTACAAGGTACCAAATTCTTATTATGGTAATCGCAAAATTTTCTAGTATAAATATAATTCCTAATGTATGCCCTCAAAGTGAAATATTCATTTTGTTCAAATCCGAGGGCCCTCGATCCTTGATTTTACTACAGTATGCAATACTCAGGGGTCCGACGTCTCTTTTTTTTTTAAAGTGATACTAACAGACTGAATTTTCGTGAGTGGCTTCGTTTTGACGAGTTTCGATCATGGAACTGACACTTTCATGGTGTAACAAATCAGTGATGAGGCATTCGTTGTCATTGGGAAGGTAAGAAATCAAAGTTAATGGGTAATTTTACATTACAATTAGATTCTATATGTTAATAATAATAATAATAATAATAAAGTTTATTTTTCAACTTTTGGTAGTACATAAAATATAATAAAGAACGAGGCACCTAAACTCCTTGAGAGAGTTTGTCTTGTGCCTTAATTTATAGATTAACTGCATATAATAATATTTGAGCAAGTGACTTATACAGAGCAAACCTTAAAATTTAATGGTAAATTCAAAGTGCAAAGTGAGAAGAAGAAGAAGATAAAAATATGTGTAATACAAAATAAGTCATACCCAAAATTATGCTAAATTAAATTCTCATTAACAGAGCAGCAACAACCTGAATAATATTAAATTAATCTATTTCCTAATTGTGTAGTATATTATAAGTTTTATATTATTACATATATAAATTTTGGAATGCTTTTTAAATAATGCGAAGCTATTAATTTCTTTTATTTTGTTTGGTGTAACGGTTCACTTTTTGAGCAAACCCTGTATAAGTGCAAATGAGTACATCACATTAAATTCATAATTAATACCAGTCTAAATAACATACATATTTAAGATATGTTGGGTTGCCTAGTATCTAAACATTAATATCCTATAAATTAAAACTGAAAAATAAGTAGTACTATAAAAAGTTGCGTTTTTTCTTGGAATTATCTGAATGTGGTGGCAAAAGAAAGATAGAGGAGAACTGTGATTGATAGAGAGGCATTAACATCTACCTATTGTGTGAAGCATTACATATACAGTTAATTAAGCTATAAATGCAAGGTATATGGTGAAATTGCATATGTGATCACACAAGAAAGGGGCCAAGTATTGAAAAAGTTACTCCGAGGAATTTTCGTGAAGTGGCAATTTGTAGATTTGAAGTTTTTGTGAAAAAACCTCATAAAATCTAAGGTAACTTTCTAATTAATTAGAATGCTTTTTATGTCATATTCCATGAGCTTTAAAGTGAATTTATATGCTCTTTATACAATACCATTTATTGTTCTAGGTTTTTTTGACCATACCGTATTGTTACGTGATTACTGCATTCACCTCTTTTTCTTTTACCACCATTGAGCATTTCAAAATCCAATACAAAGGCATTAACAACAAACTCGCCCTATCGAATCGAGAATTAAGGTAGTCCTGGAGCAAAGGTTGAAATTGAAACGAATCCAACAACAAAATGGCCTCCCAATAAAACAATTCTTTTTTTATCATTTACTTTACCGGATTCACAAGGTATTTATGTAATATTTTACAACTGTGGGCATTTCAAGACCTTCCCTACTGAAAATTTTACCACCTACAAGAGGAATTCTGTGGCTTTTTGTTAAAAAGTAACTTACAGGATTTTTACGTTAAAGCGAAAGTATAGTTTCATGATAAATTTATTATAATTGTGATATAAAATCAAAATTTAGTTACAAATCAAAATTAATTGTGTCAAATTTTACTACTTATTCATTTCTTTGTATTATTTGGGTTAACAGGTGCAGATTCGTATTAATTTTATCTGAGTGCAAATTAATATCATATTTGTAAACCATCAAACAGCTGTTACATGGGCTCATACGAATATTTTTGGCAATATAGGATTTAAACTATACACTTACCTCTTCTACTTCGAGACGGGCATTTACATTGCTTTTTGTTATTTATTTTTGTTAGTTACTAAGTTGTTTACACGTTTAAAATTATTTATTGTCTATGTTATATTACAAAGAGAAACTCAAAAGGCGGATATCCACTTTTACTATTTTTACCTTCCATGTTATGTTATATAATTTTTTACACGCGTTGAAATTTATACAACATTTTTCCTATATTTTATACTATTAAATTTTTTATATCTAAATTTTATTTGTCTGTTTTATATCCCTTTCTGTCGATATAATCGGCTGGCGCCCACACTAGCTTATTTCAAATTTCCTGTCATACTTTGTTTATTGCAATTAGTGCCTATATGTATATAAAAACATATATGTGGAAAAGATATTCAAAAAGAAACTTAAACTAACCCACAACCCTGACTGAGCTACCGGTCTGTGGGCATTTACTATTTAAAAGCTGTAAGAATACGCTACATTGGTAGGGTGTTATGGAGTTTTATTCCTATGTAGTCTATGAATTTACGAAAAGACGTTTTCTTAGGTTGTGGTGTTATAAAATTTTCATTAATTTTTGCTCTAGTTTGGTACCTGTGTTTTATTTTGTCTGAAAAATTTGGATGTTTTTGTACGTAATTAATTGCTTGTAATATGAATAACCCTTCAATATCCAATACGTTCGTCTCTTCATAGACTTTTGTTGTTGAATATTTTTTTGGTTTGCCTAATATTATTTTCAATATGTGCTTTTGAACAATTTTTAAACTGCTTAGTGTGGTTTCTTAAGCGCCTCCCCATATTATTATGCCATATGATAGAAGAGATTCTACTAATGTTTTATAAATAGACATTAGCTGTTTTAATTTCATTATTTGTTTTAATTGATAAAATTTATGTAATAGCCTCCTCAGTTTACCCGTTAGAATATCTATATGTTGGTCCCATTTCAGAAATTGATCTATATGTATTCCTAGATACTTAATTGTCTCAGAGAGTTCGATATATTCCTGGCAGTTGTTGCAGGTAGTAGGTTCATTACAATTATGATATATTATTTTTTCAAAGTTAGCTTTTCCCGATACAGATAAAGAGAATGTAGTGAACTTTGTTTTTGTTTGATTTACTGTAAGTAAATTATTATTCAGCCAGTTCTTAATTTGCCATAATCCTGATTCAGCTTTTATTTTTACTTCCTCCCAAGTGACATCAATGAATAACAACGCAGTATCATCCGCATATGAGACGATCTTACCAGGTATACTTAATTGGAGCATACTGTTGATGCAAATTTGAAATAATATTGGTCCTATAACTGTACCTTGTGGTATCCCATATGTTATAATTTTCTCTTGACTGTTTTCTGATTTTATAGTTACTATTTGTTGCCGATTTGATAGATAGTCCCTGATCAGTTCGCCACATATACCTCTGATTCCGTAATAGTCTAACTTATTCAGCAGTTTTTCGTGCGATACCGTGTCAAAAGCCTTTGCCAGATCCAAGAATACTGCCAACGGCTTTTGACCCTTATTTAGAGCCAGGTATATGTCACTGACTAAATCGTGTATCGCATCTACTCTCTGAAGCCATATTGTGAGGATGATATGACATTATATTTATTTAAATGGTCTAAAAGTCTTTTCTTTAAACATTTTTCAACAATTTTGGCTATATTACTTATTAGAGAAATTGGGCAGTAATTTGAAATATTTGTTACATCACCTTGCTTAAATATAGGTTTGATTATGCTTTTCTTTAGAATTTCTGGAAATTTGCCTTGTGAAAAAATTTGATTTGTTATGTATTCTAACGGTTTTAAAATATATTTCCTTGTATTTTTTATTGTATTTACCATTAAAGTGTCGTGACCAGGGGAACTGTTATTTTTTAGGCTGTTTATGACATTTATTAATTCATTTTCTGACACTGGACTTAAAAAAATTGTGTTTTTTATTTTTTTGTCGATGTTGTTCTCTATATTGTCTCCAATACCTACGTTATTATTTGTAATATTTTGTGCCATTTTCTGTCCTATTTCTGAAAAATATTTTACAAATTCATTACAAATTTCTAAATTGTTTGTTATGTTAAGTGTAATGTTAAGTGTATAGTTGTGATATGCCACAGAGGTTTCTGTTATTTTACCTGCATGATCGTTCAAATACCATCGAAGACAGTGGTCCTGGTCCAGCGTCCACTGACTTTCCGTTTGGCCAGTACCTTCCATGAAAAATGTAGAAATGTTGCGAATACGGGATATGGATTGGCCAAAAAAGTAGAAACAGGAGGTTTGTCTCAGGAACATCCTCCTTTTGATAGATAAGAATGAACTTACGCCTATTTATATCCGTATCTAATTTATGGCCTTTTTTGGCGTGACTGAACCTGAACTTGGATATTTTAAAAGAATAAAGTGAATATTAAATAACATTTGTTTTATTGTGAATAAAAAATATATATTACTGATGTGCAATATATTGAAATAAATAGGATATAAAAATGAGATGAAATAAAATTGTTTTTTTATTAATAAACACATAGGTACATAGATAATTCAATATTTATATTATTTGATATTTGAGAAGGCACTACGTACCACGACAATTTTATCCAATCCACTCAATTTCCTCATTTTGACAACATGCATGGGTATTGTTTCATGAAAAATCTTTTTTTTGAGCAAACCTACAACTCTTTCTACATGAACCCGTACAGTTGCAATATTTCGTTTGTTTTCCAAATCTATAAGATACAACTGATTTGGTCTTTTGTAAAGGCGGGTATTTGTAGTTTTATCCTCTAAAGCAGCTAGTTTTCCTAAAATCACGCACATCATTTAATTCTAACCTCATAAAACCTAGAAGGAGTTTTTGCACAAAAATTAAGTACTTACCAGTTATAAAATGTTTTGAACAAATACGACCGTGTTTTAGTGGCTTTTACTTAGTGGCCCCCGTCCCAAAGCCTTATTCCCAGTATTTCTTCTTTCTAATGGCAATGCATTAAGATGATTCCCTTATTGGTTAAAATTGCGGGAATCGGAAAAACAATGGATGATCTCTTTCACCACGCATTGAACATTTAACAGCAATACAAAAATGTGGCACTTTCTATCAATTAGACCAGGATTAAACAATTTAATGTTAAAATACTCGCACTGTTTACATACGCAAATGGTTTTGTATGCCACCCAGCAAATATGGCCGAACTGTCAATGACGTCATTCTGGAATGGTCAATAACGTGAATATGTAAGAGACAAACAAAGTAACATGAACATAACCTACAAATTTTTAAAGACAGTGAAGTTAGGCGTGAGTGGGTTCTCTAACATGAAAATCGAACATTTAAGTCGAAACTCATCAGAGGTATATAACCTAAAAGAAGTTTAGAACAGTTTTTAGAGAAGGACGGCGTCCTCCAAGTACAGACTTGCCGGGGACATTATTTACGGATACCCGAAGGCGTACAAGGTCAGATGGGGTAGCATTTTCAGCTATACCGACCACGGGGAATCGATTACAACGGTTATCGAATCGATCCGATCACTCCCGAAGGCGATATTCACCGTTTTATCAACGACTTAGGGAATTGAAAAACCGAAACAAGTTTCAGGGGAATTCACACGTGTGGGAGCTCAAACATTTTCAAACAAAAATCCGAACTTCGCACGATCAATTTCGAAGTTACCCAAAGACACACGAAGACGCAGGTGATACCGTTATCGACTAAGTCGATCACGAGGAATCGATTTCGACTATTGCCGAATCGATCCGACCAACGGTTTCGGGAAAAAGTGTGCTGTGAAACTAAAGGTCAGAAATAAGTAAAACGTTACTATAGGATAACTAGGACCTCGATATACCTTTTTCACAATATTTGATCGACCGCCAAAATTTTTACCGGATACTTAGTGACTCTGGGAAAAGGAGGCACTCAGAAAAACATGACTGACAGTCCTAAATTAGCAAATGGGGAGGGAATGTTCTTTTTTCTTATCTGATGCAACTAGTGAAGACGAATAATATTGTTCGGAGCAAATGGTAGAAGTATCGTATGGCATTGTACTTTACTACTACTTGCAGTGCTTTTCTTCTTAATAAGTATGTCTATATTCAAATTTCACGATTCTTTTACATAATCTATCTTAGCAGCTAATTGTGAAACCACGTACTATTTCATAATGAAAAAATAAATGAAATAAATTATCTTCCAGTTTGTTTTAAGCAAAGGTTATGTTGCTCATCATGAAGTATAAGTCAAAAAGATAAACATGATGGATATGGATAGTCAAGGGGTGCAGGGAAGCCACATAGAAAATTAGCTTGTACTGTAACTGTACTGCATTGTACTGTGTTTTATCACCTGTAATAAATAAGGCAATAAGCAAATACGTAATGCATGATAAAACACCTGGTTTAAAATCTCCCTAATTATGTTTATTTGGGTACGGAAGTATAATAAATGAATATGTTGAAAGAAATATTTTATGGGTATCCGTACTAGGTACGTAGTTATAGGATTTGCATCTATAATAAAGCTTTTATTACACTCTGTCCCATTTCTCGTTACAGTAATAGTTTGTGATTAATTAATAGTTTAGGTAATGGATATCCGTACTAGGTCTTAAAAGATTTGTGTATACAGGGTGTTTTAGATATGCGGTCGCATTAATTCCTAGGAGCGATTCTACATAAAAAATTAGAAACAAAGTTTATATAAACATGGGTCCAGAAGTTTCTCCTAAGGGCGCTACGGGTTTATAAAAGGACACTCAAATTTAACATTTTATTTAATATCTCAGGAACCCTTTGAACTACAGCGACTAGAATTTTGCACGTGGTTCGATATCAATAAAAGTCATTATCTGATGTTATTCACCAGGGATACTGTGAACGATCCATGTTTTATTAGTCAGAAGGACGTCTTTTCTGCTTTTAAAAACTTAGAAAAATTAAAAAAAAATAGGAAAAAGAAAAAAATTAATTTTCTTTTTCCTCAACCTTTTCTTAACTCTAAATAAATAAATTTTACGTTCACAAAATTTTTAGGGTTCAACACGACTGTTTCAGACGGAGAATAATGTAAAAAATCATACTTGCTGTCGTTTATGCTTAACTGCTGCTCTGATGGTATCAATTGGACGTCGTAACACTATAAACCTAACACTGTCTGTACCACACTCTCTTAAAATTAAACCTGAAAAGGAATTTTGTTAGAAAGCACAACTAAAAGACAATATAAAGTTCAAAATATATATATTAAATCTTTAAAAAATTATGTTTTTACAACAACTTCTTTCAAGAGAAAATGTTAACAAACACTAGTCTGGCCCGTGTACAACACATGGTGAGGAACGGAACGATTCATAATGTACCAACTATCATCCAATACGCGGTTTAATAAGCTAACGATGCACAAAAAGATTCAAGAAAAGTTCAATGTAACTGAAATTTTGGTGGGCTTTTGCTTGCCTGTCTTATAAACGTATTATTAAATTCACATGAATTTTGGTCGCTCCTCGGAGCTTAAAATTGCTTGAAGCGTCTCTACTTCGATTGTATTCTACAATAACAACTTTTTACGTTCAGGCAAGGCGGATCCCATGCACGTGTGAGAACATGGTATAGATACTTTTTTGACTCCGAATCACTGAGGAACCGGTTTAGGGTAAACTCCGTCAAAACACATCATTTCCCCGTCAAATCCGACTGCTAGGAAATGATGGGGGTCCCATGTCGCTAAGGGCTATTTTCGCTATAACTTCCGATATACTTTGAATAGTCGTTGGACTAACTTGTCCTCATATTCAATACCTCGTAAGAGTTGCAGTGCTTGACAACGTGGATTCGTAAAAGGGTTTTTAATCTTGAAAATTTCGAAGTTAAAGTCTAATTTTCACACTTCCACATTTTACACTTCCTAAAATTAGGTGGTCGGGGCGACATTACGTCCCTGTGCAGCGACATTTGCTACACTTTCTAAATTAACGCTCCTTGAAGAGTTAGCGAAAATTTTGCATAAAAAACGCTCCGAAGGGCGAAAATATATTTACAAGTATTAAAAACCTCTTCCACGGCGTTTTTACGTGAAGCACGAAGTATTTCCTAAGTCGGATTTTGTTACAACGTCGAAAAGTATATCGGGGTTATAGCGTTCTTTAACAATATCAGGGATAAATTCAATCAGGGTTGAACAAATTGGAGGTAGTCAATTTTCTAAAATGACAAATCTGGTATTGCATTATACAGAAATACCAATAGGGTTGGCTGTCAACGTATTAATAAAAGAGAACAAATTAGTAAAATTGAATAAACTAAGAAAAATTACAAATTATTACTAATTTAAAGTACTCAACAAGTTTTAAACATTAACAAATTTAATCAAATGTTCAAAATGGGCGTTATTCGTTTGCAAACAAGCTACTAGACGACGGTTCATTGAAACAAAGACCTTTTGCAAAAATTCCTGGCACGTTCCTGATAATTTGGCAACCCATTGCTACACGTTCATGTAACTCTTCAAGATCTGTCACAGAAGTTGAGTAGACAAGGCTTTTCAAATAACCTCAGACAAAATAGTCATATTCAAGAAGATTGAGGTCGGGAATCGGGAGGATCATGCTACTGGTCCGATTCTTCCAATCCATCTAGTGGGATAAGTTGCATTTAAATAATCGAACAACTATTCTAAAATAGGGAGGTGCATCATCGTGCACGAACCACATTGTCTTTCTGGTCTCGTACGGCACATCCTCTAAGAGATCTCTTAAATTTTTCTTAAAAAAATCTAGATAATTTAACACATCCAATCTATTAGGCAAAACAAATGGTCCTAATAATCTGTTGCCAAGTATACCTGTCCAACTATCCAAATGATGGTGCCACGCTCTGAGTTCGTATTTCACACAAAACAAAAAAAATATATAAAAGGTGGAGCAGTATGGACGCGTAGCAAAGTATTGCCGAATGCTAGCTCAGTCATCGACAAAATTTAACTTAAGGATTTGTGGGTTCGTATTGAATTTAAAAAAACTTACAGAACCTGCTCCAAGGGCGCCACCAGCAAAAACTATACAACTGCAACCTTACTAGGAGGCTCCCATATGTCTTGGGTTCCTACTGCTTCTCAAGAAAAAAAAAATATATATATATATATATATATATATATATATATTTGGCTACATTGGCTACCAATTTTTCATGATTTGTAAGGTGTAATTCAATGCAGGTCGGGGTATTTTCCCGCTGAGTAGTTGTTTATATATATATATATATATATATATATATTGTTATTATACATGATTTGCAGGAAACAACTACTCAGCGGGCAAATACCCCGACCTGCATTGAATTATACCTTACAAATCATTTGGTAGCCAATGTCATTTGTCAATTCCCCGACCAGACATAGACCGGTTTCGAACTTATTAGTTTTCATCAGTATGCCATAGGTCGTGGAATAGACAAATGACAGTGGCCAACCTGCTAGTCTTATACAGACTAATGTAAATGGTGTAGTGGTGAGAGGTAAGTGAATCCTCTCATGTGGTCTAATGCTACTATACATCAGACATCATAGATGTCTCCATGATGTATAGCGACTTGCCATTTTGCAAGTACCGAGAGCGGTGACCTTCAGCCCTTGGTGGACTTAACCTATATACTGTTATTATAAATGATTTGCAGGAAACAACTACTCAGCGGGCAAATACCCCGACCTGCATTGAATTATACCTTACAAATCATTTGGTAGCCAATGTCATTTGTCATATATATATATATATATATATATATATATATATATATATATACATATATATTAATAAAAAAAAGAGAAAATTGCATCTAACACCCCTTGAATTTATTATGACTATGTATAATTATTTACAAAAAAAAGATTATATGAAATTATATACACAAATTGGAGGCCCCGACACGTGATCACGCAGCGGTTCACACTGTTTTAAATAAGTGACGTGATATAACTGGGGTAGTTTGTTCCTCAAGGTTACAATTTTATTAATAACGCAAATCAATTATATAGACATATATATAAAAAAAATGATGATTTGAGCAGATCAATTTACGGTTGTTCTCCCGAGAGCTGCTGAAGGCTGTCGGCTATATTACAAATAAGTACACATATAAAAAAAGAAGAAAATAACTCTAATAATCTGTTTTTTTTTAAATAGCCTTGATAGGCCCCTAGGCGAGAAGCGTGTGTCCCTGTTAACTTCCCTTTAATCATAGAAAATTGACAAATATAATGAACGATTTGAATGTGTTCCCCCTTTTTGATTTGTGGCTTATAGATTCATAGAGAAAAATAGAAGGATACATGTATATTTGAGTATAGATTGTTCCAATTACCCATAATTGTGTTAAGTATTGGCCTTACCATCAACATTTTGTTTTTGGCTGATTGGACTAGATCCATAGTGCCACAAAAAAAAACTCTAATAATCGCAATAATTAACAAAATTAGATATCAGTGAGTAATTGAATATTTAAAGAAAATACGTATATGCCTATATTGAACATTCTCTAATATATGAACAACGTATTTAAGCATAATAAAACAACAACAAAAATCTCTCTATATTTTATATATATGGATGACGTATAGCACGAAGAAGAATACGAAACTTAAAAATTGAAGACAGAAAATTGAAATTGGAAGCGAAACTTGAAAGGAAAATCGAAGATTAAAACTTGAAAATTGAAAGTTGAAAGCCCTAAAAATAACATTTGCAATTAATTAATGTTTTACAGTGAAATTAAAGGGTACTCAACTCAAGGGTGGAAGGCGGCTTAATTGGTGGCCCAAGTTATGATTAACCCTGGGACTGCCCCATTGGAAAAGCGATGCAAAAAAAACCAGTTAAAAATAAATGGTTGACTATGACCACTAAGCTTACAAAAAAGGTACTTACAGACTCGAGCTCTGCTTTTGGATCCGACACCAGTCGTGTATTGCGATTCTTGTTACACAAAACAGAATCACAACATCTAAGAGTGAATTTCATGGAAGTCCCATATGCTGGATTGCATAAATTGCCATTTAAAACAAGAAAATTCACCATGTAGCAGACTCGAAGAAAACCAGTCCTTTACTGATGAAATTTAACCAATAGGAATCGTACGCTCGTCACAAGCAAAAAAGGGGAGCCCAGTGGGAAATATTATGCGAATTGAAATAAAGATATCGTACGGAAAAGTTATACAAACAATAAGAATATTTAAAGACGTTGTTGAACCTGATAAAGGTAAGTAAAATTGTTTGCAACAATAGTTATAAACTTATAAAGTTTTTAATTTTCAGATCGCGCATACCCAGTAAGAGTGTAGTAGTATGACTGGTGGTCGAGTATGACTGGTGGTCGAGAGGTGAGCGCACTTGCCTCTCACCTAAAAGTTCCGGGTTCGATCCCCGGCCGTGGCAGTGGAAAATACTGTGAGAGAGATTTTTTCACTATACACGGATATTGGGTGTGTGTCCCTTGTCTCTAAATGTGTATCCCCCTCCCACACAAGGCTCTTCTAGAGCCTTCCGGGATAAAGGGGGTCGTAATTACCTGTGGTGTTATTTAAATATTGCCACTATTCAAATAAAAAGTTACTAGATTTAATTTGTAAAACAAATATGAAAAATATCAATTAATAATCGCCCATTAATATGCACAAATGATCTCACTTCAGGGAATAATCTTCATTTGTAGTAGTAAAGTCTCAATAAATTAACATTTTCCGTATTTTATGAAGACTAAATAGGTGAAGGTCGTGCATGTTTCCAGCTGATCGTTTACGCTAAATACTTAAATTTGACAGAGTGCAGATCGCCCGCAGAAAAGCAGGAATTATCAATGATTACCATCGTAAAGATTAGTAAATATGGAATAATATCAAGCTAAACAATATGTTAAATGAACGGGACCGTTCAACTAAGATAGGTTTATTTACTTAAGTTAGGATTTTGCGCTTAAATTAGGTAGAATGATTTAGAACTAATTAATTTGAGATTAGAATATGTTGAGGTTATATTTACGTTTTAATTAAATGATTATTAATATTGTTTTAGACCATTTTCAACTACAAAATATATGAGCTAATGGAGGGACGTTTACTGATTATTATCAAGCATAACTATCTCCGCAAATAAACAATACTACACAGGAAGACATAATAACAAAGGACATCAGGTCAGCTAAGACAATAAATTTTGACGGTTTTAAGTTACTAATAATTAATTAAACTTTTAGGAATAAGCGGTGGAAAACTAAAATATGAGTGCGCCGAAATTATGCTACACCGAGACAATTTTTTTTTCTTTTACTATACAGGGTGTCTCACCGGGAACTGAATCGATCGATATAGAGAAAAGTACGCATCAGAAAATTTTGAAAATTTAGAATTACAAGTAGGCACTTTTAAATTATACCAACGAAAACTTTTTAAATTTGTTTATTATCAAGACTTGCAGCACATTTGCTACTCGATATCCACAAAAACGCAAAATAACACTAACACTGTAACATGCGTATTAATCGAATTGAAGATATGGCATGAATTAAAATAGCAGAGATAAGATCAATTTAAAGTATGATTTCATTTTAAATTAATAATTGCTCAAAATTCCGCCCTCGAACCTCGACACATTTTTCGGACCTTCGGAATAGTTCCTCATGGGTAGCTTTTCTAATTGAATCCTGTGATAGGTTTTGAAATGCATTTCTTACTCTTTGCATAAAATCTTCAATGGTTGTTAATGGGCTCTCATAAACTTTATGTTAATAGTTCCCCAAATGAAATAGTCTAGAACTGATAAATCGGCCGAGCGAGGAGGCCATAAGAAAGGTCCATTATTGGCAATCCATTGATCATAAGAAGTTTCTTGTAAATAATTATTAATTAAATATGCGTTATGTGGGGGAGCACCGTCGTGATGATAAAAAATGTTTCTATGTTCGGCGAAAGGTTAATTTTCTAAATAGTTATTATTCAAATTTTGTAAGATATTCAGACATCTTTCACCTAAAAAAAAAAAAAAATTACCTATACGTATTAGCAGAAAAGAAAATTTAATTTACCGTTTAAATTTTCCTGATAAAATTGTAATGCCACCACACTATCGTTTCTTATGGCACAGTAAACATTGAACTGCCAACTTTCCTGAAAGTTTCGCTCTCTGAACATATGGGAATTTGAGTCACTCCAATAATGCGAAGTGTGTCTATTAAAAAGTCCATTTTTAGTAAATTTTGCTTCATCTGTCCATATAATATTTCTCAAATAAGAATCGTGACCCTCAGACCTTCTTAGAATAAAATCTATTTCTTTTAATCCTTGAACCATATGGAATGAAAACGGGTGAAACTTATGTTTTAATAAGATTCTGTGAATTGAATCCTTGCATAGTCCCGATTCCAGAGCAGCTTGTCTTAATGACATCCTTGGAAATGCTTGAAAATATCCCAGAATGTCTATTTCAATGTTTTCGTCATCAACAATGGGCTTTCTTCTTTGCATTTTTGCCTTGACAGAGCCATAATTTTTAAAATGTTCCAGGATGCGTTTTACAGTGTTTGGTGATGGTATCTGTTTTTCTGGATATCGAGTAGCAAATGTGCTGCAAGTTCTTGATATTACTTTATCACATTCTCCATAAATAATAAACAAATTTAAAAAATCTTCGTGGGTGTAATTTAAACGTGCTGGCATTTTTTGACTGATTGTTTCTAATCATGGCTATTTTGATGAAATGATTACAACAATTCATGAATTTCTAATAAATTCGCAAATATATCAAAAAGTTGTAACTTTAACCCCCACAATGCTAATATCAGAAAAAAGGGAATTCGATTTTGCACAACTTGACGTAAAAAAATACAGGGTGTTCCATTTGACCTAAACAAGTTTTCGCGGTTTGAAGTTGACAAAATGTAACGCGAAAAACGGAACACTTGGCATGATATTATTGAATTTATTTCAGTTGTAGAACGTAGTTCTCCTTGCGTTCTTTTTATGTGATAAGAAGTAAATGAGGATCTTTTACACGAAGAAAGTTATAACGGTTCTTGCAAACCGTTGCACCTGTCAAATTTTCTATAAAATGTCAAATATCTCTGAAGCGGCTAGGTTTAGGTATAGAATATGCTACATATTTTCGACTCAGTTTTATGCTCTTTTCGAAAACCCAAAAATATATAGGGTGTTCCATTTGAAATAAGCAAGTTGGTATCGACTTCCGGTATAAGCGGAAGTGCCAGCTGCTTGTAATTATTTTAGTTGGATTGGCCACACGACATTAGTAATTATCTAAATTTTCAAAATTTTCTGATTCGTACTTTTCTCTCTATCGATCGGTTCAGTTCCCAGTGAGTCACCCTGTATACAAATGCTATATTTTATTACATTTAAATGAAATAAAATTATCTATTATAATTGACTCTAAAATAATTTTGCTGTACTTATTATTAAAATTAATATACAGAGTGGACACACAATTTAATACAACAAAAGAAATAATGCAAAACGTTACATTTTAGAAATGAACGTAACAATGGAAAATTTTTTTGGTGCCTGGACTCGAAGAAAGCATGTGGATAATTGTGAAAATTGACAACAGCGTAAACCCCGCTTCGTCCATAAAGAAAATTCTTTGAATAAATTCAGCATTTCTTTCACATTCTCGCACAAACCATCGGCAGAAGGCCTCCCTTCTTGGTAGATCTTTTGGTTTGAGCGCTTGCACCCTTTTCATGTGGTAGGGGTACAGTAATTGTTCATGTAACATCCTCCACACAGACGATGCTGATACACCTTTCTGTAACGCTAGCCTTCTCGTACTGATTTGGGGAGTCGCATTTACTGCATTTAATATTGCTTCTTCTGTTTCTGGGGTCCTAACATAACAATCTGCGCCGGAATTTTCCTTGTCTGGATAGAATATACCCCTTTCTCGTAACGAACGAGCTACACATATAAAAAATCGCTCGCAAGGTAATCTTCTATTTGGGAAAGCTTCAATATTTTTGCTTCAGCAGCATTACCCCAGACTCGGCCGTAGAATAAATGAATATCGGCCTGTTTTTCGAATGTCTAACTCATATTAAATAAAAATTTCCGAACCCATGCTTATATGAAATAGAATCGCCCCTAGAAATTAATGACCGCTTAACTGAAACACTAATAAAGCTTTCATAATACTCTGCCCCATTTCTCAGTACAGTAATAATTTGTAATTAATAATAGTTTCGGTAATATTAGAACATTTTAAGATAATAATGTTAGCCATCATCAAATAATGTAAATATCGGCTAAGTACCTAAAGGGATATAGTGACTTGGACCAGCTCGAGCAAGTAGTGAATTGGGCTCATTTAGCACTTTTTCTTTATTTGATCATCGGAAGGTTTTAAAACAGAACAGAATTCTGTGAGGCCTACAAATATTAAAAAAAATCATAAACATTGACCGTACCCTCTTTGGCGAATCTTCAATGTGACGTCACAGGATATGTACCTCTTAGCCAGCCAGCCAGCCAGCCAGCCAGTTACAGTTATTACTACTATTATTAATCTGTAACACAGGCACAGTATACGTACGTTTTTTTAAACGTAACTATTAAAATATTTGTTAGTGTTCCTTAAATTTTAAGAATGCTAGAAATAGCTTACTGTCTTCGTGAAGACCATTTAAATGTAAATATCTATGTAGAATTATTTATTGTTTTCTCACTGCATTTTTATTTCCTTAGCTAACCGAACAAAAATTTTATAATTGTAAAATAATTTCTCTTCGGATTTTCACGTTTCAGAATATATATGTAGGTTACGAAAATTAAGATTTTTCAGTTCCGTCAGTCTGTCTGCTTGTTCGTTACTATATTTTAAGAAATATTTGATGGAGACAATAATATTTGCCACGTAATTGACGGTATAGCTAAAGAATCGAAAAACTTTTAGTGAGAAATATACAGGATGGAGACCCTAAAAATTACTGGAAAATAAGAAAATTTCATATATTTAAGTTACAATATACAAAGTGGTCACCCTAAAAATATTTAAATTAAGAGGTGTCAAATAGGGAATGAAGTTTTGCACAAATTTAAACTAAAACATTTTTATAAATATTAATATTCATGTCTTTATTGTGTTTCTTTTTTAATTTTTTCCATATAGGGTGTAGTGTAAAGTTTTGATTGTAGAAAGAAATTGTTAATTTCTCTTATTTTTTTAGAGTTCCGTACTTTAACACGTACAAAAGAAACCTTTATGGTGAGACTTCGTTATCTGCATGTCACAGTTACTTTCTCAGGAACTGCAAATTTAGCATAGTTCTAAAGCTTGCTAGCCAGCTTGCTCTTTCGAGAGTTAAAATCCCAAAAATATATTTTGTCTATTTTTGGGGGCCAAAGATTAAGGATCAAACATTTCCCCCTAGGTCAAATGTAGTATTCTATGAAAGTACTCTTTTGCAAATTTCATAACCATAATTCTTTTAATTTAGCATAGTTTTGACGCAATAGCAAAAAAATTCGCTAGAAAGTATGTTGCTCGTTTATATTCGAACTTCATAAGCCAATAAATCTGAAATACACTGATAGATGCTCTAGTAAGGATTATAGGAAAATAGAGCGGCATCCGTAACATTTACAGTTTACGAGAAAGAATAACATATTTTCCACATACGTATTTAATTATCCGGTCAGCGAAATGGCTACGTAGTTGTGTTGTTATTAATAATGAGTTTTTATTAATTCGCTTTAAACATTTCTTAATCATCACAAAAAATAAGATATTATTTCCAGGTAAGGACTTCCCGAGACATAAGAAACGCAACAAAGACATTACGACCTCATTAAAATACCATTATTTTTTGTGCTGCCTCGACCGCAATAAGATAAGATAAGAATGGACTCGCTTACCTTTATAGGTTCTTAATATGCGTCGGGTCGTTTGATGCAGCATGCCGCCATAGCCCGCGGCGATAATAATTATGTCGCAAAGTTTCTGTTGCGTTTTCTATGTATCGGGAACTTATTACTCGAACTATACCTAATTACTTCCATGTCCAATGGAAGTATTTTAACTTTCTTTTGTTGAAATAGACTTAAAATGTCATGAAACCTCGAGATATTAAATTTGAGCAAAAAATAATTTCTGTCTGTCGGTCTGTCACTTTTTCTTGTGCGCACGTTTACTCTGGAACAGTTTATGATTTTGAGTTGAAATTTGGTACACTTATGTACTGTAACGAGATCTGGAAATAGATCATATTTTTATGAAATTCCTTTGAAGGGTTCGGGGGTAAATGGGGTAAATAGGTAAAGCAAGCAGGTAAGAGTCCATAAAATTGCATGGCATGTACATTTAGGGCATGTACAATATGTCAAGGTCTCAAAATTTACTTTGGCATCAGCCACTCTCCACTATCAGATCTAATACCACCCCTACACTATTATGAAAGGGAGTAAAAAAAATTAACATGCGATTTAGTATGAATACAAGAACGAGACGTCTCAAAAATTTTTTTTGGCGTTAGTTACCCGCTCCACCACCCCCATTGCCACCCCCACCCTATATTAAAGGGAGTAAAAATTAAATTGGTTTAGTAAGTATACGACAGCCAAGGGCATCTAAATTTTTTTTTATATTAGCCACGTGTACGTATTTTATTTTATTCCTATGTAACTGGATGAGATTTTGGTATATGTTCCCTGCTTTGCTTACATTGGAGACGGAAGCGAGTTTATGTTAAGTATCTAATTATGATGATAAGAATAACAAGAAGAGGCGACAAGGAATTCTACTTAGCTCAAAAAGTTCAGCGTACCAGAGTAATCGAATTCCTAAAACTCACTCTAGTTTATATCTTTAAGAAAACACCAAGATGCTTAAAATATCAGAAAATATTTTACAGTATTCAGATAAGTTGACTTTTGCACAGGATGTGATTTTTTTAATACAATTTCAACGAACAAATTGGCGTATCGGGCACGATAGAGCTCTCGTGAGACTAAAACTCTTGGACATATAAAAGGGGACTACAATGAATTTAAAAAGACTCGAAAACAACGTCCAACGTCTTATATATATATATGTATGTATATATGTATGTATATATGTATGTATATATGGAGACATCTATGATGTCTGGTGTATGGTAGCATTTGACCACAGGAGAGGATTCACTTACCTCTCACCGGTACACCATTTACATCAGTTTGTATAAAACTAGCAGGTTGGCCACTGTCATTTGTCTGTTCCACGACCTATGGCATACTGATGAGAACTAATAAGTTCGAAACCGGCCTATGTCTGGTCGGGGAATTGACAAATGACATTGGCTACCATTCATGATTTGTAAGGTATAATTCAATGCAGGTCGGGGTATTTGCCCGCTGACTAGTTGTTTGTTGTTTCCTGCAAATCATATGTAATACCATATATATATATATATATATATATATATATATATATATATATATATATGTTAGATAGTGGATTGTTTGAATAACTTTTTAAAAAGGAACTTTATTTGTTACACTGGAGTCAACGTTGACTCGCTAAGAAAATACAATAATAATTTAGATGAGGTTTATTCGAAAGTGAGTATAAGACTGAGGTTTACAATAACAGTGGGTAATATTTATAATGTCTGGAGAACAAAGAACATTGGATTTACAATTCAGCATGATAACAGATTACTGAGAAAGAAATGTTAAGCTCAGCTAGCGTGAGCGGTTATTAGAGAAGAGCTGTTACGCAATTTGTAATGTGATATGTCTGAGAAGGTTAAGCCTGTCTCGGTGATATTATATATCATGGTATATTTCTAATATAACAGCTTCCCCCTTATAAAAAAAGTTGGTGTTTTATGCAGCAACTTTTGAAATGAATATAAAATGTATATAAAAGGTAATGGTACAATTTGGAAAATATAAAAGGTACAAAAATGTTAAATCGTAAGGTTTAAAATACAGAATATAACCTTAGCGTCTAAAATATGAAATGCAAGCACAATAAGCTTGATTCATAAAATAAAATAACATAAAAATGTTAAATATAGCTTTAGCAGGAAAGCGTAAAATACAAACATAATAAGTTTGTTGTAAAATGGGATAATATAAAAATATATCCCAGGGTTAAAATATGGTTTTACCGTGAAAGCCTAAAATATAAGCATGATAGATTTAAATGAAAATGGTATAAAAATGTTAATGCAATTGAAATTAACAAGGGATAAGTAAAATAATGAAATGTAATGATTAAATGAATAAAATATGGTTCACTGAAGAGTCCAGCACTAAAAGTCAGTAAAAGGCGCAAAACAGTTCATCTTTATGTAAGTTCTATGTCTTCGGCTTCGTTGTCTTCTCTCCTTAAGGTAGGTCGTCTTCGTGAGGGGAATAGGTTAGCAAATGTCCTGTGGGGTTTGCTAGGCCTAGGTGGAGATGGGGGTGATGCAGAAACATCGATGGCTAGTCTTCGTCTTTTTGTTCTGCACTTACAAAATAGGTACAGAAATAACAGTCCAAATATTAGCACAATGATGAAGTAGGTGAACCAGGATATGTGTTTTGTTACGAATGGTTCTCTGGAATATTGGTCCAATTTGTGTTTGGCAATTTCGAGATCTTCTGTGTTAAGGTTGTTTAATTTTAATGGTTTAAGGTTTGGTGCTCTAATGTTGTTTGGAATTTTGTTGCAGCATTCGAATGGAATTTGGATGGGATGAGTGTCGTCGTTTACGTCGGTTACTTCGTTGGTACTGGCTTGGATTTTTGTGATGCCTATAAAGGCGTAACAATTAGGTTTTAATTTCACTATTGAGTTTTTGTAGATGACTTCAGTTTTCGAACTTCTTTCTGGACAATTGATGGTTGCCTGTAATGGTTCTGCGTTGATAACTAACCACGTATTTTCGTCTATCTTTTGGACGTTGTAGCCTTGGCTGATGATGAATGACGTCTGGCAGCTTCCTGGCAGAGTTTTGAGGTTCTTGAAGAGACGGGCTTCACAAATGGCATTATCATCGATGGGGTATGAAAATAGATTTAGACATAATTTAGTGTTGAAGTATTTTTCGTCAAATTTTGATTGTATTGATTGAGAAATTTGTGTCAATAAACTGAGGTGAGTTTTTACATCTCCTAAAAAGACGTTCATGTAATGATACGTTGGGCCGAGCGTGTTGTATAGTGTCTGTAAGATCTTGTCGTTTTTGTCGAAAGCTGTCTTAAAGGTAGATATGTTTTTGTGTACCAGTAAAGTCCATTTCTTGTGAGAAATCACAATGTCTGTGTCTCGGTGATAGTATACTCCAATCGTATTGTTAATTGGTGTTATTTTAAATTGAGCAAGTGCTGATCCGAACAGCAGGAAAAACCTGAAAATAAATTTAATTTTCAGTATAAGGTTTCATTCGGTCAAAGTTTACTTTAGTCGTTTGGTTTGTTTCCGGATTTAATAATGTTGCAGAATTTTGAGAGGTTTCTAAAATTTCGAAGGGGCCGTTAAATTTGTTCTGTAATTTATTTTTTATTTGTGATTCTTTGACGTACACTTTGTCGCCAATATTATATGTGTGTCGATTTTCGGGAATGTTTTTGCCGAATCGAACTTTGGCTTTTTGTTTTTGTGCTTCTGTTCGACTTCGCGCAATTTTGTAATAATGGGATATCCGGTTGTTAAGGTCTCTAACATATTTGGTGATCAGGTCTTTTTGGTTGTAAAGAGTTTCAGTTGGTCGGTTAGCTGTATGTCCGAAAATAAGCTCGTATGGCGTAAAGCCATGAGTTTTGTTTACTGAATTGTTATAACATATTACCGCGTATGGTAATATGGTGAAAGGATGTTCGTTCGGATTCTCTGTTTTATGTATTCTGATCATTTCCGCTAGGGTGGCATGGAATCGTTCGATAGATCCATTGGATTGAGGGTGTCCTACGCTGGAGTATGTTAATTTTATGTCGTAGAGAGTACAAAGATCTTTTAATAAATTATTATCGAATTCACCGCCGTAATCACAATGAATTCTTAATGGGGTGCCATAGTGTTGAAAATATAGCAACAGGGTGTTTACAACTGATTTTGCACTTTTGTCTGGGACAGCATAAGCTTGAGTAAATTTCGTTAACTCGTCGCGGATGGTTAATGCATAGTTTCGCGTGGGAAATTCGAATAGATCGATATTAACTCTCTCAAATGGAGTTTTAGGGGTTTCTGTGATTACTAAGGGATTATTAAGGTTCTTACGACAAACTTTTGTTCTTTGACATGTTTCACAGTTTTTTATAAAGTTTTCGACATCTTTTGTTAAACCTTGCCAATTATATTTATTTTTGATTCTACGTATTGTTTCGTTTATTCCACGATGTAAATTATTTTTTCCGGTGTGATGCTGGTCGAGAATGATCGGACGTTGGTCTTCATCCGGAGTTCGTACTAAATTTTGACAAGTGACTAGTTTTAAGTCTTTCTCTGCAAAAATAAATGATAGGATTTCGAGAATTGGAAAGTCTAGATTGTTTTCAACATGGTAGGTTTTGGAAAGGTCTAATTTGTTTCGATGTTTGTACAGTGTTAAAAATAGGTGTTCTACCACAGACTCTGGGTCGAAGGGTAGAGCGATAATGTAGTAGTTTCTTTGTCGGGTCGATTTACTGGAAACGATATTAATTGTATTGTTATAGAATTCTGGGTTTTCTTCGAAAATATCCTCGATAATTTGATGGTGAAGGTCTGTCAAGTTGTTTTGTTGGAAGAACGTTATGATATTTTTATTTTCTCGATCTAATAGTTGTTTATTTGTGATTTGAATTTTGGAATAGTCTATTAGAGATTTGGTTTTGTAAAGTCGGGAAAATGTGTCAAATTCTTGGGCGATTTGTTCGTCGGTAATTTCGTCGTCGTTGTCTGAAATTTCATCTTCATCTGAGTCTTCGTTCGCGGCTAGAATTTTTGAATAAAATTTGGAACATTCTGAAAAGTGATTGATTTTTATTCTGGACAACGCGTCCGCGTTTTTATTGATTTTTCCGGGTTTGTATATTATTTCGTAATCGTATTCTTCGAGTTTTAAGCGCCAACGCGCTTGTCTACTACCTGGGTCTTTTATGGAAAATAACCAAGTGAGTGGTCGGTGGTCGGTGACGAGTTTGAACTTCCTTCCGAATAGATATGGCCTAAAATGCTTTACACTCCAGACCAAAGATAAAAGTTCACGCTCAATGGTTGAATACTTGGTTTCCGCGCCGCATAAAGTTCGAGATGCGTATGCGATTGGCAAATCTTTTCCTATACTTCCTTGTGAAAGTACAGAACCTATTGCAAATGCACTAGTGTCTGTAGTTAGGACAAAAGGTTCATCGAAGTTGGGGTAGATCAATATCGGGGTCGTTGTCAAAGTTTGTTTTAGGGTTTCGAATGAATTTGCGCAGTCATTGTCGAAATTGAAAGGTATATCTTTTTGTAGCAATTTAGTCAAGGGTTTTGAAATTTTGGAAAAATTAGGAATGAAGCGTCTATAGTAGCCTGCTAAACCTAGAAGAGATTTAATTTCTTTCTGATTTTTGGGTTGAGGAAAATTTAGAATTGCTTCGACTTTGGCAGGGTTCGGTTTTACACCATCCTTTGTAATAAGATGTCCTAAATAGGCAACTTCTTTGCGAAGGAATTCGCATTTGTCTGGCTGAATTTTGAGGTTGGCTTTTTGTAAACGTTTGAAGACTTCTGTTAATCGAGAAATATGTTCATGGATAGTAGGGGAGTAATGATAATGATATCGTCCATATAGACGAGACACCTTTCGTTTTGGATTCCTAGTAAAATGTTGTCCATCACCCGTTGAAATATTGATGGAGCATTTTTGAGTCCAAAAGGCATTCGTACGAATTCAAAATGATCATTTTCGACTGTGAAAGCGGTTTTTTGAATGTTTTTGGGATCGATTTCAATTTGATGGAAGCCAGAGGCCAAGTCTAAAGTCGTGAAATATTGGCATTTGCCTAATTGATCTAAAAGGTCGGAAATGTTGGGTAGAGGATATTTATCACCTATCGTTACTTCGTTTAATTTTCGGTAGTCAACTACGACACACCATTTCTGTTTACCAGAAGCGTCTAGTTTTGTGGGGACTACCCAAACTGGGGAGGACCAGGGAGAAATTGAAGGCCTTGGTCGAGCATTTTCGAAACTTGTGATTTTACTTCTTGTTTGTGAATTTGGGGTAACGATAAGATTTAGTGAAAATTGGTTTAGAATCGTTAGTGTCTATTAAATGCTTGATTTCGTTGGTAAATGTCAAGTTGTCACCTTCTAGATAAAATATGTCTGAAAAGTCTAAACAGAGTTGAGTAATTAATTCACTCTCCTCGTCTTTCAAGTGATCTAAGCGTAATTGATTTTTTATTTCGTAGTTTCGGTCTATGTATTGGGAATTCGGATTTTGAAGATTTACGTTAAATATTGATCTAAGTTTTTGAACGGGTTCAAGTTTAAGATCCGAGAAATGTATTGTTTTTGGAATCGCGTTTGCGTTTATTATCGTTGTCAAAAATTCACCATTGTTGTCTATTTTGACAATGGCATTCGGTAAACGTACCTTTTCATTTTCCTGGGCTATTAGTATAGCTTCGGTATTTTGTAAATTGCATTTAAGTTTATAAATCTTTTCTGTACGTGGTTCGATAGAAATTACATTTTGGTTTTTTGTTTCACTTAAATTTTGATTTTGAATCGGGCTCAGGATTGTAGTTAATATATTATCGGTAACTTGATACAATGGTACGGTTTTGAAATTAGTGATTAATTGTCTGTTTTTAATGTCTATTAAGCAATCGTAATGGTCCAAAAAGTCGGCACCTAAAAGTCCGTCAAATTCTATATCTAGATTATGAATATAAACTTTGTACGGATCATTTGGATTGAAAGGTATGAGAGCAGATTCAGTGATATTAATTTTTTCGTCTGTTATACCCTGTATAATTACATTTTCGCGGGAGCGACGTTTATAGTTTTCAGCCGTTTCGGGTTTAAATACAGAGATACCTGCGCCTGTGCCTATTAAGACTTTGAAACGTTTAGTGATGTCTTCTATGTAAAATAAATTTTTGGAATTTACGATATTTAGTTTGTAGCGGGGTGTTTTTACATGAATTGGTTTTCCGGGAAGTTCAGGTTTGGGTCGAAACTGTCCAGGAGGTTTATCGCTTGGTCTAGTCCGTCCGTTTGTTGTGTTAGAGTATTCATGGAATACTCCGGGCCTGTGTAAAAATCCGGAGGATTAGCAGTATAATCCTCGTGCTGTTGAGGTTGAGAATTAGCAGTATAATTCTCATATTGTTGGGGTTGAGAATTAGCAGTATAGTTCTCACATTGTTGGTTTCCAAAATCGTAATCATAATCGCTTTCGTTAGAATAATTGGGAGAATAATTGGTAGAATAATTTACAGGATAATTTTCATATTGGTTTGGGCTATCAGTGTAGTTATCATAAGATTCTTGATTTAGGTGGTGTGTCTTTTGTTGATTGAATCGATTAAAATTCGGGTTCGGTTGTATGGCAGAAGGTCTCTGCTGGTGGAAGTTAGGATTTGGCCTGATAGCTGAGGGTCTGTTTTGTTGTGGATAATTGCGTTGTTGATTAGAAAAATTTTGAGAATTCTGTGGTCTAAACTTTGCTTGGTTAGGTACACTCTGGAAGTGCTGTCTAGGAGCTTGTGCCTGATTGGAATAGGTGTTTGGTGTGAAATTGGTGTGTGAAAATTGGTGGTTTTGCCTCGTGCGGCATTCGTTAAAGCTGTGTCCATTCCTTTTGCAGAATGTGCAAAATGGTGGGAGATTTGGGCGTCTTTGCTGATTTTGAACGGGATTTCTATTTTGAATTTTATTGGAGAATTTTTGCGATTCGAAGTACGACAATTGTAACTCACGTTTGATGCGATTTATTGCATCTAGCATATCACTAGGATTACCAACCCTGATAATTTGCCCTAACTTGGGTTCTAATCCAGTCAGTAAGGTGGTCAATGTCATATTTTCGATGAGGTTACATTGAGCAGTTTTTTCCTCTAAAGTTAGAGTCTGCTTTTGCACTGCTGCGTGCATTTTCGCGTTGTGCGTTTGTAGTCTTGATACGAATATTAGTGCGGTTTCGTTGGGTAGTTGGTGAATGCGTTGTAAGTCCTGTATAAGGGCTGTCAAGTCGCGGGAGTCACCGAAGTGGGCCTCGAGTAGGCTTTTAATTTCTGCCCAGGTGGCAGGGTTCCTGGAGTTTACTAACTCGGCGGCTTTTCCCCGAAGTTTATTTTTAATGTGCAGAGCAAGTAGAACACGTTGGTCTTCTATAGACATTCCGTTCGCGTAAATACACGCACTAATAAAGGTTTGTAAAAATATCGGATTTCCATCGAATTCCGGGACTATCGAAAAAATCTCACTTAACCTGTAAGGTTCAATATTTATAGTTTCGTTCGCCGTGATTGAATTGTTTGCATTGGAATTGCTTACGTTTGTAGTGGTAGCCATTTTATTTATATTATATAGATAATTAAATAACTTAAAACACTTTTTTCAATTTGAGCTAGTACGCTACTGACAATTGATAATTTTATATTATATGTAAAAGAATGTGTTGTTTATTTTATAATATTTCAAAATTTAATTACAAGGATAATTGGATTAATTTAAAAAGTGTTTTTAGTTGGGAATAATGTCACTGAAATTTTATATACTAATGTAAAAAGGAATGTGCACTTTAAACAGTATAGAACTAAGAAGTATTTTATTTCACAGTCAAGTAAGGCGTAAACTTAACCTTTATATGATATATGATATTATGATAAAAATAATGTCAAGATAAAAACGGTATGTGATTATAATCATTTATGTAGGAAATGTAGATAAGTTCGTACTTAAAGAGTATATGATATTACGATAAAAATAATGTTAAGATAGGAACGGTGTGTAATTGCAGTTATTTATATAGGTCACATAAATTTTAATTATAATATTACGTCTGTTTTAATATGAATGAAACTATTATTTGAATATTAGAACTGCTGTTCGTTAAATTGAATTGTTTTTATAAGAGAAATGTGAAAAATAATCGAAATGATTCTTAAAATCTACTTACATTAAAATTTCCATTCCACACGTCTGGATTGAAGTTGAATGATGCTCCGTGAACTTTGTTACAATGCAGTCTTCTCTGCCAGGGGCGTTACCAGGTATTCCTTCCACAGAGGTCTCCTACACTGCCGAAGACACCAACTTCTTGACTGGGATGAACTCTTACTTGCTAATTTGTTGATTGATTGATATGTTGCTTTGTTGCTTATTGAATTATTATTATTGTTTCTTTGTGAACGTAGATTCTTTTGAGTAAAGGATTGGGATCCACCACGACAGCTAAGGAATTTCTCCTTTTTCCAGGGGCTCTTTTCTTCAGGTTAGGCACCTTTTCCAGATAAACTCCTTGTTCCTTCCGATATGTTTTCCACTGGTTAGGCTCCCGAACTGTGCGTGTTCTTCAGATCCGCCACGACTGCGCCAATGTTAGATAGTGGATTGTTTGAATAACTTTTTAAAAAGGAACTTTATTTGTTACACTGGAGTCAACGTTGACTCGTTAAGAAAATACAATAATAATTTAGATGAGGTTTATTCGAAAGTGAGTATAAGACTGAGGTTTACAATGACAGTGGGTAATATTTATAATGTCTGGAGAACAAAGAACATTGGATTTGCAATTCAGCATGATAACAGATTACTGAGAAAGAAATGTTAAGCTCAGCTAGCGTGAGCGGTTATTAGAGAAGAGCTGTTACGCAATTTGTAATGTGATATGTCTGAGAAGGTTAAGCCTGTCTCGGCGATATTATATATCATGGTATATTTCTAATATAACATATATATATATATATATATATATAAATATCTAACCTAAAATTAAAATATATACGTTATGTATAATATGATATTGTCCATGTACTGAAAGGAAAGACATATATTATACCATATAACCAGGGTGGATATTTTTTTGGTTTTAAAACATATTTAGGCACGCAAGAATCAAGGATTTCATATAATGCTATATAAAAATGTTCGCAGGCTGAATTTACATCACTAAATGAATTTAAAACGGTCCAGTCATAATTTATGATACTGTCGTACAATGTGTGATAGTTTGCCTTACGGAAAATATAAGATTCAACGTGATTATTTACATAGTTGTTTCGCGAGCGATGGTTTATGGAAAATGATTTACTTAGAGCAGGATGATGTAAATCTTCTTTTAGTAACACATCATCAGATTTAACTACTTTACAGGCTGGGTTAGACATTACCAAATCTAGTATACGTCCGTTTTTATTTAGTACTGTGTTATATTACTTAAGATCAAAAAAATTGAGGAATAAGTGCAGTTCTAACATATGTCCAGTAAAATTATCGTTTTCAGAGTATTGCTTATATTCGGGAATATTAAAGTCACCTAATAAATAAACTCTATAAGAGTTGAAGTGTTCTAAAGTTTCAAGTGCCTCAAAAAATTCGACTATAGTAGGCATTACCTAATGCCGGAGGGATACATATTACAAATATTAAAAAATATGAAAAATTGCTCTCAATTTTTACACCAACGATGTCGATAAGAGGAGTTGTGCATTTTACGTCTTTTAAGTCGAGTTCAGTAGCGTATTTTTTATTTATACCTAAGAGGACGTCACCTCCTCGTTTCAAGTTTCTGTCACACCTAAACATATTGTAATGATCACACAGTATTTCCGAACTATTAACGTGACTATGAAGCCACGTTTCAGTTAAAGCGATGGCTTCGTATTGACAGGAGTATGAGGCGTTTAAAATATCAGTTGTATTTGTATTTAGTCCACGTACATTTTGATAGTAAACGAAAAAAGGTAAATCATTTTTGCTATTAGTAACATCACTTAAGCAACACCCACCAGTGCTCGACTTGCTATTAGTTATTAATGGCTATGCAACATACATCTTAGATTTAAATTCTGTTACATTTTGCTTAAAAACGTAACAATTTAAATCCCAGACTGCATGGTTGTTATCTATGTCAGTATCTATGTTTTTTCCTTTTAATTTAAGGCAATTTACACATTTTAAATCACTATCGAAAACTTTGCAGTCTTTAACAGAATGATCTGCGGAACACCTAGGACAGGAAATTTTGCCTTTACAATTTTCAGAAACATCATTGAATCCATTGCACTTAAAGCACCTGGTCATTACCTGGTCGTAAACATCGCAATAATCAAACCCATTAAATAACCATTTCCGAGGAACATTATATTATTGTACTAACGAACATCTACCTGCAAGACAGCTTGAAACACATTCTTATTTTTCCTTGTCGGCCAGAATTTTATAACTCAGATTATTATAACCAAAATAAAGTCACTAATTCAGTGTTCAATTTCAGCTTAGTTTCCACTCAACTTATTCAAAGAGTTCTTTGTAGCTTAAAAAATTCTACATCCGGATCTGACTCGTTAAGCATTCATTTTATTAAATTGTGTTGTCTAAACTTCTTAACTCATATTATTAATAGTTGATTTATTGAGTGTCACTTTCCTTCTGCGTGGAAAGTTGCTCTAGTAACTCCCGTCCCGAAAAAAAAAACTGATCCAAAGGTATTTTCAGACTTGAGACCTATTTGTATTCTCACAGGATTGTCAAAGTTGGCAGAAAAAATTGTGATCCAGCTTAGTCAACATATTGATACTTTTAACATACTATTAGCAATCCAGTCAGGCTTAGAGCTGGTTATATTGCTCTACAGCTTTAATGCATATAACGGATGATGTTGTTGATACCACTGAAGGTAAATGTGCTATTTTGATATTACTAGATAGTAAGGCGTTCGACACCATTGATCACGAACTGCTCTTAGAAATTTTAAAATCATGTGGTGTAATAATACAGGTTGTAAACTGCTCAAGTCATATCTTGAGGGATGCTCACAAATGGTAAGAATATCCGATAAACTTTCCCCATCAAGGGCGATCGATAAAGGTGTTCCACAAGGTTTTATTTTAGGCCCCCTGCTGTTTAAAATTTACACATTTCAATTTGTAAATGTTGATAAATCCTGTTCGGTTCATATGTATGCATTCGATACCCACATTTACTATTCTTTTTATGCTAAGGATTATGAAGATGCTGTGCAATAAATCAACAATGGCCTAAAAAGTTTATCGAACATTTCTTTGCAGCATTCAGTCATTTTAAATCCATTAAAATCGGTTACGCCTTTATTCGGTAAGAAGGCCGACTGTGCTAATTTGAAAATCTTATTAATATTGAAATAAGTGGATGTCGTTTAGAATTTTCGCAACATGATCGAAATTTAGGATTAATTTTAGACACAAGTTTAAGATTTAGAGAGCAGGTTTGTAAATTCATACAAAAAGCTTACTCTGCCATAAGGCTTCTTTATCCACACAGAAGTTACTTAAGCATAAATACCAAAAAGACGCTTTGTGAAACATTGGGTGTTACCGCAGTTCACATATTGTGCCCCAGTTTATGGACCTTGTTTGGACAGGGATTGTAGCACTCGTATACAGCAGGTGCAAAACTCATGTATTCGATTTATCTATGGTACATGTAAATATGAACATGTTTCACATAAGCTGCCTGAACTCATACATGTGGCTGAACATGCAAGAGCGGAAAAACTTTTATTTAGCTTGTATCTTTCACAAGATTAACACAACGAAGGCCCTTTCTTAACTCTACAATAAAATAACTTTTCGCAGCGAAGTTCATAATCTAAATATCAGATCTAAAGATGCACCTATGCATAGAACTTCGTTCAATGAGAGAGGTTTCAGATATTGCATTTACAAATTATATAACCTAGTCTCATTTAGTGCCAAATCATTTAGTGTTGTAAAATTTAAAAGATATTGTATAGCTACTTCGCTAGGTTAGTCAGTTAGTCACAATATTTTATGTGTATTTACACTTATTGTAAGTTTACTTTGTGCGTAATTTCTCATTCTTAATGTATGTCGAGGGTTAAGTGATAGAGCACACTTTTTCTGAAATTCCCTTTGAGATTTCCTAAAATACATCTTACATATGTTCTTTTCTCTATGTAGAATATTACTGTAATTTATTATAATTATTATTATTATAAGTATGGGCCTAAAATTTGCATACTTTCCGGACATTGAGTGGACATTTGGAGGACGTTCACTGAATTTTCAGTTTATGCTTGATGTCCATACATAGACGTTAGTTGGTCAAATGTACGTAAAAATGGCAGCTAGTGGACATCGTGATCTTAACACGTTCCCGAGTTAGTGTACCACGGGTGATACATTGCAATATTCTTTTGTAGATTCGATGCGCCACCGGTGGTACACGCCTTTCTCACATTGCATTGCACATAAAATCATGAGGCTATATGTTAGAGAATTTTCATATGGATAAGGCTACAAGTAGAGGTACGTGTACCACCCGTGTTGCACCGGTTTCTAAATTGGAGGTGTAAAATTTTTTCCCTGATTGTGTCGTTTCTGTGGCTCCTTTACGATGGCTAACGCGACGATCTTTTTATCTCTAGTACTAATTTTTCTTTTACTGCAAGGTTATCTGGAACAACAAATCATTTTGTAGAATATTCGTTGATTTTCCATAGTGACCACCAGTGGTACTGTCGTGAGCAGAAAAAAAATAGGAAAACTATTTTTTTAATGTAAATATGTCTCTATTTGAATATGTAATGAATAGACGAAATAAAACAGATATCACTTTTAATTTATTTTTTATTTTAATGCTGTAGTTATTGCTATAGCAAATGACGGATGGTTAATGAGACAAATTGCACTGCATTATAACATTAACAAAAATTTTAAGAAAGTGGAGAATAAACGGTACGATTAGTAGAAATCCTGGATCAAAGGACAAAGGATATCCTACTTAACAAGAAACTAACTATTAATATTTCGTTATTGTACCATTTCGATTTATAACTTCTATAAATCTGTTTGGCATAGAATTAAATAACCTTATACAATAATGATTAGTAATAATATTTTTCCGTGCATTATTTACTATTTCCAATAATGCTTCGGCATTCCGTGGTCTCACATTTCGTTTTCGGATACTTCTTACGAGTAGTCCCCATACTTCTTCCACAGGGTTAATATCTGGACTATGACTGGACCAGTTAAGAACATTGATGTTGTTATCTTGAAACCAGTTAATTACGGTATGAGCAGTATGAACGGAACAATTGTCTTGTTGAAATATGAACTCATTATTAGGAAATAATTGCTACACAGAAGGGAGCATAATATTGTCTAAAATCCTAATATACGTTTTACTATTAAATCGTTCCTCAATATTCCACAAAACACCAGGATCACGTGCCGATATCCAAGCCCACATATTGATGGAAAATCTACCAATTTTATCATTGTTAGATATATATTTCTCATCGAATCGAGTATTCGGAGGGCGGTAAACACGAATACGACCGCTGTGTGTTGACTGGAAAGTTTTTTCGTTTGTAAAGATTACATTGTTCCAAAAATTTATATCATGTGCTAAAAATTCAAGCGCAAATCCTACTCGAGCTTCTTTGTGTTCAGCTTTAAGTAAGTATTTCTGTGCTGCTGCATGACAGCGTAACTCCTATTCTCTTACTCGCCGGCGACCAGTACTACTCGATCCAGGAAAATTCGTTTCTTCATCAGCCTGAATAACTAAATAAAATGGATTTTCTACTAAAGCATTTACCAATTGCAAATCTTGTTGTTGAGTTGATATCCTTCGTTGCCCTGATCCAGGATTTCTACTAATCGTACCGTTTATTCTCCACTTTCTTCAAATGTTACACACCGAATTTTTGTCAATATTATAACGCAGTGCAATTTGTCTCATTGACTATCCAACTTCTGCTTTAGCAATAACTCCAGATATAATTAAATCGCTTATATGAGGCGTATTAGTTTTTTGCACACTTGCAATACATTATGACAACTAACTGACAATGTCACAAATATTAAAGTTAGATGTACACAACTAAATTTTAGCAAAATACCGTCATAAGACTTGTCCTATTTTTTTGCTGACGACCGTACAAATTACCCAAAATTTTCTTTTTTTTTGGTTAACCTATTTGGAAACTTTATGAAAAAATTGTGTTGCAGTCTTTGCAATGTAAAAAATTTTAGTGTTTCATAAGTTTGTTTTTAGGCAAACGTTTATTCCAACATTTTTAATTTTACAACATGCTACATTTGGAAAATTTAAAAAATGTAATTCATCATTCATATAATAAAAAGAATATGCATAAATTAATTACTGAATTATTATAATGGATTTAACAAAAACTTTCAATTTCGCGTGATGGTTTCTTAAAACAATAAATTATAAAATACTATATTCTATACATTTTTATAGTTAATTTCAGGTGGAATCGAGACATATTAGTTTCTAAATGATTAATACTAATAGGGGTGTGAGTGATTGTAATAAAAGAACACAATTTTCTATAATTGAGCTATATTTTATTTTGAAAACATAATATAGCGGAAAATTTTCGGAAAATCTTTTTGCGTTTCAGATACATTGATTTTGAATAATTGGTTTCGAATAATTAAAATATCAAGTATTGCTCAAATGTAATAAAGTCTTATAATAATTTTTTATTCTGAAAAGCTCACTCTGGGACGGAAAATTCGATTTTCCAGACACATGTACCAACTAAAATATACGGTATGGTAATAAAAATTATTGTTATATAAAATAGTATTAAAATAATCCAGCTTTATGTGGTATCAAATCACCACCCTTAATAGAGGTTTAGGAAGGGGGTTGATCTCGCGTTTGCCACCCCATGGTCCGACTGATTTGTACGGCATAGCAAAAAAGTTCATCCCTGTTAATATAAAAATCGAACTTCATAAAAGCCGTACGGTATCATATCACTTACACAGTACATAGAGGTCACTTTTCTGAAAACGAAAATTATTCCTGTAATTCTGTCCCATTATTTTTGCACGGCATTCTGTTTTTTAAGAGTCACAGATATAAATACAGTCCAAATAAATGTAAGCCGTACAGGATCATTTGAAAAATGCAGCCCCCGTGTGTTACGATTTTCGCTTTTCCGCGGCTTTTCCATGTCCCACCTAAAATGTACGGCATAGGGATCAAAGTGATTTATTTCTGTAGACTACAAGCGGTATTATATGACCCCCTAAACATTGAGCATGGGCTTGTGGTCTAATAATTTTGCATAACTTTCGCAATTTTTGTTCTACAAAATATATCAAAGCAAAGTAAATAAACAACTATTTGCAATAGTTCAAATGTGCTTTTAGAGAGCGGAATATTAAAACATAATATTTTTAGTCGCAAACTCCTCTATAAAATCCTTATTTTACTATAAGGAACGTAACCAGATTGCAACCAACAGCTACTCTCCGGGCTATGTGCCCCGCCGAGCGCTGAATTACAAGTTACAAGGCTGGCGCGTTAAGTGTAATAATTGCATATTACCATCAAAACGCTAATGCTTCGATTGCAACAAACACCAGCCGAAAGACTGATCCTACTTAAAGGAGCTCGACCGGTGGGGCGTTTGCCAAGCCCAGTGTGGCAGCGTCTCAGGAATTTCATACCAGGCAGTCACAAAACTCTGGAAATGAAAGTGACAGAAGCTGTGTAAGTCTAGGGCCGCAGGTGCCTAGCACAAGGAAAAAGGTCAAAAGAAACGCAGACGACTCGGATTCCAGTCAAAAAACTGTAAAAGCAAGCCCCGTCAGCGGTATGCAAGTCGGGAATGAGACGGAGGAAGATCCAACTCTGGAAGAAAGCAAAATTTTCAGGATAAAGAGAAAACAAAGAATCGTGGACACCACTAATCCGGCATACACACACCCCAGCGCGGGCAAACCACAACAGCAACCGCAAGCGGCGAATCCAACCACGATAATCGCAAACAGGTTCGAAACTAAGGTGCCGGTACAACAACCGGATATGGATGTTGTACCGCCACAACCGAAAGAAGCGACCCCTTCCCAGCAGACAGGAACGACACCGAAAAGGAGACCACCACCGATAGTAATCCACGGACACCTGGAGGACCACAGGGCTGTGAATGACTACGCAAAAGCACACATAAAAGATAAACACTATTGGAAATACACTGCTGCCAACACAGCCCTGCAGGTGTCCACCAAAGAGGACTGGAATGTGGTGAGCAAGTGCTCCCAGGATAACAAACTCGACTTTCATACGTATACTCCTCGGGAAGACAAGTCGCACGCCTTCGTGATGCGTGGGCTGCACCACGAGGCGGCGACCGACGACCTAAAAGAGGAGTTGCGTAAGGAGCACGCAATCGAATGTAGAGAAATATACAAAATGAGGGGCACCCGTTTCCCAGCTTATCTAATAATCACCGACAGCAAAACAACTCTAAAGGATCTACAGGGCAAAGTGAGATATTTAGATTATACAAGTATAAGCTGGGAAAGGCACGATAATAACAAAAACATTATTCAATGCCACAGGTGCCAGCAGTGGGGGCACGCAATCACCAATTGCCGTGCGTCCCCCAACTGCCTGAAATGCGCCCAGCCGCACTTGACAAAAACCTGCACGAAAAGAAAAGATACACCAGCGAAATGCATAAACTGTGGCGGACCGCATCCGGCGAACGCAACAGTCTGCGTGGTGTATAAGAGGAAATCAGGCCAATGGGAGGCCAATAACACCAGGGTGGCACCCGCAACTGAAACTAGATACGTGGCGGCGCCCCCACCAAAACAAAACATCTGGGAGGAAAGGAGAAGAGTCACAGCAGCGGCAGCCGCATCCCAGACCCATCCCATGACGCAGCCCTCTCCCCAGACGATGGCCAGAACCCAGGACACCCCGCAACGACGACCAGCGGCGCTGCTGCCAACTCCAACGATGCCTAGACCCGGAGGAACCACCGCAGCAAAAATCGAGGAACTGCGGCAGCAGCAGCGTCGCATGGCCTCATTAATTGATTTAGATAAACTTCTGATGCTGTACCACAACTTGAACGCTGAGCTGGAGAGTTGCTCCAACGCGGCAGACAAATTTTTCGTCATGCACCGCTTCCTCGAAGCGATGCCGGAGGATGCATTCTAAGTCATCCAAATAAAAATCTCTTCCTGAAACGCCAATGGTATAGGTAACAAAATTCCTTTTCTTATCAATTACTTGTTGAGGCATAAAATTGACATTATGCTGCTAAACGAAACGAAACTTATCAGACGTGACAAACTGCAAGTCCGAGGGTATACAGTACATAGAACAGATAGGGCCGACAACCACAGGGGTGGCGGGGTGGCCGTACTGGTAAAAACCGAAATCGCGCACACACAGCATTCTGTACGGAACACCACCGTGGAGAATGTGTGTGTGACGCTGGAAGGCGGCACTAGTATCGTGGCCGCGTACAACCGACCCTTGAACGGCTTCACGGCGGGTTGTCTTGAGAATCTGATGAACGCAGGTCCGCGCTGCCTGCTCATAGGCGACCTTAACGCTCGGCATCGCAACTGGAACTGCCATCGCAACAACACGAACGGCAACACTCTGTTCGACTATGTGAATAGTCGAAATGTCATTGTGCAGTACCCGGACGATCCCACGCATTTTCCGGACAATGGTACAACGCCTACTACCCTCGACATAGTGGTCAATAAAGGCGTGAGGAACTGCACTGCCCCTGTGGCCCTGCAGGAACTCACGTCCGACCACAACCCCATTGTGGTCAAGCTTGACGGTGTGTCGAGGGAAGACATAACACGAACAATCACATCTTATAGAGGCGCCGACTGGTGTCTCTATAAGACACACATAAACACACACCTCATACTAACGAACACAATCACCACACCCGCCGAACTGGAAGATGCGGTGGAGGAGTTCACAAGGGTGCTGCAGGATGCCAAGCAGACTGTTGCCACCACTGTGACTATAAATCACAACAGAGAACGACTCGACGAGGCGGTCATACAAAACATCAGGGAGAAAAACCAACTGAGACGGCTTTGGCAGCGAAATCGCGACGCCGACGCTAGGGCCGAGATGATCAGGCTGCAAAGACAGATCCGAACCTCCATCAACACTGCAAAAAACCAGAAATGTGGGGACAAACTGGCGGCGCTCAATCCTCAAGACAACTCGTTGTGGAAGCTGATGAGGGCCTTAAAGAGTAGGCGGGAAGCCATCCCCGCCTTGACGGGCACAAACGGACAGACATCGCTGACGGACGCACACAAAGCGAACGACTTAGCTGACCATTTTCAGACTATACATAACAACACCATACCAAATAATCAGGAACATGACCGCATCGAACGAGACGTACAAGAACTCGTCGGTCATGACATCCAACTGACGAGACAACAATTTCTTAAAGTCATGACCTAACCCTCGGAAATAGCACAAATTGTCAAGGACTTACCAAACAATAAGGCACCCGGGGCGGACTGTATCGAATACAAGCTGCTCAAATATCTCCCGAGGAAAGGTATTGTGCAACTAACTTACATCGTTAACGCGATCCTGCGACTACAGCACTGGCACAGCCAGTGGAAATTCGCCGTGGTCGTTCCCATCCTGAAGCCGAAGAAGAACGCGCGGTTCGTCGGCAGCTACAGGCCCATCTCGTTGCTGTCGGCGATCTCCAAGTTGGTGGAGAAGATCATCCTGATCAGACTCGATGCTGTTCAGGGTGAGCTTCACATCGACGACGAGTCCCAATTCGGCTTCAGGAGGGGGAGGAGCACGGTCCAACAGGTCGCTAGGGTAGTTAACGATGTAAAGGTACAATACAACCTCGGGAAGAGCACCGCCATGGTGCTCCTCGATGTTGAGAAGGCCTTCGATACCGTTTGGATCCCGGGCTTACTCTACAAACTCCATAATTATAACTTCCCGACGCACATCACCAAACTCATTCACTCGTTCCTGACGAGCAGAACCCTGCAGGTTCGGGTGAATAATAAACTATCAACTCGGCGGGACATTCGCGCGGGCGTCCCGCAAGGATCGTGCCTGTCACCGAAGTTGTACAACTTGTACGTCTCCGACTTCCCGGAGTTCCCGAATACCAAGCTGGCCAAGTACGCCGATGACACGGCCATGTACGCGCATTCGCACAACGCAAAGGCGGCTAATATGCTGCTGAAGGTGCACATGGCCCGTGCCACGGCTTATTACGACCAGTGGAAGATTCGGGTCAACGCCGAGAAGTCGGAGGCGATATGCTTCACGCGTCGCTTCACAGAGAATCGCCTAATCACGATCGATCAGGGGCAACCAAATTCCTATTAGGGGATGCGTGAAGTACCTGGGGGTGAGACTGGACAAAAGACTGACGTTCAACACCCACATTAACGAAACCATACGGGACGGTCTACTCCCTGTCCAGGAGTCTGTATCCGCTCATGGTCAGGGGTAGTAGACTAAACAGACAAAATAAAAAATTGTTGTACACAATGGTAGTCAGACCGTCCATCACATACGCGGCGCCGGTGTGGTGCAGCATACCGGCCACGACAATGAGAAAATTAGAAGTACTAGAACAAAAATATATGCGCCTTATCTCAAATTCTGGAAGGTACACCTCCCTCAGAGACCTCTACGAACGCTGCAACGACATAACCCCGATAGCCGACTACGTCCAGTGCATCCCTCAAAACTTATATTCGTTCAAGCTGGGCGATAGTCCGCTAACAAGACACATTACACAAATTAGACAGCATAATGCCCCATTTCGGATTAAACACCCCTTACCTTACCAGACGTTGCCAATCTTCCGGCAGCCACTCTAGCCAAACTTTCACCTACTATACCTTCCCTGCTACTATCCACCTTTCACTGATACTTCATGCCTTTCGTCGACTTTAATTCTTTCCTGTCCCCCTCCTCTTTTGTTTTTGTGTATTTTTGTATCGCGTTTGTTGTTCCTTCGATTCTGTTTGTACATTTTTGTTTGTAAATTCACTCTTCCTTCATTAATCTTGTAACAGATTCAAAATTTTTTATATCAGAACAATCCAAATTTTTAGAATCACAGTTTAGGCCAGCCTTGCGCGACCCGTCGTTGGAGTAATTCGCGGATGGCGCCTTGTTCAAGTTGTGGTGCCAACGTCAGAATCAAAATTTAAAAATAAAGTGAAGTGCGCGCAAACGGCGAAAGCCAAAGTTTTAGTGTTCTTGTTAATGTTAAGCTTTTTTTTTAAAGCATTTTTGTATCAAATCACCTATTTTTATTTGCAATGTTAAAAGGAGTTTAGGTTTAGTTTTTTGTTCGTTTTTATACAATTGTTGCTTATACATGTTATATACTCATTAATTTTAATAAAGTTGTGTTGAATTGAATTGAATTGGTCATCATAGCAGGGTGTAAACTTGACAGAAGATGTCTAATAATTATTAAAATGCTCTCCAAGGTTTGCATCAATTTCGGATTTTTTTTCAAAAAGTTATTACAAATTTACATTTTTTGTTAATCTAACAATGTTCCGGGAGGGTGGAAAAGGGTGCAAAGCCGCATTTGTTATTTTTGTGTCTCATCCAATATTGTCTCCAAATTTAAAAACTTTTGCAATTTTTGTCTAACTTTTCATTATCGAACTCCGTGGTTACTGGCCTAGTACACTAAATGAGAATCACGAGGACATCCAGTGATCTATCAGTTTAAGCTTATAGACGTTAGTATATCAAATGGACTAAAACGGATGTCCAGTAGATATTGTGCGCAGAGAGGTAAATATAAGAATAATGCAATAATGAAAGTATTGTAGAGGAAAACGATAAATGAAAACAATCACAGACGTAGTGGAAATAGTGGTGGGTGGTGCCGGATGCATCATCACGTCTTATGCCTTTTATGTCGTGTGCATTAAAATGAGTGAGAAAGTTTGGGGGCTTGTCTTCATAGTGTCTCATCTGGCACCTCCCTTCTTGATGAAAGCTTTATGTCTTTTATGTCGCGTGCATTAAAATGAGAGAGAAGGTCAACCATGTGGTCCGCCTTCTTAGCGTCTCACCTCGCACCCCCTTCTCAATTATAGGTTTCTCGCACTATACAAATAATTTTATTACGAAACATCTGCATATTTTTGTCTTAAATATTTAAATATTACAGCAGTGATTCAATTTACAGAGATTGATTAAACAAGGGTTAAATTCTGATTTCTAGTTTATTTGACAGATTTTAATGTTAAGCATAATATATAAATTGAAGATAAATTAATTAAGTTCGCAAACATTACCTATGTTTGTTTCCATTAAATTCAGTTCATCATTGAAGTTTTATGAACATTACATACACGTTCGGAAATTATTTCATTTGTAAGATTACTGACTGCCGAAAAAATCGCAACAGGATTGCCATTAAATGTGTATTATTAACTTTCACTCCAAACCTCCATACGTCAAATTTGGACTTTTTAAATAGCACTTAAAATCTCTTCTTGGAACGCCAATGGTATAGGTAACAAAATTCCTTCTCTTATCAATTATTTGTTGAGGCATAAAATTGACATTATGCTTCTAAACGAGACGAAACTCACCAGACGAGACAAATTGCAAGTCCGGGGTACGCAGTACATCGGAAAGATAGGACCGACAATAACAGGGGCGGTGGGGTAGCCGTGCTCACAAAGTCAGATATTGCACACACGCATTATTCTGTACCAAACACATCTGTGGATAATATGTGTGTGACGCTGGAGGGCGGCATGAGCATCATCGCCGCGTACAATAGACCAGCGAACGGCTTCACGGCGGGTTGTCTGGAGAATTTGATGAACACGAGCCCGCGCTGTCTGCTCATAGGCGACTTTAACGCTAGGCATCGCAACAACGCGAACGGCGACACTCTGTTCGACTATGTGAATAGTCGAAATGTCATCTTGCAGTATCCGGACGATCCCACGCATTTTCCGGACAACGGTACAACACCTTCAACCCTTGACATAGTGGCCAACAAGGGCGTGAGGAACTCCACGGCCTCCGTGGCCCTGGACGAACTCACGTCCAATCACAACCCTATTTTTCTCGAGTTGAACGGATGTCAAGGGAAGCCATTACACGAAAAGTCACATCATATACATTACATTAATGAAAGTTCTTACAACGTGAACGTGTATTGATAACCTGTGATAATATTGTCTTATTACTGTGATTAAACCGTGTAGTTATAACTGTGATTATGCATAGTGGTCTTAAATAAACCTTTACGTTATTCAATATAAAAGGTATGACTTTTCAGTGTATCAGTCTCAGTAAAATGCAGTTTTAAGTTGTAAATATTGACATTCCTATCAGTGCTAGATTTTTTGCCTATTTTTTTATTGGTCTGCATATCAAATTGCCTGCTCGCTGTTCAATTGCCATCTAGTATCTGGGTGATTAATTTCTTGTACTAAGCAATTTACAATTTATACAGTTACCTTATTGTCATCAATATTCTCCATTGCTGAATTATTAAAACGAGCAGTTCACTGTTAAATAGTCATTGGCGGTTCGTTAATGTGAGCTTTTTGTTGCCGATTTCTAAAATGGGTAATAAAGAACCTACAAATGCCGAAATTCTTGCTTTTCTCAAAGATATTAAGGAAGATATAAATAGTATCAAGCAAGATTTACATTCTACAACTGGAAAACTTGAAAATAAAATTAAGGAACTAGAGGCTGAAAATTCGCTACTGAAATCTAGATTACTGTCAACGGAAAGAAAAATACGTAAAAATAACTGTCTTATTTTCGGCGTAAAGGTTAGGGAAGAAACACCAGTCTTGGAGGCAGTTCTTAAAATTCTTCGTGAAAATCTACGTGTAACAATTTCTGTAGGAGATATAAATAACTGCTATCAGCTTAGCCATATTAAAGATAAACCCATATTTCTTGAGCTCCTTTCATATCTTAAAAAGGAGGAGATTTTCAACGGTTTATCAAAACTGAAGAACACTGGCATTTACTTTACTGATGACCTCATTTACGAAGATAGGCTCGAGAGAAAACAGTTGATAAAGTATATGAAAAAAGCTATATCTAAAAACTTACAAACCAAAATAAAAAAAAATAAACTCATAATTGATGGTGAAGCATTCACGCTTGCAGATCTTAAGAACATTGATTCTGATAATTTACTGTCTTTAAACTCAGGCAGCGACTCTGAAGCCGAAGCTGATACAGGTTGCATAAATAAAGATAATACTATTCGTGGGAAACAGACATCTGCATCAGTAAATCCGAGTACCAATCAGAGTGAGGTCGCTGCAAAGGCTAGGCAAGGGTCACAAAAACCTCAACGAATAGGAACACGTAATCATTTGCGAAATATATTAAAAAAGTAGGCGCTGTCGTGATACAAGAAGTCTCATGTGAGAAAAACAATAATAATACAGTAATTATAAATCATTATAATATAAATATATATTTTTTTCTTTTTGTATCTAATTTTGATATTTTTATACTGATTTAGTTGTGGAAACGTATTTTGTGTGTATTTATTTATTTGTATTGACCACCTATTTGCACTTTTCTGCAACAGCACTGTAGTTTTAATAGTTATTTATGTTATATCTTTTTGCCTCCATACTCTTATCTTTCACTTTTTTTAGATATTGATAATATTTAGTATGATTCACAATTTTTTAAGATTGGCTCATTTGAATATTCATTCACTAATTCCTAAATTTAATGAGTTTCAAAATTTTCTTACAAATTCGAATATTGACTTATTCTGCTTAACTGAAACATGGCTTAACAATACAGTAAATAATGACTCCGTTCATATCGGTGGCTACACTCTACTGCGTGCTGATAGGTTAACTAGAGGAGGGGGTGTCGCTATCTATTTGAGAAGTGATTTTCAGTATAACTTAATTCATACTTCAAATGTAATTGAACAAATGTGGATTTCTATACGGTTTAATGAAAAAATTGTTATTGTAGGAGTCTGTTATCGGCCTCCACAGATGAATGCAAAACATTTTGTTGATGCTTTAGAAGAGTCCATTAGTATTTGTTTACAAATATCTGATATTATTTACTGCCTTGGCGACTTAAACATCGACCTTCTCCAAATTGATTACCCGAGTGCCGAGTATTTATTGTCTATGCTTGAAATTTTTAGTATGCAACAAATTTTGAAAGATCCTACTAGAATAGCTAATACTGGTGTGTCATTAATTGATTTAATCTTAACAAACGATCCAGACAGTATATTAACCTCGAGTGTTGGCGGCCTCAATATATCAGATCATGAATTGCTACAGTGCACTATAAGATATACGATACCTAAAGTTGAACCATTTCTATATACATTTAGAGACTTTAAAAATTTCGATGAAGACAAATTTCAACGACACTTAGAAAGTCTTCCACTTCAGCACATTTTTTTTATTCGTGATGTTGATTCCAAAGTCGATTATCTTAATCATCATCTGTTAACTTTATTTGATCAGCACATGCCAACAAGAACTATTAAAATAACAAAAAAAAGGGCGCCTTAGTTGACTGAAAATGTCAGATTTATGATGACGTTAAGGGATAGAGCAAAATCAACTTTTAGGAGAACTAAGTTACAGCAACATTGGAACTATTATAAGCAAATGCGCAACTTAACAACACATGCAATTTCCAACGAAAAGAGAGCTTACTTTAGTTATATCGCTGCTAATAAGAATTCTAAACAATTGTGGAGGGAACTTAAACTATTAAATATATCTACAAAAGCTAAATACCAGTTACCGCATGTAATGGAGGATCCTGAGGCAATTAATAATTATTTTATAGATAGTATCCCAAAAATTTTTGGGGACAGAAGGGAAATTATTAATTATTATTCAACAAATCCTATATGCCAATCCAAATTCTCATTTAAGCTTATTAATGCTGAAGATTTACGAAAAATTATTTTAAATTTAAAAATTTGTTCAGCTGGACCTGATGGTGTAACGGCATTATTTCTAAAACTTTGTTGTCCTTATTTGTTGCCGTTTCTAGTTAATATTATTAATTCCGTTATACTACAGGGAAAGTTTCCATCTGCCTGGAAGAAAGCTATCGTAACTCCTGTTCCTAAAGTATCTTCTCCAAAAACTTTTGCCGAACTTAGACCAATAAGTGTTTTATCGGTTCTCTCTAAACTTATGGAGAAAGTAATGGAAACGCAACTCAGAGAACATCTTGATAGCTACGATATTTTGCCGCCCACACAGTCAGGCTTTAGGCCAGGTTATAGCTGCACAACAGCACTGCTAACTATTACTGATGACATATTTCAGGCAAGTGACGAGGGAAACTCAACGGCAATGGCGCTGCTTGACTTCAGTAAAGCTTTTGATACCATTGACCACGAAATACTTATTGAAATACTGAAGTCAAGTGGTGCAAATAACGATGCAATGAGTTTATTGTCATCTTATTTGAAACAGCGTAGCCAGCAAGTACGGCTAAATGGAGTTATTTCCACTAGCAGAACTGTGTTGACAGGCGTGCCACAGGGATCTATTCTGGGGCCTTTACTTTTCACTATTTACACATCGCAATTTCATAAGTTCATAAAATACTTAAAAATACATATGTACGCTGACGATACGCAAATCTACTATTCTTTTGCTCTCGAAGATGCACAAATTGCTAAACAAAGGTTTAATAATGATTTACAATCCTTAGCTGAGCTGTCTTCTAAGCATGCACTGTTACTAAATGCTTTTAAATCTAGTCTACTGTTATTCGGGAAAAGGCATGATAGCTTGTTATTAAGAAATAGTTTTAACGTCACAATTAATAATACGCCTTTACAAATTTCGGATAGTGCTAAAAATCTTGGTATTATTCTTGACCCTTTATTACGTTTTCGCCAACATACCCAAAAAAATATGCAAAATGCTTATAATGTTCTTAGACTGCTTTTTCCGCATAGACGTCATCTCCATGCAAAGGTCAAAAAATCGCTTTGCGATGCTCTTGTACTCTCTCAGTTCACTTACTGCTCGCCCGTATATTCACCCTGTTTGGATCAAGATTATATGAATCGTATTCAAAGAGTGCAAAATTCTTGCATTCGTTTTATCTACGGTATACGAAAATTTCAGCACATCTCTCATAAATTCTCGGAACTTGGATGGCTAAAAATGAATGAAAGATTTAAAGTGCACACGCTTAGCTTGTATCACAAGCTATTATTATTTAAGTCGCCACCATATCTATACAATAAAATCACTTTCAGAAGCGATGTCCATAACGTCAATATTAGATTCAAAGGTTTAATTACCCCTCCTGTACACAAAACCCACCTTTATGAGTGGAGTTTTCGATACAACATTGCGTTTCTCTATAATGGCCTTCCGACTGAAATGAAATCTCTCAAGATATCCAAATTTAAAAAAGCAATTAAAAAATATATTAGTCAATAGCAGTAACTAGTGATTTCGTAATGTAATAATTGTAATTACGTATTTTAATGGGTGGTTTTAGTCCAGGAAAATTAGTTTTTTATTAGGTGTTTTTTTATGTTTTATCATTATTGTGTTATTGTTACTATTATTATTGTTTCCTTCAGGTTATCATTATACTCAATTTAAATACGATAGGTTAAGTGGTAGAGCACATTAATTGTGAACTTCGTCTTTTTTCGGTAATTTTTGTCTCAATGTGTTTATTTTGTTAATGTTTCTGTTATTGTTTTTTTACTGCTGCCGAAAATAAAGACATTTATTATTATTATTATTATTATTATATAGAGGTGCCAAGTGGCACTTCTGTAAAGCACATATTAACATAAACATAATACTAAACAACACGATCAGCATGCCCGCCGAGCTAGGAAATGCGGTGGAGGAGTTCACGAGAGTGCTGCAGGATGCCAAGCAGACTGTTGCCACTACCATTACTGTGAATCAAAACAGAGATCGACTCGACGAAGCGGTCATACGAAATATTAGGGAAAAAATAAATTGAGACGGCTTTGGCAGCGAAATCGCGTTGTCAACGCCAAGGTTGAGATGATCAGGTTGCAAGGGCAGATCAGAACCTCCATAAATACTGCAAGGAACCAGAAATGGGGGGACAAACTAGCAGCGCTAAATCCTCAGGACAACTCGCTATGGAAGCTGATGAGGGCCTTGAAAAATACGCGGGAGGCTATACCCGCATTGACGCGCGCGAACGGACAGACGTCGATGGCAGACGCTCAAAAGGTGAACGACTTAGCTACACATTTCGAGAACATCCACAATAACGATATACCGAACAGCTTAGAACACGACCGCATCGAAAACGACATTAACGAAATCATTGGTCATGACGTACAAATGACAAGACGAGAATTTCTGAAGGTCGTGACCAAGCCCTCGGAAGTAGCACAAATTGTCAAAGACTTACCAAACAATAAAGCCCCTGGTAAAGACGGCGTCGAGTACAAGCTGCTCAAATATCTCCCGAGGAAAGGTATTGTGCAGTTGACGTACATCGTTAACGCGATCCTACGGCTACCACACTGGCCTAGCCAATGGAAGTGCGCCGTGCTCGTTCCCATCCTCAAGCCAAACAAGGCTACAGGCCCATCTCGTTACTGTCGGCGATCTCCAAGTTGGTGGAGAAGCTCGTCCTGACTAGACTAGATGCTGTTCAGGAGGAGCTCCACATCGACGATGAGTCCCAGTTTGGCTTCAGGAGGGGCAGGAGCACAGCGCAACAGGTCGTTAGGATAGTTAACGACGTCAAAGTACAATACAACCTCGGGAAGAACACCACCATGGTGCTCCTCGATATTGAGAAGGCTTTCGACACCGTCTGGATCCCGAGGTTACTCTACAAACTACACCACTACAACTTTTCGACCTACTTCATTAAGCTCATTCACTCGTTCTTAACGGGCAGATCCCTGCAGGTTCGAGTGAATAACAAACTGTCAACACGGCGGGACATTCGAGCAGGAGTCCCGCAAGGATCGTGCCTGTCACCAAAGTTGTACAACTTGTACGTTTCCTACTTCACAGAGTTCTCGAATACAAAGCTGGCCAAGTACGCCGATGACACAGCCATGTCTGCGCATACACATAACGCACAAGCAGCAAATATGCTGCTGAAGGCGCACATGACTCGTGCCACGGCTTATTACGACCAGTGGAAGATTCGGGTGAACGCTGAAAAGTCCGAGGCGATAGTCTTCACGCGTCGTTTCACCGATAATACGATCATAACACCCATTTCGATCAGGGGAAACAAAATTCCAACCAAGAGATGCGTGAAGTACTTGGGGGTAAGACTCGACCAAAGACTAACGTTTAATACCCACATTAATGAGACAATACGGACAGTCTACTCCCAGTCCAGAAGTCTGTATCCGCTACTGGTCAGGGGTAACAGACTTAACAGAGAAAATAAAAAGTTGTTGTACACAATGGTAGTCAGGCCGTTCATCACATACGCGGCGCCGGTGTGGTGCAGCATACCGGCCACGACAATGAAAAAACAAAGTTTTTGAACACAAATTTATGCGCCTCATATCAAATTCTGGAAGGTACACCTCCCTCAGAGACCTATACGCACGTTGCAACGACATAACCCCGATAGCGGATTATATCCAGCAGGTCTTTCAAAACTTCTACTCTTTTAAGCTGGGCAATAGTCCGCTAACAAGACACATAACACAAATTAGAGAACACAATGCCCCATTTCGACTTAACACCCTTTACCGTACCAGACGTTACCGATTTTTCGGCAACCCCTGTAGCCAAACTTCACCAACTATAATTTCCGCTTACACTATCCATCTTTACTGATATTTCATACCTTTCGTATCTTTAAATCTTTCCTATCACCCCTTCTTCCTTTCTGTTTGTATTCTTTTTGTCGCGTTTGTTTTTTCTTGGTTTCTTTTTGTACATTTTTGTCTCTAAATTCGTTTTCTTATCATCAATTTTTCACAAAATCAAAACCTTGTGGTATCGAAAATTTTTAAAGTTAAAGTTTAGGCCAGCCTTGCGTAGCCCGGCGTTCATAGATTTCGCAGAAGGCTCCTCGTTTGGATTGAGACGCCTGCGTCAGCTGCAAAATTTTAAAAAGTGTTTATGCCCCAGTTTTTAAAGTGTATTTTTAGTTGTGTTAAGTCTTTTTGTAATTAGACATGTAAGAATTTTGTTACTATCTTTTATCTGCTTTTGCAGAAGGTGTTTAGGTTAAGTTTTATCAATTTTTGTTTAACCGAACCAGGCCTATTCCGCCCGATCCTTCAATCCGCTACCGCGATTAACGCAATGGTTGCACGGTCGGTCCCGGGATGGGTTCTGGGGAGGTACTGTTGTACTTTTAATTTATAATAAAGCCTTGTTGATTGATTGATTGACGTCAAATTTGGTATGCGATGATAAAGCTGAAGTGCCTAGATCCAAACCGAATTATTTCCGAACTGTATATAATATCCAAAAAGTTACTACTATGTATTTGAAGGAAGAGTAGGGAGGTTAAATAGGACTAATAAGTGCACACAATTTGCTATGTTCATTAAATTTTAATTTGAATGATTAATAATGCAATTTATTTTGTTGAATTATGTATATTTGTATTATAATAATAGAATACGTAATATATACCACAAACTGATATAAATTTCCAAAATTTGATTTTCAAAAATAATTCCTCTTAGTTTTAAAATAAATAACTTTAAAAAAATCGACACGGCTATTTTTGAATCCGTATTTAATATATGCAACAAGAGGAATAACTTGCATAAACTATAATTTAACTAAAATTATATATGTAGGTACTAATCAATCTAAAAGTTTTATATATGAAAGAGTATAGAATTACAGACATTGAAAAAAGTTTTATTTTTAACATTGACGAATTTTTTTATAATTTTCATTCATAATATTACAATCCTTGATGTTTTACAGTAACATTTGTATATGTCATTCAAAAATCGTAGTAGGAGGGAGTCTAGACGGACATTCCCTTAACTACATAATTTGTCATGTCCACCAAATCTTTTTTCGGGCCTTCCAATAAAGGCGTAAAGACTTCCTTCATGAGAATATTGCAGATATCTTCTGTTTCTCGAATTGAGTCCCTGCATATTGAACCTGAAAAAAATTACAAAAGAAGTTGCCAAATAGATTAAGCTCAGAACATGAGTTTAAAACAAAAAACGACAAGAAATAACATGCATTTTTGCCTAATTTTTATATAATACACCAGCCCGTAAGACTCCAATTGCTGGTCATATCGGTAAGCGCGATAGGTAGTAAATTTTATATTGGTAACGGTGCATATTGTTATGTGCTGCCATCTGACGGAGAGAGGTGCAATTAGTCCTTGGTCAGAGTGTAGGAAGACTTGTTCAGTTGATGGACGGTAGGGTGGCGCTATCCGCGGGCCAATTGACGAACCGCCATTTAGCGCATAGAAAACGGTAGAAATTGCTACATATTCCAGAAGGTTCTAGAATGAGAATATTCGAGTATTATATTATATGTTCCACGTTTGCATATAAGAAGGTGAATTCGGCGCACGAGGATAGTACAGTTCAGTTCAGTATACAGTACAGTTCTGATATACAGAATTAGATATGAGATGACAAGTGATCAGATGAAGTGAAGAACCGGTTGTGATTTAAAGTAGTGAATTTATGTTTGATTAAAGTTTTATTAGTCGTGTTATTTTTAAGGATTAATTATTGTAATTTAAGTGATCGATAAATCAGTGATTTTTGAAAGTTGTTGCAATTTACCGAACGTGCAAAGTGTTTACTGGAGGGTGTAAACACGTAACAATATTATGTTTCTATGATACTTATTGCATTTTGAGGCGCATTTTTGAGTTACATCGTGTATAATAAGGACAAACTACAGTTATTACTACTACTACTACAGTTATTTTATCAAAGAGCTTCTCTCCCCTAAGCATCTAAACAAAGCAGACTACAGATAACATTATCACTTATTACTTAATAATATCAAAGGCAATATTTACTGTCATGAGCAATGTAGGTCAGTCAACGCCTTCCGACAATCTTAACAATGGTAAATATTAATCTACTTTCCACATTTACCTATCTTTGATTCCACGGCATATCCTAAAACATATATGAAACTTTTTAAATCTTCTTCTTTCTGGTTATGTATTCCAAATATATCACCTCTGAACAATGGGAAGCCCATGAACCCAAACTGAGTCAGAGCCATGTCTTTCTGCGTTATTCTGAAATTTAGTTTCTTTCTGCATTGCTTATTGGCAGAATTATGTTTTATTTTTACATCAGACATGGATGCTAGAAGTCTAAAATTTATCTATTATGAAATTTGTTAGAAGTAAACATTCTGTCAGGTTGTATTTTCTTGCATCTAAAATAATTCAAGCTCTATTAGTGGATTAGTTCTGGCGGAAAAAAGAGGTCAAAGGCAAATGTTTTTTCCCCCCATCTTATAGAGGACGACTTCCCCCACTTTCCTGACAATTTCACATCGTCCAAGTAGGTGTTGGGTGGAGGGGGGTACAGTTGAAGATATGGAAAATCTGTTTTTTCCAGTTTGCGTACGATCGGGGAACCGGATAAAAAATATTTCAATATTGGTTTTTTAAAATCGGCCAATTAGGGCCGGAGATATGGTCGTTTGAAGGGATTGAGTTTCAGGGTAGGAAAAGGGATCGGACATGGTTGTTTAAGAGATAAGGGAGGTAAGGGATGGGGTTAGGAGGGTCATTTATGTTATGGGTGGTCATAGGAAGAGGTCGATGCCACGGGAGGAGCTCTCTACGGCAATTACGGAAGAGATGGGAGGGGGGAAAACGGCCATATGCTCGTGCGATTTTAAAAAATCAAAATGAGATTTCTCTGTCCTTGTGGCAGCTACAACTTCCATTTGGTCCGAATTGATTTTAGGCTAAAATTCAAAAATGGGAAGCAAAAGAAAAAATGAAATGTTTTTCAAATTAATATTTTTCACTGAAGGGAAGGGGGGGGAGGGGATGAAATACTCCTCAAAAAATGGGTATTTTTATCCCCTTCAAAATGAAAAAAAAAAAATTCAAATTCCTTCATTAGGAGAGCCAGGACGTCAGCTTTTAATGTAAGCCCTGTAGAAGGACAAGGGAAAGTCCTACGCCTTTCTGTCAAGGCTCATTTTCAAGAGAGAAATTTCTCTTTTTGTTAAAAAAATTAATTAGATTGGACGGTAACTTGCGCTACGCGCGCGAGTTACGTTTATAAATTTTTCTTTTCAATCAGCAGCTGCAGCAGATCCGGAGGTATGGCCGCCCTTCCGTAATTGCCCTAGAGAGCTCCCTCCGTGGCCTCGACCTCTTCCTAACCTTATCTCTTAAACACCCCTCTCCGATTCCTTTTCCTACTCTGAAACTCAATCCTTTCAAACGGCCATATCTCCGGCCTTAATTGTCTGATTTTAAAAAACCATAAACCAGTTTACGCGCCTCGAGGAGACCTTTCTTTTTTATCTCAAAACATTTTTTTGTCCGATTCCCTGATCGCACGCAAACTGGAAAAACCCGATTTTCCATATGTTTGACTGCCCCCGTCCCCCCAACACTTGCCTGGACGACGTGAAAGTATCAGGGAAGTGGGGGAAATCGTCCTCTATAAGATGTGAAAAAATATTTTTTGAAAAACAACACTTGCATTTCAAGTGCCAGATCTACTCCATTATGTAGACGTTTGGGATATAGGCTATTATAACAACTTGCAATATTTGCACTTATATTTTAATAATGACTGAATATCCCATTTACAACATAAATAACTATTATAAACTGCTTCAGTTGCGATTTTTAAATATTACTTAGATCCTGGACGATCATCATAGGCGTATTATGTTTTGATGCGATAAAGCGTTGCCAAATATCTCCTATAAGCGGACACAACGGTACTAGACTTCTTTGTCTTCATGAATATTTATAAGCCGGGAGGTAATGCGATGACTGCAGCAGTCAAATAAATTTTCCAAATATCAACCCATACATGTTGTAGAGAAATGCTTGCCCTCTAGAAAGATTCAAATATGGTTGAGAAAGAGAGACGATTAATCGTGTCATGGTAATAGTTAATTAGTAAGTGGTGACTATTTCACTAGAACTTATTATACCTATAAAAAAGAAATAGTATTCAGCTGTCAAAAAAAGTACTTTGCAGATACTTGGCCAACCGTTTGGTATTCTAGTAATAATTCTTTTAGATTTGAAACATTTACGTCAGTTTAGAAATAACATAATTGTCAAATCGATATTTTATACGGACTTGCCACAAAAATAGCTGTATTTTATTAAATAAAAGCCGTTTGAAGAAATATTTTATTATATTTTCTCTCGTAAAATAGGCACGTCGAATAGCACTTTAGAAAAAGTTGTGTAGGCCTGACGACTCGTCGATTAGTTAAGAATGTCATTTATACACTCATCTTTGCATTAAACTGTAATTTGATATGGAAATCATGAAACTGGTATAGATCGAAAGATAATTAAAAGATGTGTTAAATAAAAATTGATTTACTAATTATTATCGGTTTAGCAGATATTATTTTGTTGCAAATCCAGTTGACATCGAAAAGACTTAATAGCCCATACAGAGTTCATACATTAAAGCTTCAATAGGCATCTGTTGAGAATGAAATAGCGGGTTTCGGCTAATGGACATTTACGGGAGTAGTATGGAAATGAGAGAACCTCGGTTCGAAGCCGGAGTAGCGTTAAGTTTAGGGGTGGGGGTAATTAGAGTTACCCCTCTGCCACAGTAGAGTTGTCCTCAAGTGACTCTCAATTAATGACAGGAGAATTATGAGAATCGTGGTAAGTTCACGCGTGTGCGAACCAGACAGGAGAGAGAGAAGTAGAGAGAGTAAGCTCCGTTCCCGGCTGGTCATCGCTCCGTCGACTGACTCAATCGCCCGTTTCCATTCGTTTTTTAAATTGTAACTCGGGCGGGCGGGCAAGATACGGACAGTGCAAAATTAAAAAGTGGATGAATAAAAAGAAAAACTGTTTGCCCTCTGTTTTGACCCCTGCTAGAGCTCCTCTCCTCCTCCTCTCCGTTCTCCCGCTATACAGCAAAAACTTTGCACTTTCGTCTCTCCCTTTATAATAATCGAATTGCAGTTGGGCGGAAATTGAAGATAAAATATATGGCTATCGATTGACATAAAAATTATTTCCCCCACCGCCTCCATTCATGACAAAAATATCTTTTGAAAAAAAAAGGTCAACTTTGATTTTTTGCGATCCACCTCTCCGGTCACAAGTTATCGGGGTTTAAAAGAAATTTGCCCTACCTCACTCCCTCCCCTACTAATTGTCCCACCACCCCCAGCCTCCGGCCTTTTAAAATGGGTGACCTTACCCTTCTATGAAAAATATAATAAAAGTCCTACGTGCATGTCGAGCCGAGAAAAAATTAATTGAAAAATTTTCTTTCCTGTAACGTTAATTCGCGATATCTCGCTAAATAATGGTCCGACGTCTATGAGGCCGAGAACTAAAATTATGTGTTTTGTCAAGTTCTTAATTTTTGGGAAGTATATATTTTTTTGTGGGATTATTGACGAAAAACTGGTTTCCCGTATTTTTAAATGGTCCCCTCCCCCCCCTCTCGACTCTCAGATCTGTGGAAGGTAAGTGGGGAAACAATGCCGAGATCCAACTCGTCGATTGGGAAAAAAAAATTCTTCAATTTGAGGACTACGAATTGAAAATCCCGATCCACCCCACTACTAATGTTAATGAACAATTAATGTACCATTAATTAACAAATTAAAAATCTCGGAAAATCTCACGAAATGGACCCAAAATCTGTACCCTGGGTTTTTTAAGGTCGCCGAACACGAACACTCCAAGTTTAAACACTCAAAATGGCGGATCCAATATGGTCAACTTTTAAGGTTAGATTAACATTTTTGTTAAAGATAAAGCTCAAAATTGAACAAAAATCTATACTCGGGGGTTTTCGAGGTTGCTGTACACGAATCCGAAGTCTAAATTTAAAAATTCAAAATAGAGGATCCAATATAGCCGATTTCTAAGGTTAGATTTCCATTTTTGTTAAAGAAAAATCACAAAATTGAACAAAAATGTACTGTCGGAGGTTTTACAATTCACTGACGATGATTTTGTTATGTAAAACAAACGATGCATAATACTCATATAGAAAATGTCTTAGGTTTAATGTCGATACGAAAACAATTAGTAATAAAATCTTATATTTTAATATATTTATTATAATTATATTATAAATGCCTAATGAATAATTTTCTTGATTTTAAATATAATAAAATATATTATATTTGTTAATAAATGAAGAAAAAAGTAATTGTTACAAATTTACATTTTTTTATTTGCTTTTTATATCTATTTTTTCAATAAATATATTTATATTTTTTAAATGCATGTAATAGGAGTAATTGAAATAATTATAAAAATAATATTTTTAAATTGTATTGCATTTTTATTTCACAAACCTGCTGTTTTTCATAATTATCTATGCAATTGTTTGTTTAGCTAAATAGAATAATAACAAAGTGAAGACAATTTGTTTATTTAACTTAATTTAAGACTTAAATAATGCCAAATTTACATTCACTTAAAATAATATTAAATATCCTATATTTCATTTTTTCTCATCAAAAATCGTAAACTTTGACTTCAAAAACCGCTATGCGCATATTTTTGTTCAATATCGTGATTTGTCTTTAACAATAATGGAAATCTAACCTTAAAAGTCAGCCATATTGGATCCGCCATTTTGAATTTTTAAATATGGACCTCGCTTTCGTGTTCAGCGACCTCGAAAACCCCCGAGTAGATTTTTAATTTGTTAATTAATGGTAGGTACATTAATTATTATTGTTCATTAACATTAGCTATTTGTTAAATAAATAATGGATAAAAACATTTGCACACTCTCAGACCATATAACACTTGATCAATAAGTGTTTCTGAACACTTTCCAAAAAAAATTAGGCCATTTCGTTCTACTTCAAAAAAGTAGGTACTTCTACACTAAATCATGCTAATTTGACACGATTATATATTAAAAAAGAAAAATCTCCTGTTGCATGTATTCACACAATATTTATGTATAAAAAATGTATAAATATGCCTACATGCATAAATAATTTACATCAATAAATCATTTTTAAAAATTTCAGGAAGAGTAATAATTTAATGAAAAAGTTATATTAATTTAGATTCGTAATTAATTAAATATATTTATAATAGTCAATTAATAATAATGAAGTTAATAATAAATGAATGATCACGATAGGTACATAAACAACAGCAATCGCATGATACGCATAAGACAGCGACACAATACTTGGAGAGAATCAGGACGGCTGGCACGTGTGCGCGAGTAAAAATAAATAATTTTTACATATAACGAATTAAAAATCAACAATTTTCTTTATTGGAAGTTAACATACAAAGTCTGAAAATATTATAAAAAAGTATTGTTACGTAAGGAGTATTCATATTTGAAGAGAAAGCTAGAAAAGAGCTTTAGTTGGTTATATCTTGATACAAATTATTTTTTCAAATTCTAAATTGATATACTTTGCAATAATATTAAACAAATATTGAGAACGAGACCTGACATTGAATTATTAAAAACAAACAATAAATACGAATATGTACGCAATAGGTAACCTACTAAATAAGCATGTAGTAAAATTATAAATACGAATTTTATTAACGCGGGCGACAGTCGAATTCTTAAGACAGTCCTACTCTTAAGTGTTAAGAAGTGCAACTCCTTATCCTAACACATCTCTCCACATCCGTGATATTGGTAAGAGCCCCCCAATTTGTTACTATTATTGTTGTGCCTTTTGATGTTGTGACACTGTTTCTTGTTATTTTGTCAATAAATTATATTTATTTTAAACTCGTCTTCTACTTTGACTACCCAATCTCCCTCTCTCACAAGCTATGTGGCCGTCAGTCGCGGCATCCCGAAAGGGGGGGGTCGTGACAGTATGTATCGTAAACAGCCATTTTTTATCACACTTTCAGAGCGCCAATAAACGGGAAATGGGCGATTTTTCAAATTTTAAAATTTAATGACACTAAAAATACCAACATTACGATAAAAAGTTATTGAACATTTCTTGTTGGAAATCGATCAAAAAAATATAAAAAAAATTGTTGACGAAAATTTTTTTTCTTCTATTTGCCATACTTAAATAAAATTATTTTAAAAAATAACGACCCACGTTACCGTTTGGTAACATGGATTTTTCATAATCGGTACTATCTCCTGAACTGATTCCAGCAAAGAAATCGAATCCGAATTTAATTCGAAACGACAGCGCCCATACCGCCTAGTTTATATATAAATAAGGAAGGTCGGTAGGCTAGTATAACAGGTCAAAGGTTAGTATGAGAATGCTCGTTCATTAAAGTAGATTTTCATGTCTATCTTCTGTATTTTTCTGTGCCGATATCAATATTTTTTTTATATTGCCCCTACAAACAAAACTTCTAGATAACTTCTTAATTGTCGAACAGTGCAATGTTCCATTTTGTATAGCTAACAGTCGCCATGTTATCTCCGATACTTCAATTTCTAAATCTATATCATAATTATAAATTTTTAATAACTCTCTAGTAGCCCGATCTTACAATACTACTAAATGCGATTAGAAATTCTACATGGTACTCATTATTTTTTTCTTTCTTTTTGATAATCTGCAATTTAGTGTTCTACTTACTTATTTCCTTTATACAGAGCATGCCAATTTGCCGCAATGTGGCCTTCTTCAAAGTGAGGACGTAGCTGGCACCTAACAGTTAACCAGGCAAGTGGCCCTCACGAATGCCCAAAAATATATCCCCGGGATCGCCATTCAAGGCATGTTTCAGTGGGTATGGGTTTCCTTATACTTGTTCCTAGTCACGGCATTTCCTACATCTTCCCTCCACCTTGCGGAGAATTAGGAGTTCAGAATACTATTAATAATTATTTTTGCTCTTACTGTTTGTTCTTGTTGTTGTTGTTCCTTTTTTTTATAATCTGAAATTCATTGCCCTGGTCATTGCTGTCCTTTCATACAGAGCGCGTCAATTTTGAATATGTGGGCTGATATAACTCTTTTACGGATAACAGCTCGTAACATTGACGAAGCTATCCGGAGAACTTGACGGAAGTTACCACTGTTCTTGCAAATATGTGTGTTGTGTTGGCATCTGTGGAGAATTAAAAGTATTTTAGCAATTCTGTTTATGCAAGAGAAGGAATAAGCAAAAACCAGGGATGGAACTTGCAGAATGTAATTATGAAAAAATTACGAAACTAAACCTATTTTTAACTATTGCCAATGTCATGTTGTTAATAAGATCTAATTAACCAGGTGGCTGAAGGAATTCGTCTTTTATAATTTTTAATGGCTACGTTGAGTTTATAAAGTTCCATAGATCACATAGGTTTCTTTAAAATTAAAATTTCGTGAAAAAAATACTAACCATTAAATGCTGACTGGGGGGCGAGCGTAGGTGCGTCTTTACTATGTACATACTTCAGTATGCGATGTAAGGCAACGACAGGCGCAGTTAGTAGTTGGATGGGTGACCATTCCAACGGAAACCGCGTCCTCGCCTCACACATCTTCCAGCGGCTTGTATATCAGTATATGCGCGGAAGCTATACAACCTTAGGCGAGGGTTGTATAGGAGATATACCATCCTTCGGAGGGGATGTAAAGCCGTCGGTCCCTTGTCTATTAAATGTTAGGCAAGTAAACGATCCCTACTCTTCTTAAGGGAAGAGGCTCGGCAAAATTCCTGGTTGGGGGTAGCTCGTCTACAGGCGTCGGTGTTAGGCCTCAGTAGCGGAAATAGGCCGACGTTAAATAAATGTATAAAAAAAAATACTGACTGTTGTAATACTGTATTCCTGCATAATATGGTGGAACATGGGAGTCAGTGGGCCATATGGTTTGCACTGCGTTCTGAAAATTATGTTTGTTATAATTTTGATATCTTAGACATCATTTCGTTCTAGTATATTCCGAATAACGGCAACAATAGAAATATTTAAACAATCTGCACATTATTTCTTAAAGATATAGATTAGATTATACAAGTTGATTCAAACTGAAGTTAGGGTATTATTAAACACTACTTAGTTGTACGACTCTATTAAAGATAGGTCACATCCTTGTTATTAATTTTATCATTAGCAATTTCATTTATGCCAATTTCTTATAGCAGATTAAAAATATACGAGAGGATTAAAATAATCGCCATCGAGTGTGAGACTCATCGGTTCCTAAAAGGATATGTAAAAGTATAACGCCTCAAAGATTTATAAAATTTTTGTAAATATTTCCCGACAATTGTTGATTTTGTGGACACTCTGATATGAATCACCGTGTATATCCTTCCATCAGTACAAGCGCACTGTACAGGCAGAACTCATGGGACAATCACTTCAATATTTTTGTAGAACTTATTTGTCGTTATTTTTATTTTTGTTGCTATTATTAACTAAAAAAAAATCAGAACGAAAATGTGTGTCGATTTTTTAAAAAGAATGTTTTGTTGTGGGTGTCAATAATTGCTGGACCATGGGGGAAAAAATATTTATCTCGAGGAACAATACAAGATCACAAATTTCTTGTGAGAACGATTTTAACAATTTCCAAAAGTGGATAGGTACATTTCACTATGTGTGACTACTAAAAATTGCCGAGAGCGTACATCTTAAAACATCGTTGTCTTTTCTCATGGATTTCATCTGGTCCTGTTTATTTATTTATTATTATCGTGTTTAAACCTTATATCTGTTAAAAGATTTATGTATTAATTTATTTTTTCGTTTATTCTGCTTTTATTAAGTTTCTATAATTACTACTAATTTGTGCTAAATTGGATAATTAAAAGAAGAGAAGCTAAATTAGTTATCTTGTTTTTTTCATTGAATTTAGTGAGCAATTGTCTTTTAAATATTAGATATTTTTTTCTTTTACTTTTCCATATACGCAGTATATAAGGAAAGTATCGTGATGGTGCAAAAATTAGAGTTTGAGTTTTTGATGGATTTGCCCGTTTTCTCCCCTGAACCCAAGAAAGTGGTTATTAAAAAATGTATGTCTGTTTTATCGTCTGCCGTCTGTGGTCGTATCTAGAGCCCAAACTACTGGATCGATTTTGGTCAAAGTTTACATGTGTATTAAAGACGACAAAACCTCGAGGCGAAATCAAAATATCGATCCTAGCTCAAATGTGGGGCGAGTAAACTCCTAAAAACAGGAAAAACAGCAGAAAATAATTTTTTTCTCTAAAATGGTTCTAACGATTTTGATTAAATTTGGCATATGGACACGCCCCTAATACCGGTATGAAATGACATGACCAGTTGCTCTTAGAAAATGCAGGGGGGAGAGCTGTGTGTGGGGGGGGGGTTGAGCTTTAAATAATTTCATAATTTTTTTCTCTAAAACGGGTCTAACAATTTTAATCAAAATTAACACATGAATACTGTAGTAGCAGCATAAGTTAACATGTCCAGTTGCACCTAAGAAATGCAGGGAGCGAGGTCGCAGTGAGCAAGAAGTTAAAACAAAATGTTTTAAATTTTAACAAGATTGGTTGAGAAGAAATAAAGATTCGATGCCGGGACCAGGATACATTAGTTCGGTCTACTCCTAAATGGGAAAGTATGTCCGGGCTATCGCGTACCGATTTTTTTTTTTCGTCTTAATAATGGGCTATATTACATGTGCACATAATTATAACTTGTAGACATAAGTGAAAGTTTTTAAACGCCACGATTATCGACAACATAATATACAGGGTGATTCGCGAACAATGTGCCATAGCCTAATAGCAGACAAAGCACGCTGGCGTGAGGATTGTTGTGGTCCCAAATGTGTGAATTCCTAGAATTCCACACTCCGCCACGAGTGAATTGGGCCTCGTCTGTGAAAAGGACTCTGGGCAAAGTTCTTGGACGACGAATTATCCAACGGCAGAACGTAAGACGTGCGACTTCATAACCTTGTTGGAGACGCTGCATCTTTTGGATGTGGTAAGGATACAACCGTTCCGCTTTTAATGCTCTCCATATATGGGTTTGACGAATACCTAGCTCGAGCTTCTGGTGCTTATCGAAGGATTTTGCTCTGCATCTTAACAATGTTTTCTTCGGCCGGTCTAACTACTCGTTCTTCATTCTACATTTCTGTAAGTTCCAGGAAATCTTCCATGCCCGAGAGAACTCTGGTGAAGGTGTGGCGCGACGGTACTTGTCGACCAGGAAATCTTCACCGATATTCCCTAACAGCAGCCCTTGTATTGCCATCGCAAAACCCATACATATAAATGATATCAGCGAATTCAGCGTTAGTAAACTTAGTAGGCATCTTTAAAATACGAATAAATCGGGAAACTATTAGAACACCAAATTGTCAAAATAATTATTGCTGTCAAGATAATGATAAATACATAGGTTACTATTCATTTCTCACTGCAGGTTCGGGAGCATCTCAACAATGAGTTTTCTAACCGCTGGATCGGTCGCAGAGATCCTCAAGCTTGGCCAGCTAGGTCTCCTGACCTGACTGTTCTCGTTTACTATGTTTGGGGCCACATGAAACAATCGGTGTACAACGCAGAAGTCAGCACGATATAGGAACTACGGCAGCGGGTAGTGGCAACCTCTGATGACATGAAGAACCACAGAGAAACCATTGGGAAGGCCACACGAAATTTATTGGTGCGGTGCAGGAAATGCATAGAAATTGGGGGAGGACATTTTGTGAACTTCATATAGTTTGAAATGAAGCATTCCTTATCTGATATTAAGATGTTAATTTTGTGGAGAATTACCTATTGTTTATTAAAAAAATTCAGAAGTACAACCCTGTATTTTCTTGCTAGGTATGTATTTTGCTATGTATTATGTGAAGTCTTAAAAGGGGATATGGATATGAAGCATTTGAATAGACTCTCTCAAACTGTTCCATAAATAATGCCTGGTCAAAGTGTTAGTCGTGATACGCTAAATTGATTTGTGATTCTTTTGCCGAAACGGTTTAGGTATGCCATCAAAATTTTCCAGAAATGCGATAGAAAAATGTACTTTTTTGTAAAAAACAAGGACAAATTTTTTTCCGAGTCCGTCCATGGACTTTTCAAAATCAAGTAGGTTATTCTGACAAGTCCCAGCTGAGGAATATTCCTGATAAATTTCATTCGATTACATTCAACCGTTGCAGAGATATAGCTCATTGAATTTTCAGAGCAACTGCATACAACACCCTATATCTTCTTAACCACTAGCCAAAATTTTTTTCCCTTCTGGATCCATATTTACATTGAAGTTCTCTATCTGCCATTAGGCTATAGCACATTGTTCGCGAATCGCCCTGTATATTCCTGGTTACAAATTTGTTCATTGAGATAGGACCGGAAGAGGTGGTGAGATTGGGTGGTATCTTAAATCATTTTTTGACTTTAAAATATTATAAAGTAGTATGGACATTGAGCAGTTATGGGTAGAAATTCGCAGGCATGGTATAAATGTATCGTTTGTGGTTGTATATACAAGCTTCCGAGTTATAATTATATTGTTTTAATGTCTTTGAAATAAGGCTCTATCGTTGTACCTGGAGCTGATGCAATATATTGTGTTGAAAATTTTAATATCGATTCACTTAAATTCGACTCTACTGAAGCTAACTTTGTTAATAATATCTCAGAAGGATTTGGTGTTAAGCCGATATTAAATTAACCAACTAGGATCAAGTGCACAACAGCCACACTGATAGATTATATTGACTACAACAACGGAGAGCGTTTCAGGGGTGGGAACGCAACACGTGCCTGAAATTAGTGATCATGAGCTAGTACACTGTTTAATAAAAACAAAAATATCGCGTAAAACTATTTATAAATAGGTGATATTAATAAATTAATGATATGGTAAAATTTCTTAATGACCCACAATATTATTAAATATTCATGTTCTACTAAAGTTAATAAGAATTACCAAACCGTAGGCTAACGTGCAATCAATGGTCTGGTAGATAGCCGAGCGGGTTAAGGCGCGAGATGGCAATCGCGATTAATCACACGGACATCGCACCACCGGATTCGAATCCTGGCTCCGGCACTGTCGGAGGAAATGGTTGTATGTCCGCGTTTTTCCAATGTGCAACCCCCTTCCGCACAAGCCCTGGCTTCTGGAATTGGGGGTTGTCTAATTTTTGTGGTGTTTATTTATTATTAATGGTTACTATTATTATCATTATTGTTATTATATATATTCTTTCGGTTGCCCGATGTCGGACAGGTCTTTCATGGCCTCCGACAGTATACGGAACGTCATGCCACTACCCACAGCCTGTGGGGCTAATGATTGTAAATATCCAACTCATGTGCCCTTATAAGTAAACGAAAGGAACTCATGATAACTTTCGCAGGCCGGCATGGTTCTTAATTCATTAAAATTATTGTCATTGTCATTATCGCACTTGTCTTTATTTTTAACTTACCTAATTGTCACAATCTGGTTCATGAGCCACTAGAGTTTGCCCTCGCTTTGCCGTAGAGTTAGGTAGGCAGGTGGCTTCAATGCTTGTTTTCACATTATTCCAATGTGCATAACACGTCAAACTATTCAACGCAATAAAGGGATGATTGAGGCCTTCTCTGGGAGTCATTCTTCTCTTCTGAATTAGAAAATAAATTGCAAAAAAGTGCAAGAGTAAAATAAACAAATATGTGCACGGAATATAAAGTTATAGAAAATATTACTACCTGGTCCATGGTCAGCATCCTTTTTAATAAGCCAATAAAGGCTTTTCTGTCAACTTCTTCGGCGAGTAATTGATATCCCAGACCCGTTGGTGGATTTATCCGACTGATGTCGTCCAAACAATTTAGAAAGTACTTCCTATTTTCAACGGATTCACGTTCAGTTTCAGCTTCATACTCATCGGGTGTTTTAAGTCTCCATAATGGATATGAGCCACCCATATCACAAGAGAAATAAACGTTGGCCTTCGAGGAATTATGAAGCATATGCTCCGCTGGGATCCCTGAAATAGTTATATTTGATGCTAGATACCGAAATGCCATTTTTGCATTAGACAATGCGAAAGATTTTCGCAATCATTATCAGACAACATTTTTTCGAAAACTGTATCCCACAGTTCAAAAATCACTAAAAATGTGAAGAGAAAATTTTGATATTAACAATTTATTTATTTGACATCTATATCATCTACAATTTGCTGCACATATTTTAATATGAAATATTCTTTGGCGTGTCAGCAACGCAATAAACAAGCTATGTAAACAATCTAACAAATCTTTTAAAATCTTGAATTGGTGGCAGTTTATTCAATAATTTTGTCCTTCGAATTGAATAAAAACATAAAACATATTATCAGAAAGTGATGAAGATCTACCATGTAAAGTATTTAAAGTAGCGAAAAGAGCAATTTCTATTCCCTGCAAATCGATCAGGCAATACGAATCTGCTTACAAGTACTTGATAGCCCAATAAAATGGGACGAAATTTGTGGATTTGGATGGAATAATTTAGAGCGAGCTGAAATTTTGGGAACAGGCATGTTTTGTGGTACTTCTTCACATATTAAAAGTCCCCAACCGTAGACACCGGCGGAAGGGAGGAGAGAGAGGGAAGAAGTAAAAAAAAGGTTTTTCGCAAAAAACTCGGCAAGTATCAATTTTATTGTAAAATATGTACACATGAAAATTATAGATAATAAAAATCTGCACAATTTCGTTTTTTTTAAATTTCCTAGTACGACCTATTGGAGAATTTTGGCAGTTTTGCGACGCACGGAAACCCGCGTGTTCTTCGCTAAAATCTCAAAAATGGTCATTCGGATCGCAAAATGTTTCAAATGAGAGTTGTAGAAAATTCGGTTGAGAACAATTTCCTATTTCCATTCGATCGATATTGGCAAAGATATGAATTTTTAAACATCTTTATAGCGCGCTATCAGAACACTTGTTTTGTGATAAAATCGATAATAACTCGAAAACGATATATAGTGTATCTAATGAAAATTAAAGAGAATCAAATTTTAAATATGTAAGTACAAAATAGTTTTGATAACGAGTGAAATTGTCATTTTCAAGTGCATTTAGAGAAATACTTATTTTTTGATTGGCTCCAGGCAATAATGACACTTAAGGTTTTTTAAAGAGAATTAATTTATCTGTAAAATGAGCTCCAAGTGACCTTCATACGATGAATGGTTCACGAGTTAGCTGTTTAAAGCTATGAGCAAAAATTTCCTTTTTATTATAAATTTAAGATTTTCCTGCAAGAACTGTGCATAACAATTTTTTTAAAAGTATGAGCCCAGTGTGAAACGACTTTGAAATGCTCACAGAATAACTTCTGATACTTCAAAAAGTAAAAAATATTATTAAATGTACTTTCTTGTACTTCAAACGTGACGAAAATTGCCTGTGTGCTAAAAATTCAAAATCAACCGAATTTTCAATCGTACGTTCCTTGTCGCTACTTATTGAAAATCATACATAAAAAGGTGTTTTTGGTAGGAAATTTTGTAAGACTTCATTTAGATGGTATGAAATTTTATCGTAAAGGCAAAATATACACAAAAAAGGAATTAAAACATAATATTGGTTCAATTTTTCTGAACAAAAAGAGTTTTCAAGAACCTCTTTTTAAGAAAATATACCTTGCGAATGACTTATGCTATTTCATTACTTTCATATGTATGTAAACTAATAACAATAGGTCAAATCCAATTTTTAAAAAACTGTTAAGCACAGTTCTTACATGAAAATCTTAATTTATAATAAATAGAAAATTTTTGCTCATAGCTTTAAACAGCTGTAACTCATGAACCATTCAACGTATGAAGGTCACTTGGAGCTAATTTTATAGATAATTTAATTCTCTTCAAAAAAACTTTAGTGTCATTATTGCCTAAAGCCAATCAGAAAAAAGCTTGTCGAAATCCACTTGAAAATGACAATTCGGGTTCTTCTCCTTTATCACCATTCACTCGTTATCAAAACGATTTTATACATACACCAACATATTCAAAATTTGATTCTCTTTAACTTTCATTAGATACACTATATGCGTACGATCTATCGTTTTCGAGTTTTTATCGATTTGATCATTTTAGCGCGCTATAAAGATGTTTAAAAATTCATATCTCTGCCAATATTGATCGAATGGAAATGAAAATTAAAAGGAAATTGTTCGCAATTGAATTCTCAAAAACTTTCATTTGAATTTTGCGATCCAAACGACCATTTTTGATATTTTAGCGAAGAACACGCGCGTCTCCGTTGCGTCGCAAAACTGTCAAAAAATCTATCTCTGCTCCAATAGATCATACAAAGTTAAAAAAAAAACTAAATTATGCGGATTTTTATTACCTATAATTTTAATGTGTACATATTTTACAGTAAAATCGATACTTTCCAAGTTTTTTGCGAAAACCCGATCTTTTTTCCTATTTAATAAATATCATGGAAATGTCAACTATTATGACAGTTTTCGAAAAAATTAATTTTAATAATGTAACTAGTCTTTTACGCTTTCTGTAATCCAAATAATTTGGGTATTTCTTACCTAGTGTACAGCAGATGTATCTAATTTGGTCATATTCCGACATACCGGGGAACAAGGGCCATCTGAGGAAGAGCTCGGCTGCAACACACCCAAGCGACCACATGTCAATGGCTTCGTCGAAAGGCAGCCCCAAGATTATTTCGGGCGCCCTGTAAAAGCGAGTTTGCAAATACGACGTTTGCACAGCCTTGCTTACGTGCATCGCGCAACCAAAGTCAATAACTTTGACCTTGTAGGGCTGGTGCACTGGATCGACTAGCATAATATTTTCGGGTTTGAGATCTGTGTGGATCAATCTCAATTCCTGGAAAGAGATGAATTTTTGTTAATTTTTGATATCGAAATTATGCTAATCATGAAAACAATTATATGGTGTTTTTTAAAGTTACTATTTTATCAAAGAATTTACAAATCACAATAAAAACATTCTAAACTTATAATAATTGACCTGCTAGCACAGAACTGCCGTAATGGCTTATTTAAAATGAGATAACGTAAATGACAAAACCTAAAAGTATGTATGTGTGTGTAAACATTAACTAATTGTGGTACGGTCGCGATAAAAAAAAAAATAGGATAAGAACGGTATTTCACTAAAATCTAGTTGTGTACTTCTAACTTTAATTTTTGTGACATTGTCAGTTAGTTGTCATAATTTATTGCAAGTGTGCAAAAAACTAATATGCCTCATATAAGCGATTTAGTTAAATCTGAAGTTATAGTCCAATAAAGGGGACTTTTAAATGCCCATTCGTACTCCATGGCTTAATTTTTTTACCAGAAATTAGTTTTAAGATGTACATCAAGCGTCTGTAGTCAAAAAGTAGAAATTGATGTGCAGGGGTTGTAAAAAAAATATTTAAGGGTTGAAACCGCGACATGTCAAAAACGGAAAAATTTTCGGAAAAAGTTTTAGACGAAAGTTGCAGAGAAAAAAATTCTGTGTAAAAAGCTACTTAACTTTTTTTTTCTATAAGTGACCGGCGAGCCGTGAAATTCGATTAAAGTTATTGAACGATTTACACAGTCAAATACATCGCTGGCGCGTATGGCCTCTCCTCGCCGTCGCTTTTTTGACAGAACGCAATGACATATCGGGGGAAAACAAACCCCGGTTACACAACCCTGGCCACCTACCACTATTCTCAAAGAATCACTTCTTACAAAATATTAATATTTTCCCCAGAAAAAATATAATGTTCTACTCCTTTGAAGGGCGAAAACATCCCCCGGGGGTGGTTACACAACCCTGGTCCTCCTCAAAGAAACACCTCCTACAAAATATAATTTTGTTCTCACAAAAACAAATATCAATTTGTCACCTCCTACAAGGGTTGGTACTCTGTGGCAGGGGTGGCTGAGGTCAAATTCTTCGAGGGAACTTCCGCTCTTCTCGAGGGAACGACAATTAGTCGAGAAACTGTGGAAAATAAACGGAGTTACGGAAAAGGGGAATTTAGGGGTAGTTTTTGGCTAATTTGAGGGGGTTGCCGAGGTGAAAAAATTGGATTGAGCACGGGAATCGATTCAGTACCCTCGAAAACGTGGGGGGGGGCATTGTCTAGTCCGAGGCTCAAACATTCGGTAATTTCGTCATAAATCCCGACTCTTTAAATGGACGACTATTAATCGAAACTCATAATTGTATTGGAAAATAAAAACATTTTAACATCACAAACAGTACATAAAACATCATTCGCCTCATGACGTTTGTCGTTCTCACTCTAGACACACTCTGTTACGCTTCTCTCTCTGGCGGTGAGTAGAGGGCATACGCGCCAGCGGTGTATTTGACTGTTTCAATCGTTCAAAAACTTGAATCGAATTTCACGGCTCTCCGGTCACTTACAGAAAAAAAAAAGTTAAGTAGTTTTTTTCCACAGAATTTTTTTTTCTCTACAACTTTTGTTTAAAACTTTTCTTTGAAAATTTTTCCGTTTTTGACATATCGCAGTTTCAATATTTTTTACAACCCCTGCACATCAATTTCTACTTTTTAACTACAGACGCTTGATGTACATCTTAAAACTAATTCCTGGTAAAAAAATCAACCATGGAATACGAATGGACATTTAAAAGTCCCCTTTATTGAACTATTATTGCTAAAGCAAAAGATGGATGGTGAATGAGACAAATTGCACCGCGTTATAATATTGACAAAAATTCGGTGTGAAACATTTTAAGAAAGTGAAGAATAAACGGTACGATTAGTAGAAATTCTGGATCAGGGCGATGAAGGATATCAACTCAACAACAAGATTTGCAATTGGTAAATGCTTTAGTAGAAAATCCATTTTACTGTTATTCAGGCTGCTGAAGAAACAAATTTTCCTTGGTCAAGTAGTACTGGTCGCCGGCGAGTAAGAGAATCGGAGCTACGCTGTCATGCAGCAGCACAGAAATACTTACTTAAAACTGAACATAAAGAAGCTCGAGTAGGATTTGCTCTTGAATTTTTAGCGCATGATGTAAATTTTTGGAACAGTGTAATCTTTTTTACAGACGAAAAAATTTTCTAGTCAACACACAGTGGTCGTATTCGTGTTTACCGCCCTCCGAATACTCAATTCGATGAGAAATATATATCTAACAATGATAAAAGTGGTAGATTATCGGCACGTGGTCTTGGTGTTTTGTGGCATATTGAGGAACGATTTAATAGTGAAACGTATATTAGGATTTTAGACAATATTATGCTCCCTTCTGTGTCACAATTATTTCTTAATAATGAGTTCATATTTCAACAAGACAATTGTTCCGTTCATACTGCTCATACCGTAACTAACTGGTTTCAAGATAACAACATCAATGTTCTTAACTGGCCCTGTCATAGTCCAAATCTTAACCTTGTGGAAGAAGTATGGGGACTATTCGTAAGAAGTATCCAAAAACGAAATGTGAGACCACGGAATGCCGATGAATTACTGGAAATAGTAAATAATGCATGGGAAAATATTATTACTAATGATTATTGTATAAGGTTATTTAATTCTATGTCAAACAGACTTACAGAAATTATAAATAGAAATGGTACAATAACGAAATATTAATAGTTAGTTTCTTGTTAAGTAGGATATCCTTTGTCCTTTGGTCCAGGATTTCTACTAATCGTACCGTTTATTCTCCACTTTCTTAAAATGTTATACACCAAATTTTTGTTAATGTTATAACGCAGTGCAATTTGTCTCATTAACCATCCATCATTTACTATAGCAATAACTACAGCATTAAAATAAAAAATAAATTAAAAGTGATATCTGTTTTATTTCGGCTACTCATTACATATTCAAATAGAAACAGATTTACATTAGAAAAAAAAGTTTTTTCTGCTCAAGACAGTACTATCGTGAGCAAAAGATAGGACAACTCTTTTATTCTAATGTAAATTTGTCTCTATAGTGCAGTAAAAATAGCACAATAAACCAATATAAAGGAATTTTTTCCATAAGCAATTTTATGATTGGATCCTGTTGGGGAGGTGCTCAGGAGTACCCAAGAAATTTTTGTACTTCAAAGACCTTGTGCTCCAATTGTTATTAATAATTTAATTCTTTTAAGAAATTAAAATTCTTTTTATGAGATCATAAAGAAAATTTTAATAATAAAAAATGTTCTTCAATTTATTAGTTTATTCTTTTTCCTAGGACCAATAGGAACGGAAACTCATTTTGAGGGTCATCTTTCCAATATGGCAGCGCAAGTGATCTTCCCCAAGGTCGCAAACTCAGGGTTATGATCAGACCGATATATTTTACGATCCCACCAAATTTCATCTCCTTACGACCTCTTGTGTGGTAAAATTGCCCATTGCCTGGAGTAAGAATCGATTTAAAAAATTGATAGGCGTTTAGAGAATATTCGATAGAACGGCACTGGACTATTAGTAAGTTAAAATACATGTACAAATAGTAATAATAATAATAATGTATAATATATCTAAAATAATATAGCTAAGATTTGCTGCTTAGATGCCGACTTTTAACAAGTAGTCACATAAAAACAAAACTTCTAAGATGTGGCAAGGATTTTGGTGGCCATGAAGGAGTGTCAAAATAATTTTGCAATAATATCTTTTTTATAGACTTCTTAAATTAAATTATTGAGTCTTTTAATTTTGATGGAATTTTATTATAAAATTTGTATATTACAGGAGAATGATTTTTCGAACAAAACAGTTGAGTGTCGTGGAGGTATAATCATTTTTTAAAATCTAATGTTAATGTTGTGTACATCAATACGAATAGTAATTATGTTATAATGGTTTATATATAAATATGACGGACATTTGTACTTTATAACTTTGTGATATAAAACTAACATGTGTAAATTACGTAGCTCATTCATTTTTAACCAACCCGTATCCCGTAATGTTCGCAAATTGACTCGCTTACCTATGTAGGTTTTGTCGTAAAGTTTTTGTTGCATTTTTTGAGTGCATGGAAGTGCTTACTTGGACTATAACATCATCAATTGTCATATTTGAACTTTGCGCTTGTCTGTCCCTAGATAATTTTTTAACAGAAAACATAATTTTTGATTTTTCTGGATTAACACTCAAGAAATGAGCTTTAGACATGACTTTTGAAGTTTTTAAGTCACTATTATTTCATTGACATTTTCCATATCATCTGGGTTGAAGGAGAAGTACAATTGTCCATCGTCTGCATAAAAATGCGAAGAGCATTGTTCGATGCAAGATATTATTTCTATTGTGAAGAACAGGGGTTCTAAAATAGATCCCTGAGGAACTCCACAATTAATATTTTTCGTCATAGATATTTGACTTTAACTTTAACTCTTTGTTGTCCTCCACTCAGAAAATTTTCAATCAGATTAACTGAATTTTCACCAAAGTCTACATATTTATAAAGGTTTATGATTATGATTTAATTTATCATAGGCTTTCGAATAGTCCAACAGGACCAGCACAGAATGCGCACTCCTGTCCAAGAAAGCCAGTATATCATCCATTAAAGCGGAAGTGTAACTATCATTTGGTCTAAATCCTAACTGTGCTAATGGCAATATATTATCATATTTACTTAAAAATGTTCTTTAATTTGATTGTTTATTGTATTTTCAAATACCTTAGATAATGTGAGCAAATGTTTGAACTTACTTAGGTGAGCTTACTTTATATAACGGTAACTTGAGCTATTTTCCAGACTTCTGGAAGATTATTTTTCTTTATGCAATAATCAATTATCTGTGTAATTGTAAGAACAATACAAGGGCAACAGTGAAGTAATATGCTAATATCTATATGATCATGGTTTTCTGCTTTAGATTTGATTGACAATAAACAATTGTGTACTTCCTCTTCACGTACAGTTTTAAAATAAAAATTTGGTATATTATTTATTGTTCTAGTGTTCAAAGATCGGTTGACAGTCTCAACATTTGAAGTACCATTTGATGATAAGATATTAGCAAAATAATCATTAATCTCCTCAATATCACATAATGTTTCTGGTATTTCAGATGAATGCTTAGAGAAGAAGTTTATTTTTTTTTTAGAATATCTCAGTTCATTTTAGAGTTATTTCTTCTCACGTTATATTCGATATATATGCCTTTTTTCATTCCTAATACTGGAACTCGGCCTATCAGTCGGCCAAGGAGATTTCATTCCAGTAATGCTTATAGGAGTATGCAAATCAAAGATTTCTAAAATGTAATTATTTAAAAGTGTAAGTTTTTCATTTAATATCATTAACATAATATACAGGGTTACTGGTAATTCGATACATTCCTTTGGAGATGCGATGGAGCATGATCTAAGAAGTAAATTTAGTCCTAACATATATTATCCAAAACTCAATAGTTTTTGAGACATTTAATTTTTTTTGTTTTTCTCAAAAAGTAGATCTTAATGTCCTAAAAATTAATTTTCGAAAAATCTATTTGACATTTTTAAAATTTTTTTTACTGGATTACTTGTCCAATACTATAGATATCGGTTTGGAATGAAAAATATCTGAAAACATTTCGATCATGTGAACATCTGAAATAAAAACTTTAAAATTTTTTTTTTTTTAAATCAGCTATGAAATTTACCTTTTTTTTCAAAAAAATATTAACGTAACACGCGTATAAATTATTATAAAAACTGCCTTATTTCAATAGCTATCTAACAAGGTAAAATGTTCAATGTACCCTTAATAGTTCTAAGAAAATACTAGTAAAAATAACACAAGTAGTACGAATTTTATTTTTAGATAAACAGTAAAAAACATTTTAAAAGTAGAGTTTAATTCTTCATTAATTTCAAAGTTGTTCTTTATTTTTTATATGTCTTGCTCAAAATGGGAGCCCCTATTCCATATACAGACACGGCAGCGCCTTCTTATTTTCGTCCTTGTTACTCTGGTTGTCAGATTATGCCTTATGTGTTGGGCAGCATCGACTATCCTTTGTCTAAGGTTTTCTATAGTATTGACTGGTGTGGCATAGACCATCTCCTTCATATGACCCCATACGTAATAATCAAGGGGTGTTAAGTCAGGGCTTCGCGCTGGCCAAGGTATTGAGCCCGCTCTTCCAATCCAACGGTTAGGGAAACGTTGATCAAGTAACTGTCGTACTGTCAGCCGATAATGTGCTCGACAACCGTCGTCCTGAAACATCATTCGCTGTCTGACGGCGAGAGGAGCATCTTCTAAAATCACCTCCAGATCACTTCTTAAAAAAATTTCATAGATTTCCCCGTTTAAATTTTGAGGAAGAAAGTGTGGCCCTATTAAATAGTGGCCAATGACTCCCATCCACACATTAATAGAAAACTTCATTTGGAAACCAGTGTCACGTGTTAACTTGGGATTTTCCTCTGCCCAATAATGTAGGTTGTGGAAATTTGTTATACCCTCGCGATTAAATTTCGACTCGTCCGTCCATAAAATAGTTGTTAAAAGATTTGCACTTTCTGCATCTGAATTTAACATAAAGCGTCAGAATTCCACTCTCCTTCCAGGATCACCTTCCTCCAAGCCTTGGACAGGGGTATAGTGGTAAGGATGACATCCAACTCTACGTATCGTAGACCAAACTTTCCATTGTGACGCTCCGGTTAGTCTTGCGACTTTATTAGTTGAAATAGTTGAGTCTTCCTCAAAATACCTCAATATTTCTTCCTCACCATCTGGTTCATAAACGGGAGGAGCACCAGCGTCACTTCTTCTACATTTCACGGAGCCATTTCAGCGATATTTCGATATGCCGTACTGAATACACGTGCATTTGGTAAGCGGCGGTTAGGGTACCAAAGACCATATTTTCGGCGAGCTTCAGCAGCGTTGCCGCCACAGTATCCATAGACAAACAAGATATCAGCGTATTCTGCGTTGGCATACGCGGCCATGGCACAGATAATACAATAACAACAACTAATAACAACAACTACGAGCAAAATCAAAATCTTCGATAACTAATTTAACAAGACCAACAAACTTAAGGGACACGGAGATAAGAATGTCAGGTAATGACTATATGCACAAACGTCAAAGTCAAGGACTGACTGACTTAAATGAAAATGAACGATTAGTCGTTTAATAAATTCCGCCACCAGCATTATCTTTACTAATTTTTTATTAGAACTATCAAGGGTACATTAAACATTTCTACCTAGTTAGATAGCTATTCAAATAAGGAAGTTTTTATAATAATTTGTACGCGTGCTACATTAATATTTTTTTCTAATTTTGACATATAAAGTGACACTTTTTAAAACTGATTGACATTATGAAACGTCTTACTTTTTGTAACTAGTTGCATAAAGTAAAATTTTATGCAATTTGTGACGAAAAATGTATTTCAAAATTAGTGACAAAAAGAATTATTCTATTTATTAAACTGTTATAATACAAGTTAAAAACATAAATTATAAATTAATTAATTATTATAAATATTGATAACACAATTATTGCAATTATTCAAATTAATTCCCGACGACATATTTTTTTCATTGCTCGAACTTGCTGTTATTTGGGAAGTGGCGCACATTGCTTTAGATGTTTCACCAAATATTTCTTGCGCTATAAGTTTCTTATTATTCATAGAATTTTCGACATATCCCTCCGCAACAGAGCTAGATTTCCAACCTCCGTGCCTCTTTAATTTTAAAATATCAGCGCCACTGTCTGCTAGAAAAGTGGCAGAGCTTCTTCTAAAGCAGTGGCCAGTATATAGAACAGGGTTTGAAAGACGAAGAAATTGTGCAATAACTTTTGGCAGACTGCTAAATGTGTTAATTCCAACAGGATTTCTGGTACATTTTCCATTCGCATATTTTACAAAAAATCTGTTGTGTTTAAGAACCTGGGGACGCAACTTAATATATTTTCTTAATATTTCAACAAGATTCGTATTTTCAATGTCTCCAGTGGTAATTGCAAACTGCCGTATAACTTTTGTTTTTGAAGGTGGGATATCAACATGAAAATAGCTTCCTTCGTCTATAACATTTTCAACTGGAAGAAATGTTAATTCTGCTTTTCTGCATGCTCCTGCCATTCCAATTATCATTGCAACCTTAGCCATTAAGTATTCTTTGTCATCAGCTTCCACTAAAAATTTGGCAAAATCTTCTTTAATAAAAACTTTTGACTTTTTAGCACTGTACCCGTCCGCTTGACTTTTAATATATGCTACCAAATTTGTATATTTTTTAATATCAATATTCCTTTTCAGATTTAGTTCAGACCTTAACATTGAGTAAAGTGTCCATAATGTGGAAACTTTTAGATCTTTCTTACCCTCAAAATATGCAAGTAAAACTTTCTCATTAACATGTTTAGTTTTCTTCTCATCACACCACGTAACAAATTTTTCGTATGCCAAATCATAAACTGCCTTTGACTTTTTGGGAATTACTGATAATAGAGCATTACCTGCTGCCTCTTCAATATCGCTTGGTAGCTCTTCAGAACTTGAATTACTCATTTAAAAAAAATAAAACAAAATATATCAATCTCACTAAAAACCTTCCGTCTAGACTTTTTTACAAAATGTCAAACTGACAACTAACATGAAGTAACAGCAACAAACTAAATTTATGTTTTCCAAATTTTTATCAATTATATTAAATTTAATTTTTTTTTTACTTTCTTCAAAATTAGAAAAAATCTTGTATGCAATACGTTACGAAATGAAATTTTGTGTAACTTGTGAATTTTTGCGAAACTCACTTCGTTCGTTCCGCAAAAATCTCACGCGTTACACAAAATTAGGCATTTCGTAACTGATGGCATAAATAGCTATTTTGAAAAAACATAATAGGTAAATTTCATAACTGATTTAAAAAAAAAATTTTACAAGTTTTTATTTTAAATGTTCACATGATCGAAATGTTTCCGGATATTTTTCATTCCAAACGGATATCTATAATATTGGACAAGTAATCCAGTAAAAATTTTTTTAAAAATGTCAGTAGATTTTTCGGAAATTAACTTTTAAGACATTAAGATCTAATTTTTTGAGAAAAACAAAAAAATTTAAATATCTCAAAAACTATTGAGTTTTGCATAATGTATGTTAGGGCTAGATTTACTCCTTAGCTCATGCCCCATCACATATCCAAAGGAATGTATCGAATTACCAGTAACCCTGTATATTATAAGTTGTAATTTTTAATAAGTTCTCACAGAATATTTCATTTTGAAGGTGTTTTGTACCCCAATACGAATAAAGAAAACGGCTGAGCTCTTTTATTTTTTATAAACAAACAACATTTAATCAAAGAGTGGTCTGAAATATGTAGATCATCAACTACTGAGGCATTATGAACAAGTGCAGTATCTGAACACAATTTTAAGTCTAATAATAATGAGGAGTTAGTTGGATTATAATGGGTTGTATACATTCATCATGTTGATATTAAAATCTCCCATACAAATTAATTTATCACAATCAGCTATATTTTACAAATGCTTTCTTCAAAAATCGTCAAAAAAATTACCAACATTGTAAAAACCAGGTGGTCTACATACCTTCTATACTCGCTCTTATCTGACTTTATAAGAACTTCATTGTAAAAAACCACACAAATAACTGTCAGTAGAACACATACCAAGATTTGTTAACAAAATTGTCCCAAACTATTTATATTTTATGAATTGTCCCCTGTAACTTTACTTTGGACACGCGGTTTCGCATAAATTTTCCCAGTACTGTAAATTTTGAATTAATTGCTAATAATGCATTTCAAAATGCCTCTTGATATACATTTTATAATTGAAAACTGTGATTTTCCGTAAAAGTTCGGCACTTTTTTAGACCAGCTTTGTCTCGTCTAACCTCGCGGATAACCTCGAATAACCTTTCTCAACAAAAAAATTGGCTGATTGATGTAAGAGTAATAAGATATTTCATAGCTAAGGTCTATTCGTTTTATCTAGAGTAGAGAGCAAGAAAAGTAAACAAATGCGTGACCTTTCCTGTTAGGTATATTCTCAAAACTAAATTTGAATTGGTTGTGGGACATATGAGAAATTGTTGTATAACATCCACGGCACCGTTCACCTTAAAGGACAAGAAGAACTTACTTATCTACAGTAAATTAGCTTGCCTGATTGTATATAAATAAATATTTCAACAAATGGTACCTACTTATCAGAATCGATTTTAAATAATCAAATCATGTTTGTACATAAAAAAAATGATTTTTTTTCTACAACTGTCAAAAAAGTCTTGTTTGTGGATTAACGTCAGTTACCATGACACCGACCTCAAAATATTTTGCGCCATAGGGCGCAAAATATTTTGCACATCACATACCTATTATTGCCTATTTTTTTATAATTTTTAATGTGCGAACATAGCTGTTTTGATAGTTGTAAAAAAATATTGTGTGCATATCGTGTGTAAAATGTTTGGTCATCTCGAACGATTTCTCTCTTTTCGTTCTCGATCACCAAAGTAGTATTTCCCTTCCTAGACACAAAAATAACTATTATTGCATACGGTTCAGTAGTTGTAGGTATAAAATAATAGTATATTGATTCATATGGAGTAAATGCGACATTTTTTGTGTCGAAGATGTACAAAGAGAGCCCAGCAAGAACAGCCGAGTCATAAAAAATCACTTTATTCCACATATAACATGCTATTTCTTCTTATAACGTCAAATATGATTTAAATAAATACTAATATTTTTCATCAAATATTTTCTAAGCGACTTTTATTATCGCTCAGATAAAGTGTCAGAGAAATGACTGTTATGTTCACGAAATTTGTCACAAAATTCGTGTTTTTTGCCGCTTGAAAGAAACTTATTATTAAAGTCATTAGATATCATTTGACAAGTCAAATATTAGTTACAAATCACACGAAATGATAAGTATAAAGAGTTCAAGTTGAAAACTCACCTGAAGTTTCAGCAGCGCCCTTAAAATCTGTTGTATAATCTGCTTAACATGCGTTAACGGTAAAGGATACTTATTTTTTTTCAGAAAGTCGAATAGATTTTGTTCCAGTATTTCAAACACAAGGCATATGTGATTCTTATGTTCAAAATGTTCGTAAAACCTGACAACATTGTCGACATTTTCTTTCCTTAGTTTGGAAAGGATGGCTATTTCAATTTTACCCTGTAAACGTAAACAAAAAATAATAATAATAATCAAAATGACCAATAATTTAGACAGATGTAAAACGATAATACCACGTCAACTATTTCTAGCGTAAGAAGTGAAGACGACACATCACGTCCAAAATGAAATTGTTACTTATAATTGTTATCAGTCCCTTATATTTATCGTTTCACAACTTATGTAGTTTTTTAAACTCCCTATCTCTAATTGCGTTGGAACTGAAATGACTTACCTGGTGGATAAAATAAGGATCATCTTTTAAAACCTTGATAGCCACGATTTCATTCGTGCTATTCTTCGAGCACTTGACGACTTGTCCGAAGGAACCTTTGCCAAGGAATTCAAACACCTCATATTGGCTGGTCGTGGAACATAACAGTTCATGGCTTACCAACTCGTAGTTACCATTAGCACTTGAACCTGAAACTATGGAACCGAAATGTAGTCATTATACTTACCCAGTTACGGTTCATTCGACACTTGGTCTGACCGCTGCATATTCAGGATATAAGAATGTAGTATATTTTGGGTACAGCGTAAAGTTTCAACTGAGCTGGAAACGTAAGGCACTACCATTTAGATTAGACATAGCGATAAGTGGCATTTTGTATTACCTTGAAATATTAACAAAAAAAAAAAAGAGAATAACTTACAAAAAACGGAGACGCAAAAAACACTCAAATAGGAATAGAAGGTAAACAAATAAATCAAAATAATGTATTAATACCAAGTAAGCAAATCGAAAAAATAACGGAGAGAATAAACTTAAATCCATCCACAAGTAAGGCGCAGGATAACACCTCAGATAGTGAAAAAAAATGAAGGGCATGATTTTAAGCTAGTCCACAGAAGAAAAGATATGCGAAAGATAGACAAGTGATTTCTCGGCTTGTCCTATATTTCTATAGGACAAGCCAAACACAGTGTATTCACTGGAGAAAATATTACAAAATATCTAAAGTCCAAACTAGGGGAAAATGGAGAATTTATTATCAAAGATATAAGCTCACAAAAAAGCACACTCAAATGTTTTATGGTCGGGGCAAACCTTTGTTTTAAAGAGAAAATCTACAATCCTCAGCTATGCTTTCAAAAGTACAAAGATTTTCAGAAAAAATTGACAAGAACATAGATCGAACGATCTATGTTCTTGTCAATTGTGGCAAAAATCTGCACTCAAGACACCATAGCGGATTTAAATTTACCTTAAATAAAAATAAAAATGGCCAATAAAATGAATCCGAGTTCCCAAGAAATAACCAATATATTTACTGTTTTCCATCAAAACATACAATGCTGAAAAAATAAAATATTAGAGGTAGAACTACTCATACAAAACATCAACCCCACACCTTTATTTATTTGTATAACAGAATAATATTTAATGCAACTAGAAGCCTATACAATGAGGTCAGCATGGCCCCGAAAGAACATGATGCACGAAGGTTCCTGCATTTTTGTAAAAAATGGCGTAGAAGCTGATGAATACAAAGATATAAAAAACAACACTATAGAAAAACATATCTAATGCTCGTCAATTGTTTGGAGAGCTTCAAAACCATCATTATATGTATTTATAGACCGCCTACAGGTAACATTTTTTGAAATGTTAACTGAAACTTTAGAAATATGCCATAATAATTTAAAAAAACATAAAGTTATTCTCTGCCGTGATTTTAATATAAATTTGGGGCATGTAGATAATGTCGCTCAAGCAATTCAAACCTTATTAATGTCATACAATCTATCCCAAACAATTTTTCATCTACTAGAATAACAAATAACTCATCATTATTAGACTATATATTTATTAATTTTGAGAACTATTATAAAGGGGAAGTCATTACTACTGAATTGTCGGATCATGAAGGCCAAATATTGAGAATAGAAACATCTGATGTAATTATTGACTATATTAAAATTGAAGGAAAAAAGAGATTTTTTTCTGAGGCGAGATTGCAGCGCTATAAATATGAATTACAGAATACAAACTGGGACACAAACTTTTCTTGTACAGATCCAAATTTGACGTATGAAAATTCAATAATGTTGTAACACATTTACTATATTAGATATTTCCGGTAAAATCTATAAAAATGACAAGTAAACCCAAAGTATGGGTCACGCAAGGAATTAAGATTTTATGTAAAACAAAAGGAAAACTATACTCACAGCTATTGAGAAGAGAAATAACTAGATGTGTATATAATGCATATAAAAATATCTCAAAAATCTATCGAACATATCCTACGTAATTTCTTAAAAAAATAAAGCAAAGCAATCTGGAATTTGGTTAAATACTATAGTGGCACAAAAATACAAAACAAAAACACTGTTTTGAATAATATAAATATAGATAATGAAGACAAGAAATCTGTCTTAAATAGTATAAATAACTTTTTTATAAATCCAGTGTCCAACAGTACAAACGAATATAGTCCATGAAACTCTTGGCCCAATATTAAAATCGAGTATATTTTTAGAGCCAACTAATCACCATGAGGTGTACAGTACTATCATAAACCTAAAAAATACAAAATTTGTGGGTAGTGATGTAATAACCGTCAAATTATTAAAACATATAGCGGAGGAAATATCATATCCACTGACTTACATAACCAACTTGACACTGAACACAGGTATATTTCCTGAAATCCTTAAATAGCACAAGTAAAAACAATATATAAAAAAGGTGAAAAACACATAATTAGCAACTATAGAGCCATAGCCATAGCTGTCAAATGCTAGCAAGATCTTTGAAAAAATAATATACAATCGCCTTATAAACTTTCTAAAAAATCATCAAGTCCTGTCAGATCTCAAAATGACTTTAGAAAAAGAAAATCCACAAAAAGAGCAGCAAATCAAGCATTATGTAAAATTCTGGACTCTGAATAATAAATTACATACAGTTGCCAAAAGTATAGATTTGGCAAAAGTTTTTGACAGTGTCTGATATCTTAATAAAAAACTAGAAAACTATGGAATTAGGGGCACTCCTTTAAAACTTATTAGATCATACCTTAGTAATAGAAGCCAACGTGTGATTGAAATGAATGAGAGTAATGACATCTTGAAATCTAACCCAGTATCTATTCTACGAGGCGTACCTCAAGGACCCATACTTTATGATACATTTTGTATACAAATGACTTATCTTTAATAATACATAATGTGATTCAATATGTAGATGATACTTCTCTAATTATTAATGAAGAAAACGAAGGAGGCTTAGATAATTAAATACTTAACGCCATAGGTACATCACAACAATACTTTACACCACTCAATCTCAAGCTTAATACTGATAAAATATAGATAATCAAATTTTCCAACAAAACAGAACAATGAAGTAGTGTTCTCGAACGGAAATACAACTTTGACCTCGGTAAAGAACACCTCATTTTTGGGAATAAAAATAGACTCGAGACTAGATTAGAAATATCATATAGAATGCTTATCAACCAATATGGCAAAATATTGTTATGCCCTTAAAATTACATCACAAAACATCAACCGTGAAACGGCCTTTGTTGCATATCATGCTTACATTCAATCCCGTATACGATATGGTATTATCTTATGATGAAACTCCTCGAATATAAACAGAGTATTTATCCTTCAAAAGAGATGTCTAAGGAATATATTAAATATGAAGCAGAAAGATAGTTGTACACCAATATAGTCTAGTATACTTTAACTTGGCGTGTGTATGTATGAGTTAATATTTCCGTACGATTTCATTTTCTCCCATATTGTACACAAAGTTAAAGCAACAGTCCAGAAACATTGTCTACCTGGACGATCTGACGAACCGCCATTTAGCACCTAGAAAACTATAGAAATTTCCAGCATATTCGAGACGGGCTCTGGAAGGAGATTCGAGTACATTCGACGCGTATATATAAGGAATGAATTCGAACAGAGAGTGGAGTTATATATTAGATTAATACAGTACAGTTCAGTTCTGGTATGGGAGATCAGGTAAGATAAAGAACATTAACAAGTTGAGAGTTAAAGTTAATGTGATATTATTAATAGGGGCTATTTATTGTAATTTAGTGGTTAATAAATCAGTGGTTAGTGAAAGTTCTTGTTGCAATTTATTGAACCTATGTACAGGGTGTTTATTGGAGGTGTAAGCAAGTAACAATGTAACTAACTATCCACCTCTTTTTGTTAATAACGTTCTTTCCTTGTACTCTTACTACTAATAGTGTCTAAACAACTAACTTGTCCTAACACAAGAACTTCCTACCACAATTACAGCTTGTCTAAGTCAATTGTTTATTCAGTCAACCAAGCATTTTTATTAGTTAATAGTTAATTTATTAGTTAATTAGTTAATCAGTTAATCAGTTAATCAGTTAATCAGTTAATCAGTTAACCAGTTAACCAGTTAACCAGTTAACCAGTTAATTAGTTAATCAGTTAATTAGTTAATTAGTTAATCAGTTAATCAGTTAGTCAGTTAGTCAGTTAGTCAGTTAATTAGTTAATTAGTTAATTAGTTCATTAGTTAATTAGTTCATTAGTTAATTAGTTAATTAGTTAATTAGTTAATTAGTTAATTAGTTAATTAGTTAATTAGTTAATTAGTTATTTAGTTAATTAGTTAATTAGTTAATTAGTTAATTAGTTAATTAGTTAATTAGTTAATTAGTTAATTAGTTAATTAGTTAATTAGTTAATTAGTTAATTAGTTAATTAGTTAATTAGTTAATTAGTTAATTAGTTAATTAGTTAATTAGTTAATTAGTTAATTAGTTAATTAGTTAATTAGTTAATTAGTTAATAGTTAATTTATTAGTTAATCAGTTAATAGTTAATTAATTTAATAATAATTAAAGTGCCGAACAAATGATTAACCTCTTGTATAAGAGCAAAGTTACTTACCATCGACACGTTAATAATTCAACGTTGAAAATATGCACATGACAAATGACCCAGACAGTATAGACTTCTTGCAAATTATTAGTATTTTGTATTTTCTTGATAGTTAAATTCTAAAATTGCCAGTACATGTGAAAGGGCAGTTGTTATTTTTTTGTTACTTGAAAAAAAAATGATTTACAGTCTTACACTGGCAAACTTAATTGGAAATGACCAGGTGTTCTACAATTTACACAACATATTTTAATCAGAGTATACAAATTTCAAGTGTTTTTAAATGTGACATATAAAGAAAGATAGACATTGAAGATGAATGATGATGATAGACATAGAAAGATGACATTGTGTATTATGTATTACGTGGCATGAATAGTATTATAATGTGAACAGAGTTCGTGATTTTACATAATACTTGGTTTTAAACTTTAATATCAGTGGAGGAAAATAAACTGCACTCCACAAGGAACAATCCTGGGGCCCTTCTGTTTGTCTTATTTGTTAATGAATTCCTGATGGTTATCGTTCCCAACTTGTCTAGCAAATGTACCTTAAACCACGGAGCGAATTTACTAACAGTAGCTATTCGCTACTTGCTTGGCGCTTAGGCATATAACTGGGACTCGGCAAAAATTTTAACAAAAGAAGCAGATACAAAAAAAAAATTAAAAAATTAAAGAATCAGCAATAATCTTATTAAATGAAGGCAAGTGCGTATCGAATTGTTCTGTAGATATTTATACAAAATGGCTACCAATGTTAAAAGAAGAACTTAACAAACTCAACATTATCTAAAAGAAAAATCAGTTCTATGTTCTGTGTAAGTAGTAAGTATCTATGGAAATAACATAACCATAATCTTAAAGCTGTGTATTTGACATACACAGCAAAATAAGAGTTCTTCCAAAAAAAGTTTTGAAAACGGAAAGAGATTACTTTCCGAAACGTCAGCAAAATACATTATTTCTGTGTTTATTCCGATTTATATTATTTGTAAGTGTAATGCTATTACACAGTATAGATATCAATATAGATCGGCCTAAGTAAGTTGGCAAAAACATAGATAGGTAGAAGAAACACATTGTTAGAGTCTGTCAATCAGTAGTTCACGAAATGTTTGAAAACTTTCTCTTTCCCTACTATTTCTATTACTACACTGTGTTGTAAAGCTGTTAAAATATGTAAAAAGCATCATTAAATTTTTTCTTACTTGGTTCATATTTGTCGTTATTCCCCGAGGGCTTCTTTTTGGGTAGCAACACTTTTCGCTGAAAACAAAAGGAAGACACATTAGAAAATCTTTAAATAACATTTACGATACGACATCAAATATGGAATATCAAAATATAAAACATACTTAATAATGGTGATGACAGTCAGATACCGCAGAAATTAATTATATAACAAAAATGGTAACTTCCAGTCATTTGAAGGAGGTAAAAACATTATCACCCGTATTAAATGATGCGTGAAAACAGAAAAACTTTTCTAACAATTACTGTCACATTTTCTTGTATTTGACTGCAGAAACTAACCAGTGCAGTAATAGTACATTAAACAACAAGTTTAGAAAAGCAATGTTTTACTAAACGAGTATAGTGTTTGAGTACGAGTGAGAGCAGCGAGCGAGTAATTAAAAAACTATATGAGTTTAGTAAAACTGCTTTTCTTACGAGATTTGTTTATACTATTTTTTAACATTTTGTGCTAGTAAGTAGTTATAAGCAAATAGTGATAGATATGGAAGCATTACAAAGTTTGAAATTTAAAAAGTTTCATAGTAGTTACTTGTGTAGGATTTCCGTAACCTAGTAACCGACACGGCTTTATCAAAAAGCGGATAAATAGAGCATCTCGTACCGTAATGTGGGTTACAGTTTTTTTTTACTACATTTTATTAACAACTAAAATATGTAACACGAGTATTTATTTAGGTTAGTTCGTTAAGTTAAATATGTTAATATTATTTGATGTAATATAATTCCTTGTGATAGATAATTTCCCTTGCCATTTATGAGTGACGTGTCACGGCACGAGATGCTCTATTTACCCGCTTCTGTATCATTCAAGAATACAGATAGAGAATCATAATAGTTTTCAGCAAGAAGAAGTGGAATTGAATAAATATCGTGTGGTTAACATTTCAAATTTAAATAAATGTACTTTTAATATATATATATATATATATATATATATATATATATATATATATATATACATATTCGTTAAACTTACTGACACCCACCTGAATTCGTGTAAAAATGGCTCCCTGCGTATATGGTATAAAAGCAAACGATGAAATAGTGGCACCAAGAGAAAAGTGGTTTAAATGGACTCCCCGGTGTATAAAATATTGTTTTAATTGTTCCTACTGACACCCGCCGCTGTTGCCAGGTCAGAGGGTGTCACAGTGATGTTTTATATAAGAATATGGACGAAGATGGATATTTTAATCTAGCGTGGCGCATTAGAATTAACAATATATTGAACACAAAGAAGCATTAACACTAACTTGGGTAAGTTGTCACAATATTCATAGCATGTAATTATTATTGCAAAGAATTGCAAAGCTAATCATTATATTCTTCGCCGATTTACTGCACATTTTATATAATTGTTGCACATTCTATAGGATATTCCTCGCAGTTTTTTTGTAAATTATATTAGTTTTCGACATTTTTTGTTTAATTGCAAAATATATATTTTTTAAAATTTATTAAATTCATAACTTTTTTATTTATTGTTCGATTTTGTTCAAAATAGGGTTCTTCCTCTATCCAACACTAACTTATTATCCAAATTTCAATACAATCGGACTTTTCGTTCTTAAATTATCGGGCTTACAAGAAACGTGACGAACGGACGGACAGACGGACGGACATTTTGAAAGTTGTTCAGAATTCAATCACCAACACAGTGATATGAAATTTTTTTCTCTACGAGCAATATTACCGGTTTTAGAAATGTCCTGATCAAATGTAATACAGGGTCCCACGACGAACTGCGGTGATCGATATTTCAAAAAGTAGAGATTGGAAAATTTTGAAAATTTGGTAGTAAACTAATGCAGATGGGGGCAACTCGGTTAAAATATTTTCAAGATGGTTACACTTCCGTTATACCGGAAGTTGATACCAACTTGCTTATTTTAAATGGGACACCCTATATATTATTACATTTTTGGATTGTACGCAAAATTCTAGGCCGATTTTGTAAATCATGTCGTATACCTAGGTCTCTCCGTTTTTGACATATTTCAATTTTTATGTCAAAAATGACGTTTGCAGGCCTTAAAAGAATTATCAAATTTTCCTATAAGGAAGCCTTTATTATCTAATTTGAGTTGGATTCTTTGTAGAAAAAACCTACTTAATAGAGTTTTTATAATATTTTGATAAGTATTAATTCAGTGTTCAAAAAATAAGAATAAAAAATGAAATTGAGAAAACTGTCAAAATCAATTTTTTCAAATGGAAACCCCCAATTTTTATAATCTTATCTTATTTACCATTAAAAATAAGGGTAAGTTTGTGTATGGATGTTTATTCCGAAAATTTTTAGTTTTCGAATTATTGCCAATTCAATATTTCTATATGGGGATTTTGCTATACAAATGTATGTAGTACCATTTGACAAGTATTAAATATCATGCCGGGGCGCTTAAATTATACGCACGAGGATTACTTAATTTGTTTATAATTTATGGAGAATGCCTCAAAGTTTTATCAAAAACATGTGAAATATTTGCTAATAGATATACAGAAAAACAAAAACCGTCTCCGAACAGTATTAAGCAAATAATAGAGAATTTTAAAAATGTTGGCACCGTTATGGCCACTTTGTTACATTCTTCATAGATTATTAACAACTTTAAGTAATCCTCGTGCGTATAATTAATAAATGTCTACTTTTCGAGATATCGATCGCCGCAGTTCGTCTTGGGACACCCTGTATACTCTTCGTTATCATATTTGCGAAGAGTATAATAATCGTTATTTGGTACAGTTTATTAGGGGGGCAATGTTTTGAGAACATTCGCAGGAAACTGCAGAATAGTCAAACATTTCTAAAGCCAAGATTTGAAACAATACCTAATGCCTAATCAAAATATAACCATTATAGTTTCAACTTCCCACCCAGACACACACAACAGTTTAGTTTTCTACAAAATGGTAAGTTAATGTACATAATTATGTTGAAACTATTTTATTTTGTAGTAAATTGTATAATTAGTTTATATTAGAGAATTGAACAGTTATTTACACCCTAATTACACTTAGTGAAATAAATGTGTCTTTATACAGAGACGCATAAAATTCATAATTACTTCCACGTCCAGCGGAAGTATAGTAACGCAAAAAAAAATCTAAAAAATATGAATTTTACCTACGAGTAAACTACCTTTATTTTTCATTTTCAAGGAAAATGTTGTTTGAAAAAGTTGCTTATAATTTACTTTCTTAGACATAGTCAATTTTAAATGAATGTTGTTTAAATTGTTTTATCTAATACCTCAATTTCTTTATTTTCCAACATGTAGGAAAACTAAATTTTTAAATGAAATTTTCTTTAAAAATGAAAAATAAACTCAGCCAAAACTCATATTTTTGAAATTTTTGAGCGCATATTTTAAAAAGAAAAAATAAATTTTAAAATTAGTCAAGAAATCCTTTACTAAATTTTATATATTTCATTTATTTTTTTAAAATTGTTTAAAATACGTACTAAAAGAGTGTTGCATTGACATCAAATTTCAACACAATCTCGCAGAGCACGATTTTTGAGAAACTGATTATTTCTTTAATAACCTTTTTCAAAAACCTTGTTCTGAGAGATCGTATTGAAATTTGGTGTTAATACAACACTCTTTTAATATTTTAATATAATTTTTTACATACTTTCAAAGTATTTTGTTAGCCATACATTGCTAAAATTATTTAGTGTCGTATGTGAAAACTAGGTTGTCTTAAAAAACATGTAATATGATGGTTTCAGTTTCAATTACTAATAAGCATGCTTAATAGGGCATTCATTCATTTTTTTTAATATTTCCATTTTATTTTTTTCAGAATAATTGTAATTCAATAAAAATGGACCTTCAAGAAATAATGACAGTATTTGTTTTTATTCTGGCTTTCATCCAATCGATCGTAATGCAACCCCCTCTTACTGCAGGTGGAGTGGCTGCAGCTGGTGGACCTCCTCCCCCGCCTCCACCAGGCAGAGGTTTCCAGTTAAGATGCACAGATGACTACGCTTATGAAGATCAAACTGATCCAGAAATTGTACGGCAATTTGCAGATAATGCCCCGCCAGGTTATATTGTACGATCAGTTGAACCTTGTATCTTCCCTGGAAAAAACGCCCACAGATTTATAGTCAAATACCAGTCCCAGGGACCACGGCGTTGTGAACAAATTGGAGATGTTTACCGGGCCATGAATAATTATAAACCCCAAAATAGCAACGTGGGAGTCATTGCAGTTATACCTGGTGGTTACTTGGTAACATATATGAAATATTGTGGCTGTTACAGAAGATCATATAGAAGACGTCGATCATTTGGAGGGTGGAACACTACAATTCATAGTGAATATTATATAACTGCTCCAAGAATCGGGCCAGGGGGCACGGTGATGCGGTGCGACGACAGAGATTTATCGTGCGGACCTCTTTATTTTTCATAGATTATTTTTTATATGCTATAATTATTATTTTCTGTAATAACAGTTGAAATACATAGTTTTTTTCTGAAAATTTGCATTCTGTTTCAATGTTTCCTGCATTCCATGCATAAACAGAAAATTAAAATTGTTTGTTATTTATACAAACACTTCTTAAAGGTATCAAATATTAACCATGTGCCATTCAATAAACATCTTATTTTGGTAAATAAATAGTAATAGTAATAGTTAATAAATAGTTAAATAAAATAATATAGTTAATAAAATAAATAGTTAGTAAATAGTTAATAAATAGTAATAGTAATAAATAGTGAATATTTTAAATGAAATACTCTATATATTATTGCATTCTTGAATTTTTCGGAAATTTTTAATATGTTTGTGCAAGTTATAAAGAGCAAACAGTTTAATCAAGAGCAAGAAAAATTGCTCTTACCTATCTGTCTTTAATTATTTATTAATGTCTGACCGGCGCTATTTTTTTATCTTGCTGTACAACCTTGAAAATAGTAAATAGGCTATATAGGAAGAATTAAGATAAGAAAGTGCAGTATTTCTCGATCAAAAAATGAATTCGTTTAGATTTCCAGCCTGTGAAAATGTGTAAAGTATCAATTTTTAATCTTCAAAAACTATTTAACTATATGGGCAATGAGCATGTTAAATAACACATTCTTAAAATTTCTCATTTGCATAGTTCCTATCGGTTTCTGGTATAATCAGAAACCAGCTATATTTGATATAATTTTCCTTTCTTGAATACAGAAACTAGATTAAGTGATGTGCGTTTCAAATGCGTTGAATGTTTCATCATTCTAAGATTTAACTGCTCCTACCACTTTTGTGGCTGGGGCGGATGACGCCCCTTATTTTTAAAAGCTTATATTTAACTTGCAATGTTTGTTTTTTGTAGGTTTAGGTTAAATCTTCCAAGCTGAATTACCAGTTCCTCCTAACCAATTTTGCTGAAATATTGCATACACCTTTAATTCTGGTGACAATACAATATACAATACTCAATATTGCAATATTTTCAAAATGGCCGCCGCCACAAGATGGTGGATGATGTATATTTTGTCAACCCTGTTAATATGGATATCAAATGAAAGAGCTTGAAGAGTAGGAAACATAAAAATGAGTGACATCATTTTAAAAGGGCCGCGGCCACAAGATGGCGGATTACATTTTCTTGTCAACCTCCTTAATATATCTATAATCAAATTAATACGGATATCAAATGATTGAAGAACTAGACTGTAGTAAATTAACAGGCAAGCAACCATGCAACAATGACGCATTAATTGAAATGAACAGGCTTAGAAACGTATTCACCGAAAAGTAAAAAAATAATAAATAAATTAATAGTAAAAAAAACATTTTTAAAAACAAGCTTTTATTTAAATACTTTAAAAAGAAGAAAATAAATTTTGAAATAAATCAAACCCATCATTATGTTACATTATATATATTTTTTTATGGTATAAAAGCTTGTCGCGTGAATATATCTTAGCACAAGTAATTAAAAGAAAGGAGATTGCCCAAAATAAATCCACTATAATACAAAAAAATTTTTAACTACTTCTGCCAAATTTTTATACCATAAAAAAAATTATATAATGTAATAAAATGATTCGTTTGATTTTTACATTTTTTAATTCTTCAAAAAATTAACTTGGCTTTATTCTACATTTTTTAATAAAAAATGATAATTCCAGAAGTTTCTTTATATTTTAATTAAGGTTAAATTTGGAAAGGGATATCACTTATTTATGTTGGAAAAAACACATCAAAACAAATATTACAAAAGAGTTACACAATTATTATTTTTTTCTTTTGAAAAAATATTTAGAATAAGCTCAAGCAATTTTTTTATGAAGAATTTAAACATAAAAATAATTAGTTAATTCAAATGTCAATGTTGGCCCCGCTCCACCCATGAGAGTGGCAGAGGGCGGCTTAATTTTAGCACAGATAGATAGTTTGTTTTGAAAATATTACCTTTTTTGACTGTGCAAGTCAAATAAAAGTTGTTTGCTATAATAATAACACAAAACACAAGGCTTCTCTTAGATTGCTTTTCTTTCACTCAAAATGTACCTCCTACTCTGGTAGGTATACTGCAATAGTTATTAGAAGAATTGATAATCACTTGGTAGGATATTATATTTTTATCAGATCATACAGGAAGTCAATCAAACTCAAAAACCCATTTACACACAAAAAAATAATATAGTATTTATCAGTGGCGGATCTACGCGGGGGGGGGGGAGGGTTTTGGGTTCAAACCCCTCCACAAATCGATTTGAATTTTTATATAACATAATGCATTAATTTTAAGTGAATTACAATTTAAGAAGATAGACTATCATGGTTATTGGGATTCAAATTTTTGGGATTTCTTATTTCATGACAAAATATTTTGATTCCATGTTAGTATATACAAAAAATTTATCTAATCCACTCCCCTTGATGAAATCCTGAATCCGCCACTTCCATATTATATTAGGTTTATTTCACAAAAATAAAAAATTCACAAAAATCTTTTTATATTATTAAAAACGAAAAACGAAGAGTATATTGCATTTGACCGGCACATTTCTAAAATCGTAAATATCGCTCGTAGCGAAAAAATTTTGATATGAACAACTTTCAAAATACCCGTCCGTTCGTCTGTCTGTTCGTCACATTTTTTGTAAGCACGATAACTTAAGAATGAAAAGTCCGATCGTATTGAAATTTTGGTGGTAAATTACTGTTAGTTGGAGGAAGAACCCTATTGTTTTTGAAAAATCTATCCATAAATATAAAGGTTATTGAACATTTTAATTTAAAAAATGTACTTGAAGAGGGTTACAACCCCTGAAAAGATGCTACAAAATACAAGTACTGCATTGTAAACCACAAGCATTTCGCCAACCAAGCTGGCATCATTAGGGGACGATTAATATTAAAATTATTGCAGTTATACCCAAAAAATTAAGTTATTTTCAAAGAACAGCGAAGCGTATGTTAAAGGAATGGTGGGTTGCATTTGAAAAAAAATAATGACGTCATAGTTCAAAAGCAAAATCTGAAAAAATAAACAAATTTTTAGGTCGGTCAGTCATTAAAGACATAAGATTTGAAGTATTTCAACGTTTTCCAAAGAATCATTTAATAAGAAAATTGTGAATATTGTGTGTAACTCTATCACCACGCTGTTAGAGTACCTACTTTTTTTGTAGATGCAGGGAGGAATAAAAGAACCATAAAATCTATATATTTCTTTATTGACTACTTTACCCAAAACTATGCCAAAAAATAATTAAAATGACAAGGTTATAGAAATAATAAATTGAAAAATTGAAAATTAAAAAATAATAGTAAAAGTGTATGCTTTTTTTATTTGAAACTCCAGTTGTAATTTGACTTTCAGAAAAGTTCTGAAACGAAAAAGTAGCTACACAAATTTGTTTTAATCCAGGCGCTCAGGTCGGTAATTATATTATTTGAAATTAGCCGCTAAGGGTAAACATCGTTATTTTTGAAGATATCGAAAAATGTTATCTGAATAAGTTATAGGTATCCTAAAATTTGATTGCTAAATTTAAAAAATAAAATTTTTCAAATAACATTAATATTTTCAAACG